>VBSM01002608.1:101010663-101030398 GCA_008086735.1 Cheirogaleus medius | reverse complement strand
ATTTTTTATTTTTTTCTTTCTTTTAAAGACAGGGCTGGTCCGTTTCGGCAGACCATGCATTTAGGGAGCGGCCTTGGGTGGTCGCTCAGCTAACCGACCACGGCGCCCTCGCAGACGCCTTGGTCTGCGGATTGCACAGCCCGGGACGCCCCCACTCCCACCCTCCACCGCCAGTGCCCGCCCCTCCCCCGCAGGGCGCCTTTCCGGCCAGGGAAGGAGGATGAACTTGAAGTGTGTCCCAGTAGGGAACCGAGGCCGCGACTGCGTTCGCAGAAGTCTTCTTGCCCCAGCTGGAAGAGATAATGCTCATGGCAGACGGTGGCACTCAAGTGTTACCCGACGTCTGAATTAGCACCGATGTCGCGCTGGAACGTGGGGAATCGCTCGGAACCCGCGCCACACCCTGAGGCGGTGGATCTGGTGGTTTGTGACGCGGATACTGAAGTCCAGAAAGGCCCACGCTTGCACAGCTGTGCGCGGCAGAGCGGGCGCTGAACCCTGGAAGGAGCTCTCTCCACCTCTGGCTTTAAACGGGATCAAAGTCCCAAATAGAAGAATGGGAGGCAGGGAAAAGAGGCTGAGGACAGATCCCATTTACTTGGACATATAAAAGGAAGTTTCCTTTTTGAATTTTTGATGTAATCCCTCGGGCACAAACTATTCATTTAAAAGCCCCTTTTGAGGCTTTAAATTCCCTGTGTGAAAGGAACAAAAATAGTGAATCAGTCTTACAGCCCCCCATATTAATAACCTGCATTCACAATGGACAGGTGATGACTCATGACAATCAGAGACAATGAGTTTATTAGGTGTGTATGTGTTTGCTTTTTTCAAAATCCTCAAACTGAACAACAAAACTATACTCCCTTCTTTCCTCTCCCACCTTGAGCCTCTGCTCCTTGCTGTTCAAAATCACATTTATTTTTTTGTTGCTGTAACTACTAAATATTTATTGACTCCATAAATTGTCGACCAGAGAATTTTGTTTCCAGAATATCTTAAGCCTCTGGCTTTGTGTGCCGTGGGTGGCTTTTGAAGTTCCTGGAGATTTTGAGAGGACAAAAACCAAGGTTCTTGGTGATTAGCGAAGGCTGAGAACATGGTGTCAACACCCAAAATAGAAAGTGGTGGGGAACTTTGTGAATAGGTTAGGAAAATGGGAAATTATCTGGAGCCTGGTAGAGCCAGCACCTTCATGCTTTAAAAATGTGGAAAGGAAGAATGTTCCTCCCCTACCCCTGTGACTTTCACCTTCCTGCTGAGAACTCTGGTTCCCAAGGCCCTGCCAAGTGGTAGTCAAGGAAGCTCTTTCTTTCTTTAATGCCTCTTGGACCAAACCTTGAAACCAGGTTGAGAAAAGACAAAAATGTTCAAGTAAGGCTTTGCCAAAGGTATAACGGAAACATAGACCCCATGTAGAGTTTCTTGCAACCTGCATAGACAACCATAAAGCTAAGAGTGTGGGGTTGGTTGTTTCCCAGGGCTCCAGAAAAATCTCTGAGCTATCCCTGAACACCCCCTTCCAGGGAAGAAGTACCTCACTGACAAGCCAAAAGAAAGAAGAGTGTGCTGCTTCTGAATATATTGCACCTCAGCTGGGAATAATTTATTTTTAATTTCAAAATATTAAGGGGATACAATGTTTTTGTTACATGGACATCTTATATAATGCTTAAGTCAGGGCTTTTGGTGTGCCAGTCACCAGAATAGTGTTCACTGTACAGAATAGGTAAATTTTCATCCCACACCTCTCCTCTCACCCTTTCATGTTCTTGGTTTCCAATGTCCTTTGTATATGTTTATGCCTGTGTGTGCCCATCGTTTAGCTCCCACTTATTAGTGAGAACATATGGTGTTTGATTTTCCATTCCTGGGATACTTCACTTAGGATAATGGTCTCCAGTTCCATCCAAGTTGCTGCAAAAGACATTATTTCGTTCCTTTTTATGGCTGAGAAGTATTCCATAGTATACACATATCACATTTTGTTAATCCACTCATGAATTAATGGGTGCTTGGGTTGATTCCACATCTGTGCAATTGTGAATTGTGCTGCTATAAACATTTGAGTGCAGATGTCTTTTTGATAAAATGATTTCTTTTCCTTTGGGTATTTACCCAGCATAGGATAGCTGGATCAAATAGTAGGTCTACATTTATTTCTTTGAGGAATCTCTATACTGTTTTCCATAGTGGTTGTACTAATTTGCAGTCCCATCAACAGTGTAACATATTTTTATCAAAGGCCAGGCACTGTTCTAAGCCATTTACAAATAGTCACTCATTTAAGTCATTCACTCACCAGCAGAACCCTGAGCTAAGACCTGCCATTATCCCCATCTTACAGCTGAGGTTTTGCTGTTACCTCCATGCCATGGATGAGGAGACTCAGCATGAAAAGGGCAATTGCTGCCCCCAAGGTCACATAGGTAGTAAGTGGCAGAGCCAGGGTTTGAACTCACTTAATACTGAAGAGGGTTGCCTTTGTGAAAATGGCATTTCATCCTGCAAACTGAAAACAGCTTTTCAGGTTAGGGAAAAAACAAGAATCAGCCTTTCCCACACTCAGGAAGAGGCATCCTTTGGGGTCTCAGAAAACAAGAGTATTTAAACTTTTGATATTTATATTTAAAAACATTTCTATTTCCTCCTTCACTCAATCTTAACACCATCATCATCATCACTAATAAGACTTATCTAGAAATCAGTCCTGAATTTTCATTTAGTCAAGCCAGATTATCATTAATGGAGTGAAAAGGGTTAAGCCAAAGGCAACAGGCTTCCTAACCCAGGCGGGTAGTGGGGGCACTGTTAGGATGGACACTAACCCTCAGGACAGTGTTCATCTCAGGATTCTGCTCTTGGGTCTTCATAAGACACTCAATCTGCTTGTCTTCATTTGGGTTCAGAAAATACAGGCCCTAGAGGCACAGACATCCCTGCCTGGATAGAAGAATGGAGCCAAGGACCAGCCAGGAACCAATTAGAAAGAATGTCATTTTTCTCATGACAACAGTCCCATTGCCCAGGTGAACTGTGGTGGCAGAGGTCAAATTGAGCCGCCTCACTGCCAGAGGCCACATGGACCCTAGCCCCCAGGGGCTCTCCACAGGCTGGCTATCCATCAGGGCCCAGATCCCAGCCACCATCCCTCCCACTATCCTCCAGCAATAGGGATCAGATCATGTCATTTCCCTCTTTCAAGACCCTTTCCTGGCTTCCCTGCAGGTAGGTTAAACTCCAAACTCTTAAGAGGACCTCATCTGTTTCCTGCTCATCTCTTGGGCCTACTTTCAATACCACCCTCTGGCTCTACTCCAGCCACACTGGACTTCTTCCAGTTCTATGAACATCCCAAGCTCTTTCCCACCTTGAGGGCTTGACCCAAGCTGCCCCCTCTCCTGGAATGTTTTACCCCACCCTTCACCTGGCTAACTCCCACTCACCCTTCAGGTCTTAGCTTAAATGTCTCTTCCTTTGGTCTTTTTTCCTGACCTGTATTTCTCTCTTGCACCTCTTCTTTTCTGTAGAGTACATATTACCTTTGTAGTGGTTTAGTTTTTGATTTCCTATTGGAGTCCTCCACCAGAGCACAATCTCCAGGAAGACAGGGTCTGTATCTGCTTTGAGCATCATTGTTGTGCCCTTGCAAAGCTCCTGCCATTCCCCACAGCAAAACTGGCCCTAATTGCTCTCAAGCACAGTATGTTCCTGGTCCCCACCATATTCTCTTCTGAACAGATGGTTTGGCTTCTTTCTCCAGAGAAAATTAGTTACCAGGCATCAACTCTCTCCACACCCCATACCCACCCCAGCCCAATGACACTGATCTCTGATCCTAGATATAAGATGGCATCTCCTTGCTGTTTAGATTTAGATAAGATTGGTTTGCATCCACTTCCTCCAGGACTACCACCCATGAAGAGGAGTCTTTCTAATGTGCAAATACAATCATGATCCCATCATTTATTGGGTACCTATTACATGTAAGATATTATGTATTAGTTGCTTCCAAAGTTGATTCCCATTTAAACTTCTGTGAGGGAATTTTTTGAAGTTCAGAAATTTAGTGGAATGTTCCCAAAGAACACAGTGAGACTAAGTGTCAGATCTCATTTATTACTCCAAAACTCTTGACTATTATGTGGTATTTCTAAGCATTTCCTGTACATTGGTCTTAATTGTTCCAGATTTGAAAGAGGGTACATCATAATCCCATTTTTCACATGAGTTTGCAAATATGGTCTGGGGATTATAGATTCTTATCTACATCATTTAATGTTGATGCTTTGTTCTAATTCTATGAAATTCTATTAATATTTAGACAGGCATCGAGCACCTGTTTGTTCTCTTTTATTTTTCCCACTTCCTTGCCTGTCATTTACATAGCATCATCTGTCACCACAACATCCAGGCAGGTACATTTTTGTCCACACAATAGAGCAGCAGTGTGCATTTTGGCTCTAACTAGTGATTATTTTCAAGACAATCATAACAGCCATGAGGCTCTGCATTTATTATCACACCTTTATTTCAGTGGTTCTAAATATTTTTTCTCATAAATCTTTACAACATTTTTTGTAAAATAGGTGGTAAATTAAAAAATCAACTGGGTTTATGTCAGAACAAGTTCAAGACATTCTATATTTTCCCTGGGGGAATGTTTCTTCTTAAATATTATATATCCTATCTGGCCAGTTTTACTGATCTGTAGGAAGGTATAAGTGATCTCAGGTTTAGTGAGGTGGGAACACAATAATTCTGGCTTAGTGTTGGCTGAGGCTGGAAGGTTATAATTTATTAGAAATTTATCATGGATGATAAGTTACATAAAATCTTATTGTTTTAGGGTTGGGTAAATCTTGGTAGTCTTTGTTCTTTGTTTGCAGGGAGGAATTGATTTGGCTTTTGTTCTCTGAGGTGTAACTGATCTAAAGAACATATATCTTAAGTGTTTATGTTGAAACTTCACATATTATTACTCCCACCATCCACATCAAGATCTAGAATACTCCAGCATCCCAGGAAGCTTTCTTGCGCTCTTTTGCAGTTAGTGACAACCCCAAGCTAACCACTACTCTAACCTCTATTACTATAGATTAATTTTGCCTGAGGTAAGACCTCATAAACAGACATAAATAGACTGATACCATATGTCTTCTTTTGTATCTGACTTCTGTTGTTCAACATTATGTCTATCAGATTCATCCATGTTATGTATTCATTCCTTTTATTGTTGTGTAGTATTCTCTTGTATGGATATATTGCAGTTTACCTTATGTATCTTCTTGGGCATTTGGGTTGTTTCCAGGTTTGGGCTATTATGATAAATCTACTATAAGCATTCTTATAGATGTTGTTTGTTAGGCACAAGCCCTCAATTTTCCTGAGTAGTACCAGGAGTGGAATTCTGGGTCATACGGTGTATATATGTTTAGCTTTAGCAAGTACTGCCAAACATTTTTCTGGAATGGCTGAACCAATTTATATTACCACCATTCATGTAGACATTTCATTTGCTCCACATCCTTGCATATGTGATATTGTCATCCTTTTTAATTTAGTCATTTCAGTGGGTGTTGTAGTGATACATTATTGTAGTTTTAATGTTCATTTCTCTAATTACTAATGATGAGCTATTTTAATATCCTCTCCTGTGAAGTGTCTATTTAAGTCTTTTGATCCTTTACTGGGCTATCTTTTTCATATATATATATTTCATATCATATATTTTCATATATATATGAAAAAGATATATTTATATTTGTAGGAGCTCTTCATATATTCTAGATTGGATTCCTTTATTAGAAATATATATGTATTTGTATATATTTATGTCTGTGTGTACGTGTGTGCATATATATATATATCTCTTTCTATATACATATATAGAGAGAGACAGAGAGAGAAAGAGAGAGAGAGGGAGGGAGGAAGGGAGGGAGAGAGAGACAGAGAGCAAGCGAGCATGCACACACACTGTCTTCTCCCAGTCTGCAACTTGCTTTTTCAATCTCTGTTCCTACAGCCAGGCCCTTTTATGCTGTTAAAGAAACTCACAGAGCAATGCAGACCAAAACCACAAAAATGTACATTCTCCAACCTCATTTGAGCCTTACTACCTTTAATCATTCTCTGAAAAACAAACCAATGGTACATAAAATAAGAAAGAAGGCAAGATCATCGATAATTCCAACCCCAGAGGAAACACTGTTGCTGTTTTATTGTTTTTCCTTCCAGTCTTTCTTTTATAAAAAAGGCATTTGAGGTGGCCTGCAAACTCAAATGGCTTCTACATAGTTGCAATTAAAACAAATACATAATTTTGTATCCTGATTTTTTCAAGTACATTATAACACAAGTATCTTCCCATGTGATAATGAAATCTTCATAAATATAAATTTTCTAACAACTGGCTAATATTCCACCATGTGGATACATCATAATTTATTTTTTATCATTTCTCTACTGCATTGTGTCCAATTTGAGGGTATTATACAAAATTCTTTGACAAGTATCTGAGTACCTAATTTGTTCACATTTATTTTCCTTAGGAGAGATCCGAGAGGAATTCCTGAGTCAACAGATATGAATGGGCCTAAGGCTCTGATTGAGTCATAGGGTACGAACGTGTCTAAGGTTCTAAGGCTCAAATGACACAGCTGGACATACTTTCATTTGCCCCTGGCACAGCTCCTTCTGCCAGTCTCCACAGCAAAAGCGGCCCTAACTGCTCTCATGCATGGTGTGCTCCTGGTCCCCACTGTATTCTCTTCTGAACAGTTGGTTTTGCTTCTTCTTCAGAGAAAATTAGAGTTACCAGGTATAAGATCACTTAATCAGCTGACTTCCAAATGGGGAGAGTTTCCTGGATTAATCAGGTGGGCCCAATGTAATCACTGGGGTGCATCAAAGTGGAAGAGGGAAGCAGATGAAGACCAGAGAGAGAACAGGGTGGGAAAGGCTCAGTGCAATACTGCTGGCTCTGAGGGTAGAGGAAGAGCCACAAGCCAAGGAAAGTGGGCAGCCTCCAAAAGCTCATAAAAGAAAGGAAACGGAGTCTCCCCTCAGAGCTCCTGAACGATTCCACAGACACCTTAATTTTAGCCCAGTGAGACCCATAACAGGCTTCTGACCTCCAGAAATGTAACAGAATTAATTTGTGTTCTTTTAAGCCACTAAATTTGTGCTAATTTGTTGCCAGAACAATAAGACACTAATACCAAATTTATTTTAGATCTCCCTAAGTCTTATTGCTGGAACCTCCGTTTTCCCATTCCTACTCACTGGCACAGTTTATAGCAGAGGCCCATTACACACCTTGGCTGAATCCTGGCCGAATAAACTCAGTACTTTAAATGGCAGTTGTGATTCAAACTACTCTAATGGGATTCAAACTCTAAGGTAAGGATCTTCTAGGCACCCACACACACTTTTTTTTTTTTTTGACAAATGCTAAACATTGACACTCTGAGACTTTGGAGTCTTGAGCAGTCATTTAAATACCTTTCAGCAATTTATAGATCCTTCAGCAATGTCCATCACAGTATCTTCTGGTATCTCAAAAACATTTTCAGTGTTAACCTGTCCAAATTTTATAGGATTTATTATTAATTATTTCCTGTTAAAAAAAGTAAGTTATTTAAAAGAGTTTTGCTGGTTTTTAACATTAACAATGTTATTTTCCATAAAACTCTGCACTTTCCTGCTTAACCTTTACTCTTTCCAGTGACACTTAATACTTGCTTGTCCAAAGGCAGTGTCAGCTTCCTGGACTGTGGATGCATCTGGAAGATTATTGTGGAACAATACCCATAACAATGTCCATTTTGTGTTTATATTCAATAATATTAAATGATAGAAACAAGAACTTTAATTATGGTTATAAAGAGAAAGTCCAAACCATTACTTTCCTTCTGGGCAGAGAGATGAGACAAGCATGTATCTGATTTATGGGCTGGCCCACATAACTCCCTTTGCAAATGTGGCTTTAAACCAGCTAATCTTTTAAATTTACACTGACTAATTTAGAAGCAAGGAGAACAAATGTGGGAGTATAAATGTAAGGGACTGAATAAGAGTGGTAATCTCCGCCAATGAGCGCACTGCTGTGTTGCTGGGGGCCCAATGCCGTTCACTATTTTCATTTAGATGGAGCTTCCTGGGGCCTGTCTTGCCTCCCCAGCACGATGTGCTGCGTGACTAGAATTCAGATTTGGAAGGCTAGATCAGCCCAGGATCTTAGAGATTGTGCTCTTCAGCCTTATTTTCTGGAGGGTGAGAGAGTGACTGGCCCAAGGTCACCACTGATGGCCAAGGAAGGGTGTGTACAGCCCCTGCTGCCGCCCTTACACACAGCCCACCTCTCAGTCTGACTCTGTCGCCTCCTGAGTCTCTGGTAGTTGCCAGCAAAAATTTGACAGACAACTGATCTTAGTAGAACAAATTAGCAACATTCTTATTAATTTGATGAGAAAGCAGCATCTTATTCATCTGATAGATTATAAAGGAAAAGGAAATGTAGAGGGTTTTTTTTTAAGATCAAAACATGTTATAATGGTCAATATTTGGGCAGTTCCTTAATTGTGGCTGAGTTATGAACAAAAAATCTGTTCAGAAAGCAGCTGTTTGGTCCCAAAACACATACTGTCTTGTGAAAACTGCTTGAGCAGCTCTTCCTCGTCACCGTCAGAAATGCTCTGACATTCAGGAGAAAGAACTAAGCGAATGTTTCTATAGCAAATGGTAACGCTAAAAATAGTGTTTGGAGTGAAAGTAAGACGTGGAATAATTTCTTCACTGTTTCCATGGAAAAATAGGAAAGTGGGAATGATGTATCCACTGTCTGTGCCTATGAGGTCTCAGACAAATTTGGAGACTTGTTAAAAAGAAATGGGATGGCATCTGTGAACATAATTATTAACAATGGTTAATAATTTCACCTCCATGTCCAATATCTCCTCCTATTCTAAACATCTCGGAGTCTGTGGTTTATTTTATGTATATACAGAATTTTCATCGACTGTATCTAGTTGCCTATTGCCTCATCAGTGTTGATTCTATACAAAATTGTACAGAAGGTGACCGTATGTGAAATTGTAATATAGGTGAAGCTTGTTTTGGGTGCACTTAGAGTCCTCTTGCAGCTCAAAGACCTATGCAGCAAATGCCCTAGACCTGCCTTCTGTAGCAAAGCCCCATTTAATTATCTCCCCTTCCCCAGCCTTCTTTCAAACATACCCATTATATAAACCTCAGCTAGTAAACCAACATGCCAGTAAACCAATCGCATAGCAGGCCTTCGTGAATGACATGTGTTCCTGCTTAATACTTATAAAAGGCCTATAGGATAAACATTATCTCCATTTCAGGAATTAGGAAACTCAGAGGGAACTTGCCAAAGTTCAAGTAGCTAATGAGTGGGGAAGCCAGAATGCAGACCCAACTGGGTCTGACCCCAAAGCAGTTAGTATGAGGCCTAACTCATATGCACTGAGGAGTTACCTCTCTCCCTCTCCATTAAGAAAAACTTGAAAAAATTCTGATAATTAGGTTAAGATAATTTGGTGGTTCTGAACTCAAATGCTTGGTAGAAACTTAAATGTATTTCTTGTTAGCCTATGGGGCATAACAATAGAACCAGTGAGCTGTGTGAACTGCATATGGTGAAGCTGACTCTCAGGCTTCTCTGGGATTGCTTGAGGCGTAGGGATGCCATCCTCTTGTCTCCATGGCTCATCTTCCCACTGCGGCCTGAGAACAGATTTAGCTACACTAACATATTCCTGCTCACTCGCACACAAATGGGGTCTGATTGGGAGAGGACCTGTGATTAATGTCATTAGTAAGCCTTTGTGAGCCTCTGGGAAGATAGCTCTGCAGTCCTTCTAGCTAAGTTGTGATATGCAAATTGCACGTCCCAGTATTCAACGCTCTAAAGACAAAGCTGTGGATTTACATCAACGCAAGTGGGTTTATAGCTCACTATACAACATCTATATAACTCTCTTGTTTTGTTTTAAAAATAAGAGATTTTTCAAAGTTTATTCCGAACTTTTGTTCTTGAGTACTATACTTAACAACTAGAAAACTGAAAAAAAAGATATGAAACAGTTATGTTCATTGAACTACCAGCAGCATAGGACTGTGATCCCCGAGAAAAAGGAAACAAGGAAGTTGAGTCCTAAGATCACCTTGGCTTTCTGCCTGAAGGTGATTTCTGGACTGAGTGGACAAACAAAGGATTCAGAGTTAAGGAAAGCCACACTGAGTTAAGGAAATTAAGATCAGCATTCAGGGAGGCTGAATAAGCCGGAATTTGGAGGGAAGAGTACTGGAAAGGAAAAAGCCACGGGGAAAAACAGCTCCAGAAATCTAGTCTCTGCTGAGTACTAGACTGCACATGCATAGAGTGAAACTCCATGAGGCTGGGCAAAGGATGACCAGGGACTTATAAGTTGAACAATTTCCAGTGCTCACACAGATGGGGGCTCAAGTTTTGACTGGTTTGTGATCCCCAAGTGGGAGTTCGTGAGGATCACACAGCTCATTCAGTGAAAACATACCTTAGTTGTAGGATTAAACTTTCCCTGGATTAGTCTAGACCTACTGTAGCAAAGCTTTAGTGGTTAAATTGTGTCCCCTCAAAATTCATATGTTGAAGCCCTAACCTCCAGTATCTCTGAATGTGACCTTATTTGAAAAAGGGTAATTAGTTAAGATGAGGTCATACTGGAGCAGGATGGGCCCTAGTCCAATGTGATTTGTGTCCTTATGAAAAGGCAAAGTTTGGACACAGACACACACACAGGGAGAATGCCATGGGAGCACGAGAGAAGAGATCACAGTGATGCGTCTACAATCCAAGAAACGCCAAAGAATGCCAGCAAACCCCCAGAAGCTAAGGGACAGCCCTGGAACAGATCCTCCCTAACGATGCTCAGAAGGAAGTAGCCCTGCCAACACCTCGATTTAGGACTCCCAGGCTCTAGGACTGTGAGACAATACATTTCTGTTGTTCAAGCCACCCAGTTCATAGTACTTTGTTATGGAAGCCTTAGCAAACTAATACACAAAACTTAAAAGCAGGTGGGGAGTATGGTTAGTCTGGGATTGAGGGGATGCCACACCCTGCAAGGCGCTGCGGTCTGTGCTCTGGCTAGGCCAGTTTGCACTTGCATTGCCTCAACCAGATTCTAAACATCAAAAAACCAAATGTCCACTTGATGAATTTCAGTTAAATAAAAATTTTAGGTGATCAAGTCTTTCTACATGAGGCACCTATGAAAGGCTGGCAGAGGAAATGTTTTTTTGTACAGTTAAAGACCTTGCAGACAAACTTTATATATCTGGAGACCATAATGCCTCCTTTGGCAGTGGTGCTTTAACCAGATTTAACCAGTTTTTAACCAGTGGTTAAACTGGTGATATGGGAACCAACAGGCAGGCTCCAAACAAGCAAATCTGGTGTCTTTTCTATCCAGTGGGCTCAACTGTTATGACTGGAATAGAAAAAAGTAGGTGTACTCCCATGGCAGTGTATCTCTCCATGAACTGCTGGCCAGAGAGCAGTTTAAAGCATTAAAATCAGACTTGTCTTCTTTAGCCTATTCAAGAAAAGGTATTTGATGACCAGTCCATTTTTAAAGACTTTAAAAGCTGCAAATCCAAGTCTACAGCCTTATCCTGCAGTTGAATTGGTGTGTGATCTTTCCCATTCCCATTTTTGCAGACAGTCGCACTGTGTGTACCAGCTGAAAAAAAAGAATCTAACCTCTCCCATCCCATCCCCAAGTTTTAATTTTTAATCTTCAATGAGTTGTTTTGAATTTTTTGGTTGATTTCCTTCCTCACATGCTCTCGCTTATCTTTTATTGTATCTACATCTACATACCTGAAGATAATAACCTTATAAAAAAGAAAACAGGAAGGAAGAAGCCTGGAAGGTGAAACGAATTGGTTTTACCCTTCATCCTCTGAAAGACACAATGCAAAACAGCTAGCCTGACCTGGCCATTCCTTCTGCAAAGGAGGCTCTTTAAAGAGTAAACTCTAACAACTCCATGCCCCTTGAAAGAATAAAACTGCTACTGAGCCCTCTAGTGTTGAAGTGACAAGGCAGCATGGGAATTCTAAAACAGAAGACCCTTCCTCTTGTGACTACCAATGTGTGGCCTGCAGAGGGACAAGAGAGGGAAACATACTCTAGTTTTCTTCCTATAATTTTTTTCTTTGACTTAAGGCTGCTGTGGAAATACTTGGGGTCTGAGAAACAAGTATTGAAAAATTTTCAAGACTCCACGAAAGAGAAGTAGGGGGAGAGGCCATCTCCATAGGATGAATAGTGTGGTGTAATGAACACAGGCATGGAGCATGAGGGGGTGCCTCCTAAATTGAAGGGCACAATAAATGTAAGTGGTGTTAGTACTGGGGAAAAAGGCTCTGATCCTGGACTTGGCTCAGCCCTGAGGTAGCTGTCTGTGGGGAAGTTTCAAAAACTTCCCGAACTTTAGTTTTCCTAAGAGTAAAAAGGGAAGATTAAACTGTTTAAATTCAGACATTCAGTAGTTCTGGCAGAAGACTAATAGACGAGCTTTCATTCCTTCTTGGTAGATGAGTGACTGAAAATAAATAATTTGTTTGAAGTTACACATTACATATAGTGTTATTTGGTATTGCTCTATTGAAATTTCAGTTGTATTTGTATTAAAATAATAGCCATACTTTTAGTGTGCATTTACAATGTGTCATGCATGGCACCAAGCCTGTTATAAGCATATTGTTTCAGTACATTCTTCCTTTATCTACACTGACATCTGAAGAAGCAAAGATTAACAGGTAAGTATCATAGCCAGAATTTAACTTTAGGTCCTACTGGTTCCCAAGTCAGCACTTTCAACCACCATCCTCTACATGATCTAGTTGTTTCTATTTTAGATCAAATAGACTTTTTTTCTCTCTTATAATAAATCCACTTCTGGTAATTTCTTTATAAAGATAGATATACATAGGACTTCAAAAAGTTCATGGAAAATGGAATTAAAAGGTAAAAATAAAAAATATAAACTTTATTTCCCAGTGTAAGCTCCATCAAGTTCAAGACACCTTTTTTTATTTTGAGACAGAGTCTCACTGTGTTGTCCAGGCTAGAGTGCCATGGCGTCAGCCTAGCTCACAGCAACCTCAAACTCCTGGCCTCAAGCAATCCTCCTGCCTCAGCCTCCCAAGTAGCTGGGACTACAGGCATGCACCACCATGCCCGGCTAATTATTTCTATATACTTTTAGTTGGCCAATTAATTTCTTTCTATTTTTAGTAGAGACGGGGTCTCGCTCTTGCTCAGGCTGGTTTCGAACTCCTGACCTTGAGTGATCCTCCTGCCTCAGCCTCCCAGAGTGCTAGGATTACAGGCGTGAGCCACCGCTCCCGGCCTCAAGACACTTTTATAAACAATGACACCCACCATTAAGTCCCTCACTAAAGGACTAAAGGTCCTGGGAATTTAACCGTGTCAATGCAGTCTTTTTTACATTATTAAAGGAAGAAAAATGGGTTCCCTTTAAAGACTTTTTAAGATTAGGAAACAAAAGAAGTCAGAAGGAGCCAAATCAGGACTGTAAGATGCTTAATGCTTTCCCATAGAAACTCTCACAAAATTGCCTTTGTTTGATGAGAGGAATGAGTAGGAGTATTGCTGTGGTGGAGAAGGACTCTCTGGTGAAGCTGTCTGGGGTGTTTTTCTGCTAAAGCTTTGACTATCTTTTTCAAAACACTCTTGTAATAAGCAAGACCTCCTGGCCTTCCAGGAGGTCAACAAGCAAAATGCCTTGAGCATCCCAAAAAACTGTTGCCATGATGTTTGTTCTTTTTTATTTCAAAATATTAAGGTGGTGCAAATGTTTCTGTTACATGGCTTGAGTCAGGGCTATAAATGTGTCCATCACCTGAATAGTGTTCATTTGTACCCTGTTAGGTGGGGTTTTGCCCCTCCCCTCCTACTCCCCCCCTTGCTTGCTTGATTTCCAATGACTTTTACTTCTTCCTCTGTGTACATGTGTGCCCATCGGTTAGTTTCAATTTATTAGAGAGTATATGTGGTGATTTTTTTTCCATTCTTGAGATACTTCACTTAGGATAATGATCTCCAATTCCTTCCAAATTGCTGCAAATGCATTAATTCATCCTTTTTATGGTTGAGTAGTACTCGATGGTATACATATACCACATTTTGTTAATCCACTCATGAATTGATGGGCACTTGGGTAGTTTCCAGATTTTTGCAATTGTGAATTGTGCTGCAATAAACATTTGAGTACAGATGTCTTTTTGATACAATGACTTCTTTTCCTTGGGGTAGATACCCAGTAGTGGGATTGCTGGATCAAATGGTAGGTCTACTTTGAGTTCTTTAAGAAATTTTCATACTGTTTTCCATAGGGTTTGTACTAATTTGCAAACCCACCAATAGTGTATAAGTGTTCCTTTCTCTCTGCATTCACACCAGCATCTATTGTTTTTGGACTTTTTAATAAAAGCCATTCTAATAGGAATGGCTTGCTGTAATTGCCATTGGGGTCTTAGTCATAAATTCTTTGCCTAGATCGATATCTAGAAGTTTTCCCTATATTTTCTTCTAGAATTCTTATGGTTTCATGTCTTACATGTAAGTCTTTTATCCATCTTGAATTAATTTTTGTGAGTGGTGAGAGATAGGGATCCTGTTTCATTCTTCTACATGTGGCTCTCCAATTTTCCCAGCACCATTTATTGAATAGGGCTTCTTTTCTCCAGTGTGCATTGTTGTCTGCTTTGTCAAAGGTCAGTTGGCTATAGGTAGGTGGTTTTATATCTTGGTTCTTTATTCTGTTCAATTGGTCTATGTCTCTATTTTTATAACAATACCATGCTGTTTAGGTTACTATATAGCCTTGTAGTATAGTTTGAAGTCTGGTAATGTGATGCCTCCGGGTTTCTTCTTTTTGCATAAGATTGCTTTGGCTAGTCAGGCTCTTTTCTGGTTCCAAACAATGCATAGAATTATTTTTTCTAGATCTGTGAAATATGCAGTTGGTATTTTGATGGGGATTGCATTGAATCTGTAAATTACTTTGGGTAGTATGGACATTTTAACAATGTTGAATGTACCAATCCATGAGCATGAAATATTTTTCCATTTGTTTGTATCATCCATAATTTCTTTCCTCAGTGTTTTATAGTTCTCCTTATAGAGATCTTTCACTTCCTTGGTTAAGTATATTGCTAGGCATTTTATTTTCATTGTAGCTATTGTGAATGATACTGAGTCTTTGATTTGACCCTCAGCTTTACTGTTATTGGTATATAGAAATGCTACTGATTTGTGTACATTGATTTTGTAACCTGAGACATTGTTGAATTTATTTATCAATTTCAGGAAACTCTTGATAGAGTCTTCGGGGTTTTCTAGATACAAGATCATATTGTGAACAAAAGTGATAGTTTGACCTCTTTCCCAGTTTGGATACCCATTATTTCTTTCTCTTGCCTTAATCCTATGGCCAGGATTTCCAGCACTATGTTGAATAGAAGTAGTGACAGTGGGCACCTTTGTCTTGTTCCAGTTCTTAGAAGGAATACTTTCAACTTTTCCCCATTCAGCATGATGTTGGCTGTTGACCTTTGCTCTTGACCAGTCTGCTTTTACTTTGACTAGGCCACTTATCTCTTGGCAGCCATTGCTTTGATTGTACTTTGTCTTTAGGATCATACTGGTAAAGCCACGTTTCATCTCCTGTTACGATTCTTCAAAGAAATACTTTAGGATCTTGATCCCACTTGTTTAAAATTTCCATTGAAAGCTCTGCTTTTGTCTGCAGCTGATCTGGGTACAATAGTGTTGGCATCCACTGAGTAGAAAATTTGTTCAACATTAATTTTGCAGTCAGAATTGTGTAAGCTGAAGATGTCTTGAGATGTCTATGTGTTGGCTATTGTTTCTGTGGTTAATCGTCTGTCCTCTTCAATTAGGGCATGGACAAGATGATTTTTTTTCTCACACATTTGATGTGAATGGTCTGCTGCAGCAGGTTTCATCTTCAACATCATCTCATCCCTTCTTAAAACAAATTATCCATTTGTAAACTGCTGATTTGTTTAGGGCATTGTCCCCATAAACTTTTTTTTTTTTTTGAGACAGAGTCTTGTTCTGTCACCTAGGCTAGAGTGCTATGTTGTCAGCCTAGTTCACAGCACCCTCAAATTTGGGCTCAAGCAATCCTCCCACCTCAGCCTCTCAGAGTGCTAGGGTTATAGGCATGAGTCACCATGCCCAGTCTCCCATAAACTTTATGTAAAGCATCAATTATTTTACCATTCTTCCACCCAAACTTTACCATAAATTTGGTGTTTGTTCTTGCATTGATTTTAGCAGAATTCATGTTGCGCTGAAAAGGGCTCTTATTCTTTTTAGTTTCTCAAACTGGAACAGTGCTTGCTCAGACAGGTTATAACAAGTTAAAATAAGTTTATTTTGGTGCAAAAACATTTTGACACCCATGCATAGTTTTTTTCATAATATGCATTTTCCATGAAATTTTGAAGACCCCTCATATTAGTTACAAGTCTATGTGAATGCATAGCACGGGGTTTCCAGTGGGTGAACAGAAATATATATATTCTATTATAGAAAAATATCCTTACCAAGAGAATAATATCCATGAATGGAAAATGAATTTAAAATATTTTCTTTCTTCAGAAGTAAGATTATTTTTTAATCTAGTATAAGGAAAAATTTTAAATGTAATAGGTCAGTGCACCTATTACAAATTCCTTTTTCTAAACATTTTTTTCAAAACAAAGAGCAGCCCTGTTTAAAGAAAGAAAACAAAATCAAAACCCTCAATCGCATAACATTTAGACTGTCCAGCTTCCAATAAAAGATTAGTCATGCCAAGAAAAATGTGACTTATATTTAGAAGAAAAAAATCAACCAATAGAAATAGACGCAGAACTTACAGAGATGAAAAAGCTAACAGACAAGTAAAGCAACTATTATAACTATGCCCAAGCATTTGAAGAAAAACATGAACATGAACGTGGATATAATAAAAAGAGAAAGATCTATGTATATATGTGTGTGTGCATATATATATTTATATATATTTTTATTGAATCTATCATCTTGCTATTTACTTTCTATTTGTCCCATCTGTTCATTTGTTCAGTGTGACACTGTATGTGCATGTGGGTGGGGGGATGTATGAAACTTCTAGAAATGAAAATTATAATATCTAAAATTTAAAATTTACTACATGGGCTTAACAGCAGATTAAACACTGTGGTGGAATAAAAAAAGGGTGAATTTGAAGACATAGCAATAGAATTTATGCAAAATAAAGCACAGAGAAATTAGACTGAAAAAAAAATTGAGCAAAGCCTCAGTGACATGCAGGCCCACATCACATGTTCTAACATACTGGAGTCACAAATGGAGAGCCAAGAGAAGGAAAGAACAAAAAAGTATTTGAAGGAACAATGGCTTCAAAATTTCCAAATTTGATGAATATTATACTGCAAAACAAAAGTTGTTTATTTGAAAAGATCAACAAAATTGACAAATCTTTAGCTATACTGACCAAGAAAAAAGGAAAGAGGACCCAAATAATTAAAATCAGGAATGAAAAAGGGAGCATCATGACCAACCTTATGGAAATAAAAATGATTATAAGGGAATACTATGATAATAATTGTATGGCAACAAACTAAATGCCTAGATGAAATAAAAAAATTCCTGGAAAGATACTCCAGATCATTCTATAAGGTTAGTATTACTTTGATACCCAAACCAGAAAAGACATCATAAGAAAAGAAAATTACAGACCAATCAATATTCCTTATAAATAAGGATGTAAAAATTCTCAATAAAATACTAGCAAAATTAATTCAGCAACATATATAAAGGATTACATACCATGAATGAGTAGGATTTATCCAGAAATGCAAGGTTGGTTTAACATATGAAAACAAACCAATGCAATAAAACATATTAATAGAATAAAGGACAAATACCACATGAGCATCTTATTAGATACAAAATTTTTAAAAAACATTGACAACACCCAATACTTCTTCATAATAAAAACATTCAACAAACTAGGGATAGAAGAGAACTTCCTCAACCTCATCAAGAGCATCTATGGTAAACCTACAGCTAACATTATATTAAATAATGAAAAGCTAAATGTTTTCCCCCTAAGATCAAGAACAGAACAAAAATATCTTCTCTCACCACTTTTATTCAACATTGTACTGGAGGTTCTAACCAGAGCAATTGGCAAGTAAAAGAAATACAAGGCATTGAGATTTGAAAGGAAGAGTAAACCTACATTTGCAGATGGTTCGATGCTATAAATAGAGAATCCTAAGGAACAAGTTCAGAAGTGTTGAAAGATACAAGTCAATATACAAAAGTCAATTATATTTCCATACACTGGCAATAAACTGAAATTAAATTAGGAAAAAAAAGTCCATGTATAAGACCATCAAGAATAATAAAATACATAGACATAAACTTAACAACAGAAGCACAAGACTTGTACTCTAAAAACTACAAAATATTGTTGAAAGAAATTCAGGAAAACCTAAGTGAATGAAAAGCTAGTCCATGATCATGGATCAGAAAACTTAATATTGTTAAGATGACAATGCACCCCCAACTGATTTACAGATTTAATGCAATGCCTATGAAAAGCTCAGTTCACTTTTTTTTTGCAACAATTGACAAGCTGATCCTAAAATTTTTATGGAAATATAAGAAACCCAGAGTTGGCCAAAACAATCTCAAAAAAGAACAAAGAGGGAGGACTCACACTTTCTAGTTCAAAGTTACTGCAAAGCTACAGAAATCAAGACAATGTGGTACTAGTACAGCATAGACATATATATCTAGGTAACAGAATTGATATTACAGAAATAAGCCCTTACATTTATGGTTAATTAATTTTCAACAACAATGCCAACACAATTCAGTGGGGAAAGCAATAGTCTTTTCAACAAATGTTGCTGGAACAACTGGATATCCACATGTCAAAGAATGAATTTGGATCTTTCTCTCACATCATACAAAAAAATTACCTCACAGGGGATCACAGACATATGAGAGGTAAAACTATAAAACTCTTAGAAGAAAACAGGAATAAATCTTTTTGACTAGGGTTAGGCATTGATTTCTTGATAAGGGGCTTGTATCTAGAATATTTAAAGAACTCTTACAACTCAATAATAAAAAGACAAGTAATCCCATTAAAAGTAGGCCAAAGATTTTAAACGATATGTCTCTAAAGACATATGAATGGCTAATAAATACATTAAAAGATGCTCAACATCATTAGTCCTTAGGGAAATACAAATCAAAGCCACTTCACACTCACTAGAAGGGTAAAAATAAAATATGTCAATAGTTAAAATATACAAATCTTAAAATAATACATAACTATTTATAAAAGCATCAAAAATTTAAATACCTAGTAACAAATATTTAATAATTTGTGGAACAATATCTTCACACAAAAAATCATGAAATATTACTGAGAAAAATCAAACAGATAGAGGACTATATGTTCAGGGACTAGAAAACTCAGTGTTATAAAGATGTCAGTTCTCTCAAAATTGATCTGTAGATTTGATGCAGTACAATAAAATTCCTAATAGGTTTTGTATGGAATACCACTAAATGATTTAAAAAATTATATGGAGGCCGGGC
>VBSM01002608.1:100987299-101010563 GCA_008086735.1 Cheirogaleus medius | reverse complement strand
AGTTTCATAGCAGCACCATTTTTAAGAGTCCAAACCAGGAAACAACTCAAATGTCCATTACCAGCAGAATGAATAGTGTCTTATTTGTACAATGGAATAACACATAACAATGAAAATGAACGAACTGAAAATATAGATACATTTATCAACATGGGTAAATGTCATAAATATTTAATGAATAAAAGGAAAAATAATATATGATTCCATTTATAAAAATCTCCAAATACACAAAACTAAATTATAAATCACTGGTTATCTGGAGGAGACAGGAGTAGGGATTGAGATTGAAGAGCAGAAGGAAACTACTGAGATGTGGCATGTTTCATATTTTCACTCAGGTGACGGTTTTATGGGTATTTCTTATATGACAATTCATTGAGTTCATGAAACATTTGTATTATGTACTTTTCTATATGGTTATAATACTTCACAAAATACATTATGTGAAGTATTGCTAAGACTTTATTATTTATTTATTATTAAGTTTTTCTACTAACAAAATATAGAAAATTAGAATCAAGGACTTTTCCCTCCTCATCCCTATAGCTGACTTTTTCTAGCCTTTCTCAATGTATCTGGCATATCAGACGTCAGGTTTATGACCCTATGGGATTCTGGTCACAAAGACATTGTTTTCCAGAAAAAAGAAAAATTCTTCCTTCCCATTGTGGAATCCAGAGATCTGCTTTGTTTTACCCCATCCTTGCATCGCTGGGATGAATCCCACTTGATCATGATGAATAATCTTTTTAATATGTTGTGGAATTTAGTTTGCTGGTATTTTCCTGAGGATTTTTACATGTTGTCATCACAGATTTTGGCCTATAGTTTTCTGGATTTTTGTTCTTGTTGTTGCTGTGTCCTCATCTGGTTTTGATATCAGGGTAATGCTAGCCTTGTAGAATGAGTTTGGAAGTATTCCCTCCTCTTTAATTTGTTGGAATAGTTTGTGTAGAATTGGTAATAGTTCTTTAATTGCTAGAATTCAGCAGCAAAGTGGTCAAGTCCTGGGCTTTTCTTTGATGGGAGAATTTTTATTACTGCTTTAATCTCATTACTCATTATTGGTCTGTTCTGGTTTTCTATTTCTTCATGGTTCAATCTTGGTAGGTTGTATGTGTCCAGGAATTTCTCCATTTCTTCTAGGTTTAGCAATTTGTTGGTATATAGTTGTTAATAATATACTCTAATGGTACTTTTTATATCTGTGGTATCAGCTATAATGTGTCCTTTTTCATCTCTGATTTTATTTGGGTATTCTCCCTTTTTTTCCCTTAATTAGTGTAGCTGAAGGTTTGTCAATTTCATATTTTCATAAACCCATATCTCATTTTGTTGATATTTTGTATTGTTTTTTAGTCTCAATCTCATTTCTGCTCTGATCTTTATTTCCTTCCTTCTACTACCTTTGGGTTTGTTCTTGCTTTTCTAGTTCCTTCAGGTAGCATTAGGTTGTTTATTTGAAATCTTCCTACTATTTTGACATAGGTGTTTATTGCTATAAACTTCTCTCTTAGAACTTCTTTTGCTATATCCCATAGGTTTTGGTATGTTGTGTTTCCATTTTCATTTGTCTCAAGGAATTTTAAAATTTCCTTTGAAATTTCTTCATTGACCCATTTTTGTTCAGGAACATGTTGTTTAAGATACTTGATATGATTTCAATTTTTAAAAATTTATTAAGATTTGTTTTGTAATGTAACATGTGGTCTATCCTGGAGAATATTCTATGTGCTGATGAGAAGATCGTGTATTCTACAGCTATTGGATAGAATGTTCTGTAAATGTCTGTTAGGTCCATTTGGTATACAGTGCATTTTTTTTTCGTTTGGGGACAGGGTCTCACTGTGTCACCCAGGCTGGAGTGCAGTGACACAATCACAGCTCACTGCAGCCTTGAACTCCTGGGCTCAAGCGATCCTCCCACTTGCATCTCTCAAGTAGCTGGGACTATAGGTGTGCACCACTATGTCCAGCTAATTTTTAAATTTTTTGTAGAGATGGAGTCTCATTATGTTGCTCAGGCTGGTTCTCCAACTCCTAGTCTCAAGTGATTCTCCTGCCATGGTTTCCCAATATTTTGGGATTATAGGCATGAGCCACTGTGCCTGGCCTACAGTGTGTTTTAATACCAATGTCTCTTTGTTTGTTTTTTTTTTTTTTTTTTTTTTTTTTTGATCTGGATGATCTGTCCACTGCTGAAAGTGGGGTGAAGTCCCTTGCTATTACCATATATTTTTTTTTGCAATCTCTCCCTTTAGGTCTATTAACATTTGTTTTATAAATTTGGGTGCTCTGGCATTGGGTGCACATATATTTACAATTATTATATCCTCTTGCTGTATTTATCATCCTTATATAATTATATAATCACCTTCTTTGTCTTTTTGTAACTGTTCTTAACTTAAAGTCTATTTTACTGATATAACAACTACTCCTACTGATTTTTTATTTGTACTTACATAGAATATCTTTTTCCATCCCTTCACTTTCAGTCTGTGTGTGTGTCTTCATAGGTGAAGTGAGATTCCTATAGATAGCATATAGTTGGGTCTTGTTTTTTTAATCCATTCAGCCACTCTATGTGACTGAGAATTGGAGAATTTAAAACATTTACATTCAAGGTTATTACTGATAGATAAGGGTTTACCATTGCCATTTTGTTAATTCTTTTCTGGTTGTTGGTAGATCTTTTTCTCTTTTCTTACTGTCTTCCTTTGTGGTTAAGTGATTTCTCTAGTACTATGTTTTGACTCTGTGCTATTTATTTTTAGTATATCTATTATAGGTTTTTGCTCTGTGGTTACCATGAGGCTTACAAAAAACATCTTATAGTTATAACAGGTTATTTTTAATTGATGGCAACTTTAATCACAAAGAAAAGTAATAAACTCTACACTATCCTCGCCCATTTTGACTTTTTGATATTTCCATTTATATCTTTTTTATATTGCCTATCTCTTAACCAATTGTTGTAGTTGTTTTTAGTAGTTTTGTCTTTTATTCTTCATACTTAAAATACAAGTGGTTTACTCTAATTACAGTATTCGAGTATTCTGAATGTGTCTCTTTCTTTTACCAGTGAGTTACATACCTTCAGATATTTTCTTGCTATGCATTAGTGTCCATTTCCTTCAGATTGAAGAACTCCCTTTAGCATTTAAAATCAGTCTAGTTTTAATGAATCCCCTCAGAATCTGGGAAAGTCTTTATCTCTCTTTCATGTTTGAAGGATAGCTTTGCTGGGTACAGCATTCTTGGCTGACAGAGTTTTTTTTTTCTCTTCACTTTTGATATAGTACCCCACTTTCTCCTGGCCTGAATGATTTCTGATAAGAAATCCACTGAAAGCTGTATTGGGGCTCTGTTGAATGTGATAAGGGTCTTTACTCTCACTGCTTTGAGTATTTTTTGTCTTTGATTTTTGCTAACTCTATTATGATATGCTTTGGGGATTTCTTCTTTGGGTTGAATTTGATTAGTGATCTCTGAGCTTCTTGTACCTGGATGGTGTCATCTCCAGATTTCAGAAGTTTTCAACCATCATTTGCTTAAATATGCTTTCTAGCCCTTTTTGCTCTTATCTCCTTCAGGAATTCCTATTATATGGATGTTAGTTCACTTGATAGTGTCCCATAATTCTTGTAGGCCTTCTTCACTCTATTTTATTCTTTTTTCTTTTTGCTCCTCTGGTTGGGTAATTTCTGTCTTCAGGCTCACTAATTCTTCTCCCTGTTTGATCAAGTCTGCTGTTGAAGCTTTCTAATGAGTTTTTCAGTTCAGTTATTGTATTCTTTATTTCTATTTCATTTCTACTTCTATTTGATTTTTTGTTTCTATTTCTTTGACAAATTTCTCATTTGGTTCCTGGATTATTTTCCCAATTTCATTTAGTTTTCTATCCATATTTTCTTGTGATTCACTTAACTTCTTTAAGAGGATTATTCTCAATTCTCTGACATTCATAGATCCTCAATTCTTCTGGATCCATGGCTGGAATTTTGTTGGCTTCTTTTGGTGGTGTCATATTTTCCTAAGTTTTCACAATCCTGTGTCTTTACATCAATGCCTGCACATTTGAAAAGAGAGCCACTTCTTCTAGTTTTTATAGGTGTTATTTGGTGGTGTTAGGCCTTTACTACTTAGTATCAGAACTTAAATGCTGACCTGTTGTTTCTTCCCATTCTGGGAGGGCTTATAGTGAGCACCAGAACTAAACCAAAATTAAACCACTGCACTGGAATTAACTCATTGCCCTGCCATTGTTTCCTGCTTTGGGGAAGACTTATAATGAGTGCCAGAGGTTAAACATCACCCTGGAACTATATGGTTGCCTTGACATTTTTTTCCAGTCTGGGGAAGACTTATGTAGGCATCAGAACTTAATCCTGACCTTTTAGTTGTTTCCAGGCCAGGGAGGAGCTCCACTTAAGCACCTGGGCTTTGTGGAAAATCTGGCCAGGGATTTGGGCCTTCCTGCAGATTGTGTCCCCTGCAGCACTATGGTGCTAGCCAGTCTCTTCAACATGGTATCCCTGCTGGTCAGAGCACAGAGTAGCCACCAAGATCCATGTGCCACTTGCTGCAATCAGTTCCTCCCTCTGTGTCCCAAATTTACCTTAAGTAGTTCAGCCCTCCTGGCATTCCCATCATTCCCATGGGATGAGACTTGAGTTAATTTTTCTATGACATGTGAGGTAAGGGTCCAACTTCATTATTTTGCATATGAATATCTAGTTGTCCCAGTACCATTTGTTGAAGAGACTGTTCTTTTCCCCATCAAGTGGTCTTGGCAAACTTGTTGCAAATCAATTAACCATAGATGTATGGGTTTATTTCTGGACTCTCAATTTAATTCCATTAATCTATATCTATCCTTAAGCCAGCACTAAACTGTTTTGATTACTAAAGATTTGGAGTAAGTTTTGAAATTGGGAAATGTGCATCCTCCAACTTTGTTCTTTCTTTGTTTCAAGATTTTTAAAAAATATTCTGGGTCCCTTGCAATTCCATATGAATTTTAGGATTATCTTTTCCATTTCTGAAAAAACTCCAGTATGATTTTGATAAAAAATTGCATTTAACCTGTAGATGGCTTTGGGAATACTGAATAAAATCTTGGCAAATCCAAGAGGCAAGAAAGAAGCATTAAAGTGAAAAGTTCTTCAGAAATAACAAAGAGATGACAAGGATGCATTATTTATTGGTAAATTCACTAATTAGTGAAAACACTATGATTGGCAGGGAACAGTCAGACAATTCACAATGATAAACGAGGAGGCAAAAGAGCAAAGAGGTTAACAGCCTGGTCACTGGCATCAGACAGACCTATGTTCAAAAACCTTGACTCAGATACTTATACCATTGTTTTTTATAGTTGAGAAGTATTCCATGGTATACATATACCACATTTTATTAATCCACTCATATATTAATGGGCACTTGGGTTGTTTCCACATCTTTGCAATTGTGAATTGTGCTGCCATAAACACTTGAGTGCAGATGTCTTTATTATAGAATGTCTTTTTTTCTTTGGGTAGATGCCTAGTAGTGAGATTGCTGGATAAAATGGTATTTCTATTTTTAGCTCTTTGAGCTATCTCCAAATTACTTTCCATAGTGGTTATACTAATTTGGAGTCCCACCAGCAGTGTAAGAGTGTTCCTGTCTCTCCACATCCATGCTAACATTTGTTGTTTGGAGACTTTTTTTATAAAGGCCATTCTCACTGGAGTTAGGTGATATCTCATTGTGGTTTTGATTTGCATTTCTCTAATGATTAGAGATGTTGAGCACTTTTTTATATGTTTGCTGGCCATTATTCTGTCTTCTTTTGAAAAGCTTCAGTTCACGTCCTTTGCCCACTTTTTGCTGGGACTGTTTGATTTTTTTCTTGTTAATTTTCTTAAGTTCTATAGAGATTCTTGTTATCAGCCCTTTATGGAATGTGTAGCATGAAAATATTTTCTCCCATTCTGTAGGTTGTCTATGCGCTCTAATGATAGTTTCCTTGGCAGTGCAGAAGCTTATTAATTTGATCGGGTCCCATCTATTTATTTTTGTTGTTGCTGTGATTGCTTTGGAGGTCTTCTTCACAAATTCTTTGCCTAGGCCGATGTCTATAAGAGTTTTTCCAACATTTTCTTCTAGAATTCTTAAGGTTTCACACCTTACGTTTAGGCAAGACATGCAGCCCACTTAAGTATTCTCTTGATAGCCTAGTGGCTATCTGTGAAGTTATTGGGCTGTTTGGACATTACTTATCATGTCAGGGTCATTACTTATCTTCAGGGTCTACTCTATCAGCTACCACTGCTGATCTGTTTTTGTTGTAAACTGATCGACCTCTCATCACACCTTCTACTCTTTGTCATCTTCTTTCTTAACTTTATTTCTTTAATAAATACAGCTGTTTTTAGTATATCATACAAAAACCTTTAGTTCTCCAAACAGCTAGTGATGTAAATATGATTCTTCCCATACTGAACTGAAGAGAATGGAATCCAGAGGGGTTATAAAATTGTCCTTTATAGAAGATCAAAAAGCAAATAAGTATCCTTAAGATGCACACTGAAATGTGTGCAGATTTACCATCTGATAATATAGTGATCATCTTCCTCCCTACAGATGTTACTTCCACATTAATTCAAACCATGAAGCACAGTATTACTTGGAATAAGAACTAGTATATAAGAGCATCTTACATAGTTCTTAGCACATAGAAGTTGCTCAATTATTACTTGTTAATACTTGAATATTTTTAATTGCACGTTAATCATGCAGTTGTAAATGTTACTTATTTCTATGAATTCTGTTAAAAGAAACATTTGCTTGAGTTCTTTATAGATTCTAATTATCAGCCCTTTATCAGATGTATGGCATGCAAATATTTTCTCCCATTCTGTAGGTTGTCTATTAGCTCTAATGATTGTTTCCTTGGCTATGCAGAAGCTTTTTAATTGGAACAGGTCCCATTTATTTATTTTTCTTGTTGCTGTGATTGCTTTTGGCAAATGTCTAGAGTTTTGCCTAGGCCAATATTTAGAGTTTTTCCAACATTTTCTTCTGTGATTCTTATAGTTTCACACTGTAGGTTTAAGTCTGTTACCCATCATGAGTTGTTTTTTGTGAGTGGTGAGAAGTGCCGATCCTGTTTCAGTTTTTCTACATGTGGCTTTAAAGAACTCGAGAAAACCAGCAAGAAAAAATAAAAAAAAACATTAAAAAGTGGGCAAAAGACATGAACAGAAACTTCTCAAAAGAAGATAGACTAATAGCCAACAAACACATGAAAAAATGCTCAATATCTGTAATCATCAGGGAAATGCAAATCAAAACCACAATGAGATATCACTTAACTCCAGTGAAAATGGTTTTTATAAAAAAAATCCCAAAACAACAAATGCTGGTGTGTATGCAAAGAGATAGGAACACTCATGCACTCCTGGCAGGACTGCAAACTAGTACAAGCTCTATGGAAAGTAGTATGGAGATACCTCAAAGAACTAAAAGTAGAACTACCATTTGATCCAGAAATCCCACTACTGGATATTTACCCAAAGGAAAAAAAAGACATTTATAAAAAAGACACCTGCACTTGAATATTTATAGCAGCAAAATTCACAATTGTAAAGTTGTGGAAACAACCCAAGTGCTCATCAATATATGAGTGGATTAATAAAATGTGGTATATGTATATCATAGAGTACTACTTAACTACAAAAAACAATGAACTAATACCTCTTGTATTAATCTGGACGGAACTGGAGACCATTCTTCTAAGTGAAGTATCACAAGAATGGAAAAACAAACACCACATGTACTCACCATTAAATTAGAACTAATTGATTAACACTTATATGCACATATGGAAATAACATTTATCAGAATGTTAAATCAAGAATCAAGCAGGCGGGAAGAGGAAAAAAGGGATGGGTAAATTCACACCTCATGGGTACAATGCACACTATCTGGGTGATGGGCAAATTTTGACCCAAATGGTAAAAAAGCCATTTATATAACCAAAATGTTTGTACCCACATAATATTCTGAAATTAATAAAAAAAACTCAAACATTAAGGAACACATAAGGAAATTAGTCTGATCCTCTGATTTTATGGTCTTATGATTATAAAAATATCCTTTTCTAAACTGTAATACACTCATTTAATATATTCAATCCTTAAAAGACTTAAGAATATCCTTTCTATCAAATAATTTATTGAAAGAGGTGAGTTCAGGTTGATATACCATGTATTATTTTGTCAGTGATATAAGATGATTTGAATGGTTATTATTCAAAGGAAATTGATAATGACAGGCTGAGTATTTTGTGGGGATCATAAAATCTTAAGGTAATGATGCTTTTGACTTTATTTAATATAAATTGTTCTTATGAAGAATGTATTACATGTTTTTAATAACTGGGAAATTATTTGAATTTAAAGATTAGTCAAACTCACACTGCTTATATAGAAACATACTAAGGTGCAAAGAATTAATATATCTAAGGGGCTTAAACAGGTGGTCTAATCATCCTGAAGTTTTTTCGTTTGCTTGTTTTTTGGTAATATGAAGCCCGAGTTTTTCTTCCCTTGAGAAATTCAGAACCAACAAAAAATCTAAAAAGTCATATTCTGATAGCTTATAATTTCGCTTTGAATAACAATTTGTGCCATTAAATGGCCTATGATTTGCTATGATAGCTATTTGGAGAAGACCACAAATACATGAATTTTGAAGATTATTTTCTCAATTGGTAGCTTATTCTACCTTACTGAAAATAAATAAGGCTGGAAAACTGAGCTGTAAACTATTACTGGCTATGAAAGGAATGCAACTTTGAGCATAGAATTTGGGAAGCTGAGGAGACTCTATAAAAGACCATAGCAAGGATTTATGGGAAAATGTATAGGAAGACAAGAAAAGAAAAAATAGCAGATTCTTATGAGAGTGATACGTTAAAGCATTTTAAGTACCTGGATGCATAATTTCAAATAAATTTTGAAGCACTGTTTAGGAATCATAATTTTTTTTCTTTTTCTTTTTCTTTTTTTTGAGACAGTGTCTCATTCTCTTGCCTGGGCTAGAGTGCCGTGGCATCTGCCTAGCTCACAGCAACCTCAAACTCCTTGGCTCAAGCGATTCTCTTGCCTCAGCCTCCCGGGTAGCTGGGACTACAGGCACGTGCCACCAAGCCTGGCTAATTTTTTCTATTTTTAGTTGTTTGGCTAATTTCTTTCTATTTTTAGTAGAGACGGGGTCTCGCTCTTGCTCAGGCTGGTCTCGAACTCCTGATCTCAAGCAATCCTCGCACCTCAGCCTCCCAGAGTGCTAGGATTAGAGGCATGAGCCACCGCACCCGGCCTAGGAATCATAATTGACTATAAACCCAGTGGCTTCCACTCACATTCTTTTTTCTTCTTTTGTTTCTCCAGCGTGAATCACTTGTGATCATTGTGGCCAATACTCTTACAGAGTCCCAGCTAGAAATTTTCTTTATACTATTAACATTTTTAGTTGATTCTAATCTAAATTTTTAGTAGCTGATATTATCAGAACATATTTAATCAATTCATTATGCCTATTGTTGCTAAACTGTAATAAGGTGGATGAATTATAATATACTAAAGATAAAAAAGGTAACACCTGTTTAATTTGAAACTATAGCTTATGAACTTCATCAGAATGGATCCTCATGCCAATGTCTTGCTTTTACTTTCAACAGAAAGTTGGATGATGACTCAGATGAACCAAAGAAAAGAAAACAAAACAAAAGAGAAAAGACAAGACAAGACTAAGAGAATCCTGGTGGTGCTTTGAACTTCAAAATAGGGTTTTTATAGAACAAATTCTGGATTTAAGTTACTCAGAGGTTTAACAATTCCCTTTCACAACACCCTTACTTCAGCAGGAGTAGATATTTTGTACTGAACACATTTGAAAGCTGAGAGCTCTTTTTCAGATTTGTCATCAAGAAAGAATATGTCTGATAAAAGGTGAAAGATTTATACACTCTGAAGAGAAACCAGACTATGGGAAAGTTTGGTAAATATATTTGGTATAGTTTGTATTAGGCAGCTTCTACCATATCAATAGGCTATTAAATATTTATATCAACTAATTATAATCTCATTTAATATAACAAATGTTCTTGAATATTACCCTAACAAAAAAAATCTTTACTTTGAAATTTTAACATATAATATAGTTGAGGTTTCTCCTATCTTTGGATAATGTTGGCCCCTTTCTACTTATCACATAATTTTCCTTTAAAATATTCTTTAATTAATGGCACAAGTATAGTATACTTTTAATTAAGTATGGAAAATCTTACATATTTCATTCCTGTTTCTTCTCTTATGCCCTTCTCCCCACATACTGCCCTGCACATGTGTTAATAAGTGCATATGATAAATGACACTCAGTTCTTTGTCAGCTCTTCTAGGTGGATAGACTAAAATTAATGTTGTGATGACCTGGTGCTAAGGTTATTGAGTCACCTGGCAAAGGTTAATTTTGTAAATATACCAATATATCATTTAATATTAGCAAGAATAACTTTTTTGCATATTATTCTTTAAAATATTTATAAAAGGGCATCTTGTTCTAAATTATTAGTTTTTTGGGTTTTTTTTACCAATCTGTAATGGCTTAAACTAGATGAGTAAAACTGAAGGTTTTAAAAAATCAAACTAAAGTGAATATATAGCATCAATTTATAATCAAGTATCAGAGTGCTAATGATTATACAAAACCTGAATCAGGGTACTACCCTACATCACTTTAGTCATACTGAATAGTGACTGTAAAAAATGAGAAACTGTCTACATCATATGAATACTATTAATGACAGGACTTTTTTATTAAAATGGCAAGAATACAAATAGCTTATATTAGTAAAATACAGTGGCATTCGGGCTCTAATATCAACATTAAATCAAAGCCTATGGACATATAAGGTAAGAGATTTAGGATATTTTGGAAGAAAAAAAGGAAACATCACTGAATTTGTTATTCTAGATTACAGACAGCTGCCACAAGCAAAAATAAAATAAAATGGCAATTAAGTTGGTTGCAGTACTTTAATGTTTTAAAGAAAAATTATTAAAAATACAGATTTTTAAGTCTTACATTCTTGACAGATATATATCATCACCTACCTTTCTAAAAATAGGAGTAAACACAATTGTAGAAAATGTATGTTAATTAGTCTTTGAGTGGTACAATATCATGGATTTAAAAACCCTGACACACTCCTACTTTCTGCTGCTTTGAAATCAGATTATAGCATGGAATTTATGTCAGGTTGGTTCCAAAATGGAATATTGGGTCGCAGGCCAGTATTGGTAATCTGTGCCCATTTTGGCACAATTTCTCCAGCCATGAAAGCATCAGAAAAAAAAATTAACCAACCAATTATTTGAGATACCAAGAAAGGAAAAGAAATCAGTTTTGTAAAAACACTTTTCCCTGTTTTTATAAGGTTCTTTATTTACTCCGGATAGTTAACAGAACAGTGTTTAATAGTGAAGTAAGCAGATTTTACACTCACTATTACTGTATGAATAGAAAGAGCCATATGCATTTTTGTTTTTATAAGTCATCTCAGATCACTGCGATATGGCACATGAAAACAGAGATTCAGAGACATAAAGTTAATAAATACATTCAACATTGTCAAGCATTCAAAAGATAAATGCAATCATATAGCAAAAAAAAAATCAGTTTGTAACTTTGACCTTTCCCAAGGATGTGAGGAATCTTTTCACATGTCAGAAATCTCTATAGCAAAGATTCCTATAAGAGAGAAAAAATTATGCAGATTAATATTTTTAACTCAACTATTTCAACATGTGTAACATGTATTCTAGCATTACTTTAGCAAAACTTAGGATTTTTCCCCAGCTTCTGTGAGGAAAAACAGATATAATGTATTTCTTTCTACTAAGCTTTCACAAACTGTGGTATTAATATATTCATACCATGGAATACTATTCAACAATAAAAAGGATTGAACTATTGATATGTACAACTTGGATAGATCTCATGGGCGTTATGCTGAATGAAAAAGGTCAATCTCAAAAGGTTATATATTGGGCATGATTCCCTTTATATAACATTCTCAAAATGACAGAATTATAGAGATGGAGAAGAAATTAGTGTTTGCTAGAAGACAGGGATGGAGGAAGGCAGGGCTACAACTATAAAGGGGTATCACAAGGGAATGAGTTCTTATGTGCTGATGGAATAATTCAGTACCTTGATTTCAGTGGTAGTGTGTGTGGTTTGTAAAAAAAGAAAACTACACACATATACAAATGAATACATCTAAAAACTAGTGAAATGTGAATAAGGCCTATAAACTAGTTAATCATATTGTACCAATGTCAGTTTCCTGGTTTGTAAGATAGCGTCACTGCAGAAGTGGGGACAGATATGTAGTACTCTCTGTACTATTTTTGTAACTACCTGTGAGATTGTAATCTTTAAAAAATACCTATGGCACATCCATACTTTTACCTACTCAGCAGTTAAAAGGAACATGCAACAACTACTAATACATGCAACAACCTGGATAAATCTCAAATATATTACGCTGAGTGAAAATCAGCAACTAGAGGCTGCATACCATATGATTCCATTTATATGCAGCCTGGGAAAAGCAAAACTAGAGGGACAGGAAACAGAGCAGTTGTTAGAGGAAAGTGAATTCAGTATATTGTTGTCTAAATAAGGGACAGTCTAAGGACACAATCTAAAACTGACAGTAAAAGGTTAAGTAAGAATATAGGGGATTAAGGGCATTGTTAAAAGTATTATTAGAAAGGTAACAAATAAAATAAAATCTTCCTAAATACCAAAAGAAATTTGTTAAAAAGCAAAGAGACTAACCAAATGCAGAAACACAACCAATTTCACATATTACAGACAGTAATCATAACATCATATGACCAAGTTGCAACCGAACATACCGGTCATGTCGATAACGCAAAGGATTTTAATTCACCCATTAAAAAAAAGATTTTCAAAATGGTGCTCATAAAGCAAAACTCAACCTCAGTGTATACAAGAGATATATTTAAAATGCAGTAATTCAAAAAGCTAAAAATAAAGATATTTACCAGGCAACAGAGACAATAAGAAAATAGGAATTGCAACTCTAATACCAGACATAGTCAAGCCAAACAAATTTTTTTAAGTGCATCAGAAATGGACACTGTATAAAAGCCACAATGAAGAATGACAGTTCAGAATACCTATGCAACAAATAAAACAGCAAACCATCTATATAAAGCAAAATTTATAGGAAACGCAAGAAGAAATAAGAAATACTAATAATAGGAGACTTTAAAACACCACTCTATAGTATGAAACAGGTCAAGTGGACAAAATTAAATAATGATATAAAAGATGTACACAAAATCAAAAAGGTAAATCTTTTAGCTATATATTGAATACTATATTCTGATAAGAAAGACTATATCTTCTCAAGTGCCCATGCTTGCAAAAATTGATCACGTAGTAAAGCACAAAGAAAACATCAGTAGGTTTCATAAAACAAATATTATAGACAATATTTCCTAATCACAGTACAATTACATTAGAAATTGAAAATGAAACTCAAACACAAAAATCCCTTTCAACTGAAAATTAAAAGATTTTCCATCAAATAACTCTTGAGAAAAAAATATGAACAGAAATTCCAGAATTTTCAAAAATAATGATAATAAAAACATTACCTATCAGAATCTATTGGATATATTTAAAGCAGTAACGAGAGGGAGATTCATAGCCCTAAACATCTATATAAATAAAAAGAAAGAATGGCAATAAATGAATTAAATTCCCAATTCAAAAAGCTAGACAAAACCCCAACAAATTAAAAGATAGCACAAGGAAATAATAAAAATAAAAACAGAAATGAAAAAGAAAAATAGTAGACCAAATCAATAAATGAAAATCCTAGTTCTTCAAAGCAGTGAACAAAGTAAACAAATCACTAGCTAATACAGGAAAAAAAGTGGGGGATGGGAGGGTAGGACACATATGAAAATAAGAAATGACAACAGGGATATAACTATTGATACAGGGGAAATTTAAAAATTTAAAAGATACTACATTGGTCACTTCTGTGCAAATAAATTTAAAAACCTAGAGGAAATGAATTTTTTAGGCAAACAGAGGAGAGATAGAAAGCTTAAAAAGACCAATTGCCGAAGAAGAAATATAAAGTTATTAGTGAAGTACCCTACAAAAAAAGAACCAAGGCAATGTGGTTTCACAGGTGAATTCAACCAAATTTTAGAGATCAGATAGCCCCAAACTAACATAAATTGTTTCAAAGCATAGAGAATATAGTTCAAGACATACAAATAGGAAAAGAAATAAAACTATCTATTTTTACAAATGCCATGATAGTATGCCTGAAAAAGCCTAGAGAATCAAAGCTAAAACTTAAACAGTAAAAGAATTTAGCAAAGGTAGAAACATAGAAAATTAACATGCAAAAATCAATAACATTTTTTGAAGATATAATGAATGGGGGAAAAAATCCCATTTATAAAAGCAACAAAAAAGGTAAAATTTAGGAATAAATTAACAAGAAATGTTCAAACTTGTATAAAGAAAACTATAAGCCATTCCTGAAAGATAAAAAAGTGAATCTGAACAAATAAAGGCATTTCTTCTTCTTGGTTAGGTTATCTCAACATTATAAAGATGTCAGTTCTCCCCAAGTTAATTTAGAAACTTAATGTAATTCTCATAAAAATTCCAATGGGATTTTTAAAATGGACCTAGACAAGTTGACCCTAAACTTCATATGGGAAATAAACTCACAAGAAAATACAGGTAAACACTTAAAAGGAAGAGCTCTTAGCGGGCACTAGTCCATTGCTGTGCTGGAGATGACTTACAGCTGATTGTAAATTTTGAATAATTTTGTAATCTAGTGGCTAATTGGGAGCTTGAAACTGGCCACAGTTAGAGTATTTACATCACAGAAATTGGCAAGCTCTACAGATAGGCCTCTCCCTCTTCCCCTTTGGAGTGCCAGTTTACCAGCGCACATCACTGGACTTGTCCTGCAGAACTAAAAATACCACAAAGCCTCTATAATTAAAATAGTGTAGCACTGGCATATAAATAGGCAGATTAACAGAATAGAAATGGAAAGTCCAGAAAGGGACTTGAATCACTGGGACAATGAGTATTTTCAATAAATGATCTTGGGAAAACTGGATTCATCTGGAAAAAGATAAAATCAGATTCATTCCTCAAACCACACACACACTAAACTCCACTGGATCAGAAATCTAAATGTAAAAAGTAAAACTGCATAAGTGCTAAATGAAAACATTCATGAATTCTTCTATTATCTGGGTAGAAAGATTTCCTATGAATAGAAAACCAGATACATTAAAGGAAAAGATTTAGAAATTTGACTACATAAAAATAAAAACTTATACATGGAAAAAACAGTACTTTAAAATTAAAAGACAAATGACAAAAATGGAAGAAAATATTTATAGCATATATTACTGATAAAGGCCTAATCTCTCAAATTTATTTAAAAAATTTTAACAGACCAGAAATTTATTAGAAAAATAGAACAAATGAATAGATAGTTCAGAAAGAAAGATATAAAAATAGCCCTTAAACCTATGAAAAGATATTCAAATTCACTCATAATAAGAAAAATGCAAATTAAAATACCATTGAAATATCATTTCTCACCCACCATATTGGCACAGATTCAAAAGCTTGACAGTATGCTCTGCTGGTAAGGCTGTAGGGAAACAGGTACTCTGACACATTGCTGAAGGGAATGCAAAAGGGAGGGGAATTTGGCACTAACAAAACTACATAGGCATTTACTCCTCAACCCAGCAATCCCACTTCTAGGAATTTATTCTGAAGATATTTCTCCAACAATACGAAGATACATATGCACAAGATTATTAATCACAGCCTTGTTTGTATTTGCAAATTGTTGGAAATACAACCGTCCAAGTATGGGAGATTGGTTGAAAAACTATGGTATATCTGCAAAACGGAGTACTATACAGCTGTAAAAAGGAATAAGGAGAATTTTCATGAATCAATATGGAGTTATTTCTAGGAGATACTGTTAAGTGAGAAGAGCAAAGTGCAAAGAAACAGCTATATTATGCTACTTTTTACATAAGAAAGGAAAAATAATAAAAAGATATATCTGCATATCATTAGCATAAAACCACAAAGGAAGGAGGTGGAGGCATGAGTGATGGGATGGAAGGCTCTGATTATTACTTTTTGCAGAGTTTTGACTTTTAAAAGCATGTCAACATACATATTCAAAAATAAAATTAAGTCAAGGAAAAAACTAAGAAAGGGAAAAATGAAAGCAAATTGAAACAAATGAATCTAATGTTATTTCAAATGACTATCATAACCACAGTAAAAGGTGAGGAAAAAAAGAATTAACCCAAATAATTTATGTATTCAATATTTGACTATATTGTCCGTAAGGCTTGTGAAAGGTAGTGTGTGGGAGGAGGAAGAACTGCAAAAAGATTCTGAACTTTTTTTCAGTTGGTCTGTTTATTGTAGTGACATACGTGAAGAAATTTTGAAACTATTTTAGATGCATCCTGGGATTGAGCAAATGAGTAACTACACTGATGTTGTGTAAATGTGGTGATGTTGAGCCTGGGGTCTCACTGTAGAAGAAAGAACATAACAAATACAGAATGGAAGAAGGCAAAGAAGAAACATGTGAGGATGGTTTGGAATCTGCGGTTTTGGTTATATTTTTAAATGTGTGTGCACATGCAAGTGAATGTGTACGTGTATGTGTGTGTGTGTAGTGAGAGAGAAGGAGCATATGCAAGAGTATGAGAGCATGAGACAGCACATGTGTGTATGATAAAACAGATGGGTAAGATTTTTTAAATAATGAGTATGGGTAAATGGTATGCAGATATTCTTTGAATTATTTTTATTTTTGTAACTTCTAGTAAAGTTGAAATCATTTCCAAATAAAAAGTTTTTATGGAATTTGTAGCATATAGGAATATACCTAAAATATTTTCCTTTGAAAAATTATTCATAACTTATTGCTTTTCTAGAGCAAATATATTTTATACTGCTATGATAACCAACATTTTATAATAAAAGTACACAAAAGAAATTTATGTTTTAGAGATAAAAAGAAAATCAGACTTTTAAAGTATAATTTTTATAAACATTAGATAAAATATTAAAGATCTTTCACTTTAGTATACTTATATAAAACTCTATCAAAATCCTTTATTTTTACATTAATATATCTTGGTAATCATGTTTAAATATCACTATTAATGATAGATTGTTTACTAAGTTTCCTTACTCCCTCAAATATTCACTGTACTATATTGTTACGTGGTTCCAAGAGAATGGATCCTTAAACTGCCTTACTCTTCTAATGATCGATCTAGGCCTCGGTCAGGAGATCGATGGTGAGCACGTTCTGGTGAATGGCATTTTGCATTTGGTTTCATTGAAGAACTCAAATGATAAGCATTACTTGAGTAATTCTGGCGGCGAAGTTCTTGTACAGCCCTCTCCCTAAAGCAAAATAGTGATGTTTTTAAATTTTAACTTTTACATTCAGTTATATAAAAAAACAATGCTTTCCAGGCTGAACATTGCATAGCGATAAACCTACCTTTCAAAGCGCTCTGTCCCTAGTTGTCTTTTGGTAATATCTAAATCAGCTTCCAATTGCGTTACGACATTTCTGAACTGGGCCACATCTCTACTCTGGATGGCCCTGTATAAAAGAAGATAAGAGAGTGATAGCTGATTTAACTTAAAATATGGCTATGACTCCTAGGATACATTAAACCATGTTGGCAATGGTTTCTCAGCCGGATTCAAGTCACACTGTGATTTTTATGAACAGATTTATTAGTCCATCTAAAATATGTCAATTTTAGATACACTAAGTGTGTAAAAGTAGCCTACTTGAAAAGCCTAATCAATCCCAACCCCATTCAATTAGGTAAATCTTCTCTGTCTCAGTTTCCCTATGTATATGTTAATATTATATGTTATCTATCTATACTATTTGCTGTAAATCATTTTTATAAAGGTATTTGAAGTATTACATTAATGTAAAGTAATAAATAGTATGATCAAGTGTTAATTAACACTAGAAATCACTAGCACCATGATTAATATGGTCTGTTTTATATATATCAATTTAATCAAGTGCCTTATATATACTTATAATGAAATTTGATATATACACTATTAAAAACATAAAAACTCTTCAATTTAAGGATCTTCCTTAAGGCTAAACAATGCCTCAAAAACCCTGTGATAAGGCACAATATCATAAGGAAGATAACAACACATAAATGATGCTTCATAAAACATTCTATCCTCTTTGCTTGATTTCAGGACAGCATTATAGACTGTTCAAATCTAAACCTTAGAGACTAAGAACACAAATGTTTCTCATGCTAACTAATTCTAAGTGATAGTACTTACCAGCCAGTCTAAAAGAGCGTACCCTTTAAGGTGGAAATTCTGGCATACTTCACTAAGGTAGATTTCCACCTACCACCTTAAGAAAGTGATCCTGCAAAACCAGTTGAAAATATCACAGTAGCCCAGCTATAGTTACTGAAAAGAATGACTCAGTCACAGCCCTGGCTCTGCAGCCTTCGCATAGTCAGGGGCTTCTTGGAGTGGCTGATCACCAAGACCATGATTCCTATTCCTCCCCAGGCCCTGGGCCCAGATATGAGGACAGAATGGAGGCTAAATGAAAACAGGGTTGTAGTGGTACAGGTAAGAATAGGGGCTAAGAGTCTCCATCAGTTTTTGTGAGAAGTGACCAAATTTAATAATAAAACATTCACTAACCAGGAAGGCATGTCCACCCAACCCTCCAGGAAAGCAAGGGACTTCTAATAAAGTACTAGTGGTGCTAGGAGTCCAAAAACAAAATCAAGGGTCTGAGGAAGTCTTCAGCATTTCGTAAATGCAGGCTTTCTTCCAGGTACTCAGTATACACTCATAGGTACATAAGGAAATACTACGTGGCAAATGGAAGAAAGATAAGGTTGTAACAAGGAGGGTCCATGAATATAAAACAACTTCTGGTTTCAGACTGCTTAATTTTTTTTTTTCTGATCTAGTTATCTTTCCTAAGGGCAATATTCTAGATCAGACATTCTATTATACCCAAAATTCTGTTGGAAACAATCAACAAAAATGGTTAAACTTAAATTTAGATAATAAAAAGCATAATAGAAATAAGTAATCTTAGGCAAACCACAATATTTCTGATCCTCAGTTTAATAAATGGCAAATTATGGGAGCTAAATTCTAGCTTTAAAATTCTAACATATAAATTTAAGAAATATGACTTTGTTATTATATTGCTAACCAACTCACATTTTATTTTCTGCCAAACAAAGGTGTTCTTTAAGAAGCTGAATTTCAGATTCTTTTTCTTGAAGTGCTATCTGAGACTGATATTCTTTGTCTCGATTGGCCACCAGCAAAGCTTCTAGATTCTGCATGGAGATTCTCTCATTTGTCATCTGACTCCTGAGGAGTTCTATTTCAGAACGAGCAGAATCTAACTCATTCTCCATCTGTATAATAATAGGAAGATATCTACACTTATTCATTTACTTAATTCATATATCATCAGGAGCTCATAAAATTTTTGTAGTATGTTATAAATTGACAACCACTTTTAATTTGATGTAAAATTATGGCCTCCTTCTTACCAAATACACGTACCACACATACACATAGTAGTATCCCTTTCCTCATCTATCTGATCCTATCAGAAAATTCATGAATTTAAGTAAAGGTTTATTAATTCCAAGCTGCAACCAATTTCCATTTCCAGCTCTGATATTTTTTATATACTTCTGCAAGACTGACATAGTGATATCAGTGACTACGGCTTTGTCCTGAGTTTGGTGAGTTACAAACACTTAATTACCTCATACATTGTCACTGTACTCCACAATTAAGGAATATAAAGAATAATTGCACATTCCCTCTCTTGCATAAACCTGTGGAAAGCTTCCTTTTTGAAGATTATCTTGAATCTAAAATATGCTCTGTACACCAAATATTTCTTCAAAAGGAGTAATAATAGTCATTACTATTCAGAAAAAAATTATTCTTTACCTCATAATACACAATAAATTCTCTATGAATTAAAAAATTAGGCCAGGTGCAGTGGCTCATGCCTGCCATCCCAACACTTTGGGAGCCTGAGGCTGGAGGATCACTTGAGGCCAGGAGTTTAAGTCCAGCCTGAGCAACACAGTGAGACCCCATCTCTACAAAAAATAGAAAAATTGGCTGGGTGTGGTGGTGCACGCCTATAGTCCCACCTACTTGGGAGGCTGCAGTGGGAGAGTTGCTTGAGCCCAGGAGTTGGAGGGTTGCAGTGAGCTATAAATAATGCTGCTGCACTCTAGCCCAGGCAACAGAGCAAGGCCCTGTCTCAAAAAAAAAAAAAAAAAAAATTAAATGTGAAAAGATAAGTTTAAAATTACAATAGAGAAAAATAAATAAAAATGAGATTACTAGGGAGGGGAATAGGTAGGTATGGGAAGAACTTTCTAAGCTAGATACAATAAAAAATATGTTTGACCACATAAAAAATAAACATTTTGACAGGCAATATAAACTTAACCAAAATTTGAAAGGAAATAACTAGAAGAAAATAAACTCAGTAAATAATAGTTAATATCTTTACATATTAATATAAATAACTCATATAAATTGATGAGAAATCTGAACTACTATAATCAGAAAATTTACAAAAGAAGAAATATAACTAAATAGTAAACATACAGAAAAAATTTACCCTTACAAGTAATCAAAAAAATAGAAATTAAGACAATATGCTATTTCTAGTTTAGGGTATTTTTACTTTGACACTACTGACCTTTTGGGTTGGATCATTATTTGGTGTGGGGGGCTGCCCTATGCATTATGGGATGCTCATGTTTAGCAATATCCCTGGTCTCTACTCAATAGATGCTACTAGCATTCCCCACCCTGGTCATGACAATCAAAAATTTATCTAGACATTACTATTATAATTGTCCACTTGGGAGAAAATCTCTTTCAGTTCAACTGAAACCACTATCTCCGTTTTCCCCCTACCTCCCAGCCCCGGGTCACCACCATTCTATTCTCTGTCAAACTCAATAGTAGCAGGGAGAGTTTTCAGACAAATCTTTGGGGCTTGCTCTGATCCCAGGAGGGCTCTTCTTAGCTGCCGCCATCCATAGTTCTCTATTTAACTTTTAAGTGCTCTATTGTTTTGATTCTTGATATCATGAAGCTAATAGTTTCTCTTAATTATGGAGCATTGCTTTCTGTAAGCCAAAATTTCTACTTCTGGGAATCCATCTTTATATCCTTAATCCTTAAGGATATAATGCAAAATGTGATAAAAAGTTTTATGCAATATTTTCCATGTTGTTTTATAAATAATTTAAAAATATTTATACAGAAATGGTAAATAGTGGGATCATCAATTGTAATATACTATTATTGCAAATATGCAGAAGAACACACAAATCTAACTAGGGAAAAAAAAGGTATAGAAGTAAATGTAACAAAATGTCTACAATGGGAAAAGTCCCTTATTCTAGTTTTAGGTTCTGAAATCCATTGCCTAGGATGATGACCACACTTTTAAAAATCCTTTGCTTCATTCATTCTAAAATTATATGAGATTCTCCAAAGCACTCTTAATATTATTCCTAAGGAAATCATCCATAAAATAAGTATTAAAGAACATTAAAGGAAAGATATATGGAATTCATGTTTTCTCAAAATTCCTTTTGAGAAGAGTTAGATTATGTGATATGTGAATTATATCTCAATAAATATATCTTAATAAATATATTTTTTAAAAAAGAAAACTAAGACTGAAAAAGGTTCTAGAATCCCAGTGCTTAAAATCTTTTTTATAGAAGAGTAAAGGTGGCAATATTGATCCTTTACCCTTAATTTCTCCTTTGTTATTTAAAATTATCTGAGTGATTTCAGGGATCCAAGCCTGGTTCAATATACAAAAATCACTTAATTTAATCTATTATATCAACAGCCTAAAGAAGAAAAATCATATGATCTTATCAATAGATGCTGAAAAACCATTTGACAAAAATTCAACACCCACCCATGATAAAAACTCTCAAAAATATGGTAATAGTCTACTTAATGCTGAAATACTGAATGCTTTCCCCTAATATTGGAAAGAAGGCAGGATGTCCAATTTTACCACTCTTATTTGACATAGTGCTGAAGTACTAAATTGTGAAAAAAGGCAAGAAAAGGCATACAGTTCAGAAGCAAAAAAATGAAATTATCCTTATTTTCAGATAACATGGTTGTCTACACAGAAAATCTCAAGTAATCTACAGAAAAACTCCTAGAACGAGAAGGTGAATTTGGCAAGGTTACAGGATACAAGGTAAACATTTAAAAATCCATTGTATTTGTATATACTGCAATGAACACATTGATAACAAAATTAAAACTAGAATACCAATTACAATAGTTCAAAAGAATAACTACTTCTTTCCGTTTTGTAGATGAAAATCTAACAAAACATGTACAAAAATTACATGCTAATAACTATACAAAGCTAATAAAAGCAAAGAATATCTAAATAAGACATATCATGTTCATGGATTAGAAGCCACGACATAGTAAAGATGCACATTCTCCCCAAATTCATATATAGGTTTAATTCATTCCTATCAAAATCCAAGTTAGATTTTTTATAGATATGAAAAATTATTCTAAAATTTATATGGAAAGTCAAAGAGACTAGATTATCTAAAACAATTCTGAAAAAGAATAAAATAGATAGACCTGAATTAAAGACTTACTATATAACTAGAGTAATCAAGATCGCAAAAACTAACTTAAAATGGATCATAAAATGAAATGTGAAAAATAAAACTATAAAACATTTGTAATAAGACCTAGGAAAAATCTTTGGGATCTACAGCTATGGCAAAGAATTCTTAGACATAAAACCAAAAGCAGAGACCATAAAAGGAAAATTGATAAATTAGACTTCATAAAATTTAAAACTTTTTATCTGAGAAAGATCCTGTTAAGAGGATAAAAACCATAAGCTACATACATAGTGAGAGAACATATTTGCAAACTGCATATCTGATAAAGGACTAGTATCTAGAATATATAAAGATATCTCCATACTGAACATTTTTTTTTTT
>VBSM01002608.1:100948519-100987199 GCA_008086735.1 Cheirogaleus medius | reverse complement strand
CAATCCCAAGTGTATGTTTCCATACTGAACATTTTAAAAAGCAATCAATCCAATGAGAACATAGACAAAAGACATAAAGTGACAAATAACCACACATGTAAAATTTCAAGTTCAGTTCAGCCATTAGGGAAATGCAAATTTAAAACCACCATGATATAACACTATACACATTTCAGAATGGCTAAATTAAAAAATAGTGACACCACCAAATTCTGGCAAAGATGTGGAGAAACTAGATCACTTATACAGTTGGTGGGAATGCAAAATGGTCCAGACACTTGAAAAAACAGTTTGGTACTTTCTTAAAAAATTAATCATGCATCTAACATATGGACCCAAAATAGTACTTCCGGGCATCTACAGAGAAATGAAGACACATGAAAACATGTACGCAAATGTTTATAGTCACTTTATTTGTAATACCCCCAAATTGGAATAACCTACATGTTCTTCAATGGCTAAACAAACTGTGTTACCCCAATAGCATGAATATGGCTCAGCAATAAAAACAAATGAACTATTTATACATGCAACAATCTAGATGAATCTCCAGAGAAGCTTAGTGAAAAAAAGCTTAGTGAAAAAAAGCCAATTCCAAAATGTTACATACTGTATTATTCCATTTTATATAACATTCATGAAATGATAAAATCATAGAAATGGAAAACAGACTAATGGTTGTCAGGGGTTGGGGATAGGAGGGAAGTGGATAGGGCTACAGAAAGGCAACATGAATGATCGTGTGATGGAGATGATCTGAATCTTGCCTGAATCAATGTCAACAGTCAATATATTAAAGTTCTGCAGTATATATAGTTTGGCAAGATGTTACCATTGGACAAAAACAGGTAAAGAGTACACAGGTTCTCTCTGTATTATTTCTTACAATTGTATGCAAATCTACCATTATCTCTAAATCAAAAGCTTAATTTATTTAAAAAAAAGTGTTTGAGTACCCCCTATATGCAAAGTTAGCTGAAGAAATAAAAAAATACATAGGATGGTCCTTGCACTTGAGATTATAGCTAATTGAGGAGATAAAGATATAGATGTAAATAATTAAATTCCAAGGCAAAAAAAGATTAATGTCACAAGTATTTTAAAGTACTATGGGAATAGGAAATAGGCTAAAAATTTGCAGTAAACATCCTTAAGATATTTTAAAAATTAATATAAATCATTATCAAGATTTAGATATAGTTTTTTTTTTATTCTTACTAGTGTTTTTTTTTAATTTTTTTTTATTTCAGCATATTATGGGGGTACAAATATAGATATAGTTTTGCTAAGCGTAATGAATTCAAAACTTTAAGAAGATTACTAGAATATACCCTACTTGATCACGGCATATTATTTTTATAAACTTTGATATGATATCTTCTGGTATTTCAGCTTTATAGCGTGTCAGTTGTTGCTATAGCAACATGTAGGACTTTTCTAATTTGAAAACATCAAGTGAAAAACATTTTTTAAAAGGATGTAATGTTTGAATTTTTACAGTGAGCATCTATTTATGAGTTACTTTCATCATTAAAAAGGTCTTGCTGAAATAAAAAATAATTTGAAGAAGAGCCAGAGAATTCTGGCATATACCACTTCATTAAAACATTAATAGTGGATTCTTACAAACTACATGATTCCTAAATGCGTAACCAAACTGTAGACTAACAAACTAAGAGGTTCAATAGGGTTTGGTAATAACAGAAATGTAAATATGACCAAAATTTGTTGATATTTCAATTATACTATGTAACTTCTGTACATATCCCTTTAGCATCTGGGCTCTATCTTTCTCTCCAGATTTATCCCAGCCACTTCTTCTGTGCCCGGTGCACTTGCCAATACAAATTATTTTACTAATCACTCAAGAATACATATACACCTCCATGCCATTGTCTATGCTGCTTTTTTCCCCTCTGAATGGTATGCCTCATCCCTTCCAAACTCAGTAGTACCTCCTTCTGAACTCCTCCCAGATCCCTCTTGGCTGAATAGGAATTTCCTCTATGAAACCTATAGTATTTCTTATCAGTATTACATTCACCCCAGATTATTTATATGTCAACATGGGAAGGTCCTTGAGAGCAAGAGGCTGTATCTTATGAACATTTTATCTTCAGTGGCAAGTACAATGTCAGGCACAAAGTAGATACAATCACTGAGTTACAATCTAAAAGAAAACAACCATTAGTAAATAAATGTAGCTTAAAAGAATTATCATTAAGGTTAAAATTTAGCTGAATAAATCTCAACCTCAAGGATCTTTGTTGACTGCTATGTCAATATGTTTTCCAATTCTTCTGGATAAAACTAAATGTAAATTACATAGTCAAAGGAAGAGTTTATGTTACATTCTTAAATTGTTTGGGACCCAGCTATCATAAATTAACCTCTTGGAGTTTAAAAATAAAATATAAAGTTGAAAGACATGACTTGATGCAATATTATATTAAAAAGAATTTATTTTTCTAAAACTGTACTAACTTTACAGTAAGAGCAATTTTTAAAGAAACTATAAAAAATGTATTACATACCATTTCTATTTCTTGATCTTTAGCAACCAGCTGTCGATTAAGAAGTTCTTTGCTTGAGTCAAGTTTAATACAGAGCTCCCTAGTGGAAGACAAATCTGCAAGGGCAGACACTTTTTCGAACTGAACCTTCTGAAGCTCCTCTTCCATCTTTACAACAGACTTGTGTAAGGTAGAAATCTGGGACTTATAAGACCTTTCTGCATTTAAGTGCTGCAAGGACAAGATTATTATTTCTATATATATGTGTGTGTATATATATATATAGACATATTTTTTAAACTGGAAAAAAACTACAAATTGGTAAATAAAGGGAGGCAAATCTTCTAATGGTAGTGCATTTAGACTATAAGAAGTTTTAGATGATATAGGTGGTAACAGTATTTACAGAACTCCCTAGGACAGATTAAATTCAGGTCTCAAATTTTTTTTACATAAAATCTACGAGCAGGTGGCCAACCGGTCATTATTTTTAATGTACTTAGGAAAACAACCTATCCCACTTAAAGGTCTCCAGCTCCAGAGCTAGTTGAGATATATACATGTTTGATGTTTGGTCTATAGTTCTATCTATATTTGCCACAGTTTTAATTATTCTGTAATACAAATGTTATTGTTGTTGTTAAAGACAAAACGTTAGCCACTGTTTCATTCACAACATCTATTTTCCAATTCTTGACTGGCATGTTGATACCAATCATAGTATCATAAAATGACGACTGATAACTCTCTAACACTTACTAAGATCTCTGAGGAAAAAAGACATGGGGCAAGTATAAATTAAGCATAGATCCACATTATGGGAAATAAGAGTATGTTTTTTTAAACCAAAATATTAGATTCAAATTACATAAATGCTTTCAAATGTTCAAGATAATTCCACTCCCCCCCTTTTTTTTCCAGAAAAATGTCTTATGTAAGTGCACTGCCACCTACAGAGAAGTATTTGTTTGCTATCATGTGAAGATAACAGAACTGAGAGGCAAAGAAATTTATGTGCTTTTACAAGTGCTTTTATAAGTTAAAGCACTAAAAATTGCTCCTGGAATAAGTTATATGGCCACAATTCACTCCTACCTTTCTCCCTTTATCCCTCCTTCCTTCCTCACTCACTCTTCCTTACTCATTCTTCAAATCAACCTTTTATCCATCCATTCATCTATCTATCCATGCACCCTTCCCATATTTATTGAGTACCTTTATGTTCCATTTACTGTGCCTAGACACATATTCAATGGTAAGTAAAACTGTATCTGTTCTCATGAAACTTCCAGACCACTGGAAGAGTCACATATCATCAAATAATGATACAGATGAATGAATCAATACATATTCAGAAAATATTTCTAGAGATTTCTCATCTTTGCAACCCGGGGGAGCGGGGGAAGGAAAATATTTCTGGAGAAAAAGTATGTAACAAAGGAAACTGACCTAGACTGAGAAAGGGAAGTCGGGAAAGGCTTCCCTGAGTAAATGACACTTGAGCTGAGATCTGAACAGTGAGTAAATATTAATTAAAGCATGTTGGAGAGAGAAGCTTTTCAAATTGAAGGAATGCTAAATGCAAAGGTCCTGTGGAGGCAGAGAGAATGACATGCTCCAGGAACTGAGAGAAGGCTAGTGTGGCTAGAGCTGAGAGTCCAAAGGGAAGTGTGTTAGGAGACACAGTTGAAAAGATACACAAACTTAGAAGACAGGGCCTAGTAAGTCATGTTGAAATTTTGATCTTTATCCTAGATGCAATAAAAACCTACTGAAAGATCTTTAATAGGGAGGTGATATGATCAGGCTTGTTTTGAAATGATAATTCTTGATGTTTCAGGTTCTATGAATAGTAAAATGGTTGATTAAGAGGAAAACCCTCTGGATAAAATAAAACAAAAAATATGTATTTTTTTGCAATTCATAACTGAGCTTGCAGGAAAGAAAGAGAAATTCTCACTGATAAGAACAGAGGAAATAAAGCCAAAGTAGGACAGAAATGAATAGGCCTGAAGCTAAATTAGGGGCAGAAAGACCCAGTAACAGTGAATGGCTTATGTTTCAACATTCAAGCAAGGATAGGAAACACAAATTTAGGACTAAAGGAGAGTTAGACTGAGACTGCTACATACTCTGGGATCCTTCAAGGTGGTACACTAAATGAAAGGAGGCTCTAAGGAAAAAAATCCACTCAACCTCACAGAAAGACTACAAACATTTATCTTGACTCAGTCTCTGGACACGTAAAAAATTTCTTCTGTGAGAAACTGAAACTTTAGGTCCAACTTCACTCAATTTTGAAGTCTGACTTTATACTACCCATCCCAAATTCTAAACTTTAACATAAAGTTTGTCCCATGCTAATGATAACCCAGAGCCACTTTGTAGAAGCAAACCCATCCTCCTGGAAGGACATTACCACACTTATGCCACCCAACATTCCATAAGGGAGGAAATGTCCTGCTTAAAAGGAGCTTACAATCAAACACAGGAGGATATAATCTACCATGATTGAGAGTCCAAGCAACACAGTAGGACCAGACTTCTAGAACTTCAAATTACTGAACAAAATATTTTAGAAGGCATGGAAAAGTGTGCTTAAAAGTATTAAAGACATTAAAGAAGGAATTTTAAAAAAAAGAATAGGATGTGGAAAAAAAGATTTGAAAAGGAATCAAATAAAACTTCTGGAAAGAAAAGAAAAGTAGTAGCTGAAACAAAAAAGTTAACAAATGCATCAAAGAACAGACTGGTACAACTGAAGAGGAAAGAATGAACTACAAGACAGGTTACAGCATATAAATATATTTGGAATGATGATAAAAAGGATTAATAAACATGGCGACCAAAAGGAGAAGATCTAAAAAGCATAAGAATTGAGGGAAATAGCATAGTGAATTTGGAAGCAGTGATATTCAAAAAACTAACATGAGAATTTTCCAGAACTAATAAAAGTCATGAATACTCGGATTGAAAATGAACAACAAAACCGAAGCCAGAAAAAAACAAATCCATATCTAGACATAACAGTGAAGCTAAAAACAGTGAGAAAGGACCTTAATACACAATGTAATACTATTTAGCCATAAAAACGAATGAAATATTGGCTTTTGCAGCAACATGGATGGAACTAGAGGCCATTATCTTAAGTGAAGTAACTCACAGAAAGTCAAATGCTGCATGTTCTCACTTATAAGTGGGAGCTAAGTAATGTGTACGCATGGACATAGAGGGTGGAAAGATGGACAACGGAGACTCAGAAGGGTGGCTGGTAGAAATGTGGTGGATGATGAAAAATTACTTAATGGATACAATGTATATTATTAAGGTGCTAGATATCCTAAAAGCCCTGACTTCACGACTAGGCAATGTATGCATGTAACACATTTACACTTGCACCCCATAAATTTATACAATAAAAAAGAAAGAGCAACAACTAGAAGGAAAACAAACTTCTCAATAAAAATACAACAAAAGTTATTTTTAAAGTCACCAAGGGAAAATAGCTCTCAATATAGAATTATATACTCTCAGCTAAACTAATTCTCAAGACTGAGGGTAAAATAAGTCATTTTCAGAGAGATTGAGAAAATTAACTCTCAGATCTTTGCTGAAAGAAAGTACTATAGTTTCAGAAAAGGAACTTGAACTTAGAAAGAAGGAATAGAATGCGAGAAGCAAGGATAAGCAAAGATTTTGTGAATATATGAGTAGATACAAACAAGCACTGACTGAGAAAAGAATAATAATAACTTATTTGGAGGGATATAAAAAAACAAGGTTGAACTAAAATAGCACACAACAATATCATGAAAGATTGAGGAGGGTGTGTGTGAGAGAGAGAGAACAAGTGCAAGTGAGCATGCAAACTAATGAGCAGGTTGTTGTACTCATGATTCAAATATTCTCAGGTCCATGTACTGTTTAGGAGGAGGACTGGTGATTTTAACAGCAGACTTTGTTAAATATGCATATTACAATTTTAACTTCCAAAAGAATAGAAAAGAATGTATAACTTCCAAACCAATGAGCAGTAGGGTAGGAAGTGTGTAAAGAAAATAAACACATAAGACAAAAAAGTAGAAAGAAAAAAACAGTCATGATAAACAGAAAGCATAGAATAGATAATAATAAACCTAAGTGCACCAGTAAATACAAATTAAAATGGATTAAACTTATGAGTTAATAGAAAAATATTCTCAGACAAGATTTTCTTAAAAATCAAGCTATATGATGTTTATTAAAGACAAATAGCTGAATGTGAAATGATCAAAAAAAGATATAACATATTTCTGTTTTCTAGCCCCAAGAGGGTACCTAGGACTGAATGTATCCTTCCATTGTAAACAACTAGAAAGCTGGTTAAATAAATAAAAAGAACAAGAAACAAACGCTTCCAGACATTGGACAACAGGTAGCTGTGATCTCTGAGAGAAGGAAAATAAACAAGATAAGTCCTATGAGAAACAGTGCAGGGAAGAAATTCCAGTCAAATCATAGTGGGTTTGCTGAGTTGAGGAAACAGAGATAAGATTGTGAAAGTTGTGGGACAGAGTTCTGGAAATGAGGCGTCTACATAAAAAGAGATCTCCAGAAATTTCCTTAGGGGTCTCCGTAAATGTGTTGCTTAATACTAACTAAGCCACGAATGTATATAGCAAAACTCCAGAAGGCTGGGCAAAGAACAACCAGGTAGCTCTAAAATAAACAATCCCATAGCTGATACACAGTTGAGGAGGCATCAGAGTTTGAAGCTGCCAAAGTGGAAAGTCCTTAATGAACAACCTTGAGCTGAGCATTTAATAGAGACCCTAGAAGGGTCACAGTCTTTTCCTACAGAAAAGACTACTTTAGACATGCTCTATCAAAGCTTAAAAACAATCTTGAAAGGATCAGTTGATCTGCAAGTCAGAAGCCCAACACTATTTATAGAAATACGGCAAAGTCTAGCATTCAGCAAAGTAAAATTTGCAATGTCCAATGTCCAGTTTTAAAAAATACCAGACATGTAAAGATGCAGGAAAATGTGATCCAAGATCACAATAAAAATCAGTCAATGTAAACAGATACAAAATTGACAGAGATAATGGTATTAGATAAGGGCTTTAAAACAGCTTCTATCGAGACAAGAGGGAGTGTGGTAAGAGGGTCCAAATTCCCTTGTTTCCAAAAACAGAAATTAAGGTGAAATAAACACTTAGAAAACAAACAAGATCTGAGATAGTTCAGTGCCAACATAGTTGTATTAGAAAAAATATTTAAAGAAAATTCTTCTTACAAAAAAGAAATGATATTAGATGGAAACTTGGATCCACCCAAAAGAATTAGAAGCACCAGAAATGTTAAATATGTAGTTGAATTATAAAAAGGTTTTCATTTACCTCATATTTTAATTTCTTTAAAGATAATTTTTAAAGGTAAAAATAATAATAATTTACCATGGCATCTATAATATACACAGAAGTAAAATGGAAGAGCAGTAGGATGAAGGATGAGAGAGAAGAAATAAAAGTATACTTACGGTAAAGTAATATATTATCTGAAGGTAGACTATAACAATTAAAATGTGCATGGCTTATATGCTAGATCAGTGAGAAAATAAAGACATATAGATACATTATATTCATACTGCAGAAAATCAAACACAAGGAGAAAGTCTTGAAAGAAGCCAGAAGAAAAAATAAAAACATCTTACCTATAGAGGAACAAAGATAAGAATCACATCAGACTTCCCTCAGAAATCATGCACGCAAGAAGAGAGTAGAATGAAATATTTAAAGTATTAAAGGGACAAAATCACCTACCTAGAATTCTATATCCAGAAAAACTATCCTTCTAAAGTGAAAGATAAATAGATTTTCCCAGACAAATAAAATTTGAGGGAATTTATTGCTAGTAGAACTGCCTTGCAATAAATGTTAAAAGAAGTCTTTCAGGGATAGAAAATGACATAGGTTAGAAACTCATATCTACATAAAGAAAGAAAGGACATTAGGAGAGGAACAAATAAAGGTAAAATAAAATTTTTTCTTTTTCTTATTCTTAATTGATTGAACAGCTAACAGGTTATTCAAAATAATAGCAACAATATACTAGATTATTATATCACTATGGTTAAGTGAAATAAATGATAGCAATGTTGTAAGGAATTAGAAAAGAAATTTGAAATACCATGCTATAAGGTACCTGCACTATGCACGAAACAGTATAGTGTTGTTTGAAAACAGAATTAGATTAGATGTAAGTGTATATTGCAAACTCTAGGGAAGCCACCAAAAAAGTTTTTCTTAAAAATATAATTAATATCCTAAGAAAAGATACAAAATGGAATAATATAAAATGCTCAATTAAAACAAGAAAAGGCAGAAGAAGAGCTGAAAACAGAAAAGGAAACAAAGAATAGGGCAATACATGGAAAATGGTTACAAATATGGTAAATATTAATCTAACTATAATCACTTTAAATGTGAATAATCTATCTACCCCAATTAAAACACATTCTCAGAGTGTATTTAAAAAAAGGCCTAACTATATGAAACTCACTTTAATATAAAAATGCTAATACTAATAAAAGGAAAGCTGGGGTAGCTACATAAATTTCAGACAAAGTAGATTTCAGAGCAATGAAAATTATCAGGAATAAAGAGAAGGTATTACATAATGATAAAAAAGTTAAATTTCCAAGAAGATATAACAATCCTTAATGTGTATGTTCCTAACAGAGCATGTCAACATACGATACGTGAGACAAAAAATAAATAAATAAATAAAGGATGGCAAGGAGAGATACACAAATCTACTATTATAGATTACTATATATTAATAGATTATTACTGGACAATGCAACACCTATACATCAGTAATTGATAAGTCAAACAGGCAGGAGATCAGTAAGGGTACACTTGAACTGAACAGCACTATCTATCAACTGGATTTAATTGACATTTATAGACTACTTTCAACAACAACAGAATACATATTCTTCTCAAACTCACATGGAACATTCACTAAAATAGATTATATATGGCCTATAAAAAACACATCTGAATAAATTTATAAGAATCATACAAAGTACAGTCTCAGAACACAATGGAATTGAACTAGAAATCAAAAACAGAAGGATAGATGGAAAATCCCAAAATATTTGATGACTTAACACTTCGAAATAACACATGGGTCAAAGAGAAATCTTGAGAGAAATTTTAGAATATTTTACACTAAACAAAAATAAAAATACAACTTATCAAAATTTGTAGCATGCAGTTAAAGCAGTACTTATAGGAAATTTTCAAAAAAGAAATCAAGAAAACAATCTCATTAACAATAGCATAAGAAAAAAAGATGACTTAGGAATACATTTAACCAAGGATGGAAAATACCTGTTCTGTTCACTGAAAACTATTAAAACATTGATGAAAGAAATTGAAAAAGGCACAAATAAATGGAAAAATATCCCATATATATAGATCAGAAGAGTTAATATTGTTATAATGTCCATACTGTCCAAGGTGATCTACAGATTTGATGTAATCCCTATCAAAATTCCAATAGCATTTTTCACAGAAATAGAAAAAACAATCCTAAAATTATATGGAACCATAAAGACCCTGAATAGCCAAAGCAATATTGAGCAAAAAACACAAAGTTGAAGGCATCACACTATCTGATTTGAAAATATACTACAAAACTATAGTAATTAAAACAAAGTGGCAGTGGCATAAAAACAGACATGTAGACTAACAAAACAGAATAGAGAGCCCGGAAATAAACCCCTTATATTTACAGTCGACTGATCTTTGATAAAGATGCTAAAAACACACAATGGGAAAGGATGGTCTTTTCAATACATGATACTGGGGACCAAGCACAGTGGCTCATACATAGAACATTAATTCTCCTAGATATCAAGATAACATAAAACTATAGTAGCTATAAGAGTGTATTATTAGCAAGGGGATAAATAGACCAATGGAGCAGAATGTATGGGAATTTGTTTTTATTACAAAGTAGACTTATATTTCAGTGAAGAAAAAATGATAGATGTTCATCCATAAAAATAAAAGTTATATCTGTACTTTAAGCTCTGAAAAAAAAATCAATCTCAAGTGGATTAACACATTGTCACACTAGGAAAAAACATTTTCCTTGGAGCCATGGTGTTTTCATTACAAAAATATAATAAAAACTTTGAAAATAAAATGATCCTTTCTAATTTAATGAAAAATTTATTTTTTATTGTTTTCTATACGTGAGTTATATGTAATTAGATTGTCAATATTAATTGTAACAAGAAGAACATCAACAAGATTTTCAGGAATCAACTGTAGGATTTTGCCCAGGGGGCCACCCATCACGTAACATATACACATAGCATGACAGCATGAGTTGCCTGCACACTACACAGCTCCCAAGGCAAAGAGATGTGTGAGTTACACATGCTTCACAAGGCCCCAGGCTCAAAACTAGCATGAGTTAAACACAACTCACATGGCAGTTAATATGTTAAAGACCTAACTGTAAAAGGCAAAATTTCCACGTACTTTCAGACTTTCAGAAGAACCTTTAAATGAAAATGTAGGAAAATCTCTTTCTGGCCTTGGGATAGTACAAGATTCATTAAAGAAGACATAAAAGCATAAACCATATAGAAAAAGATTGATAATAATTCCGAGTGTATCAGAATTTAACATGTCTATGTTGCAAGTAAAAAGACAAGCCACAGATAAGGATAACTGTAATATCTTTAAAAGGATTATTACCAAGAATGTATAGATAATTCCTTTAAATCAATATGAAAAAGATAAACCATCCAATAGAAAATGGACAAAATTTATGAAAAATTCATTCAAGAGAAATTCAAGAAAAAATTCATAGAAGAGGGAATCCTATTAATAAATGGCTAAAAATCATGAAAAGATCTCAATTTCACTTGTAATCAAGGAAGCACAAAATAAAAATTATGGAAAAATTTAAGTCAGATAACATCAAGTATTGACTAGTATTTGAGAACATAACTCATGATTTCTAGTGGGAAAGTGGTAGTTTAGAGAGCAATTTCACAATACTTAGGAGAGTTGAACTTGCACATATCTTAGATCTAGTTATTCACTTCCATGCATAAACCTAGGGAGATGTATGACCAAGAAGAAACGTAAAAGGTTTGTTGCAGTGTTTTATTACACAAAAAATGAAAAAAATTAAATTTCATTCAATACGGGAATGAATTTTAAAAGAAAATATTTATACAATGAATACATACAACTGTGTATAGTATGCTACATATATTAAAATAAATTTCCAAATTATAATATTGAGCAAAAAGGGCAAATTGCAAACAGGTATCTCCAGTAAGTTCATTATCACAAATAAAAACTTTAAAAATACAAAACAATGTTATACATTATTTGTAGGTGATAAATACGTATAAAAGACATAAATCCATACAAAAGAATTAGACATACTGACATGAAAGTTATATACACCAACAATTAGAGAGAGGAGGGGAAAGTATGAGGAGTGTTTTTTTTCTTTCAACAGAGACATTTGAAGCAAATGTGACAAAATGTTATTAGCATCCTTACATCTGGGAGGTTGGGATATGTTTGTCTGATATATTACCATTTTTGGCACTTTTTCTATGTTTGAAATAGTTCCTAATTTTAACAAATGCAAATGATTGTTCTGGTTGCAGGGTAAATAAGAGATTAGAGGGGAACCCAAGGAAGAATGGCTAGCATGCTACAATTTACAGCATGTTTAAATAATTTAAGTACTTGTTTATATAATTTTAATTATATAAAAAATATTAATTTTTGGAAAGCCAAACAAAACTCTTTAAATATGATACAGGACGTATTATAAGCATATTTTCCCAAACTTACTTGCTCAACCTCTCTGTTGAGGGCATCTACTTTTTCTTTTAATCTGTTACCCTCTGCCTCAGCAGTGATAAGTTCCAATTTTAGGGTATTGTTTTCTGCCTCTACTTGACGGGCCTTATTTTCCCAGTTTTCAGCATCTTCATTGGCTTTTCGGAGTTGATCCATCATTTGCCGGTTTTCAGATTCCTGAAAAGCAAATCTTAGCTACTACTTTAAAATGTTTAAAATGTTCAACATATGATACAAATTAAATATTATTTTCCAGGTCACTGAGAATTCACTTGTCATAAGGAGTATTTGTTATATAACCTTGAGGAAACTTATCTAGATTCTCAGTTTAGAAAACTGATCATCCTGTAATTAACAAAAGGGAGAGAGATCAGGATCTGCTAGCTCCTGAGTCACACTCACCCCACTGGTAAACTTAAGTAAATTACTCTTATCTTCAGGACCCAGATGAATATGTTCTTTTATTTCCTTTTGTTCAAACACAATTCTCTATTGCCTCCTTTTCTCATATGTCTGTTACTGATTGCTTGCTGTTCTGGTTTCTGAGCCTCTGACCTCTTGTACCTGTGTATTCCCTTGTTCCTGGCCAACTTACAGGGTTGTACTGACTGTAGAGCTTCTCAGCTGGCATATTCTAAGTGTCAATTTCCGATAATTCTCTTGGTTTGGCATATTTCCTGTCTGGTTCCTGCCTATCATTCATAGTCCTAGTCTTAATTTTCCTAATCATGAGTTGTTCTAAGATTCACTTTTACCTGCTAGTCTAGTAACTTACCTGAAAGTTCTCATAAGTAAAATATCAAACCTATGTCAATAAACACTAGCCATAAATATGCATTCATATATAAATTGGCATATAGTATAAATCAGATTTTTTTAAACCTTCAAAACTCTATCGTGAGCAGATTGACTGAAGTAGGATCTTACTTCTAGACGGAAAAAATATCATCTTCACAAATAATATACTATACTAATTAATCATTATTAGGCTATTTTTTAAAACACATTTTATAATTATGGTTTGGCAAACTAGTTCTAAAAAATCAGTTATAATCTCAGCAATTAATTTTAAAAAGGCACTAGATCACTTTCTTTCCTACTTGTTAATAAACAGTGCACTTCCCTATCAGAAAGCCTGGGTTAAATAAAATGACTAAATAGCAAACAATAATGTCTCTCCTTATAAGCCTTTCAAATCAGATTCTTGTTCTAACAATTATGATTACTTAAGACTGGTTGAAATTCAGCTAATATCGCCACCTTGTGGCCTCTAGTATGAAAAAAATCTTTGCTAAGTCTGTTAATCAATAAGCTAATATGCTAAACTACTCTATTAACTTTCAAGATTGAGATATTCCAAATGTACCAGTAGGAACCTGATGTGTGTTTTCCATGATTGTACTAAAAATAATAGTTTTTTACAGAGCATGTACTTGTGAGGTACATGGTACAATATACATAACAAAATTTTACCTACTTCAATCTTTATCTTCTTTAACTTTCTGTAGTACTTAATGCCTATGTCAATCACTTAAAACTGCCTTACGGCTTGATGTTGTTAGGTGCGAGTGTACTGTCTCCCTGATAACACCTTGTATTTCTCGAATATAGGAACCATTTTTTAAATATTAAATTTAGTTTTGTGAACAGGTAATACATGGCTCAAAGTGAAAAAGGATTGCCATAAAATGTCTCTCTTACCTTCCTCCTCTTGGCAACAAGAAACCTATTTTATCCTTTTTGTAACACCTCCCCTGCAGAGGCCAGAGCAAAATGGGGCCTGAGACAGGCAACGTTATAAAGAAAGTAAAACTGTTCTTTGATATTCTCCATTCCCTGGTTTCAGTATCTCTCTACCTCTAATATGGTGCCTCCTCATCCTGCACTCACAGCTCCCACTAACCACCCACTGCAACACTCCACCTGCTTCAGCTGGAATCCTTTGGATTTCCTGCCTGAATTATGAATACAACTTCTTCTAATTGCTCTACTCCTTTCTGATTTTGTTACCCATTTGATTTATTCTTCCTTACATCTCCAGAATAATCTTCCTAAAAGGCTACTATCAAATAACTTCCATGCTTTAGTTCTAACAAAAGCATCCTGAAAATAGGATTCAAAGATGGTCCTTATCACCCACCTATACACTCTACTCTAGCTACAGGACCTACTTTTTCCCCTTACACCTCTGCTCATGTTGTTCCTCCTGCCTGGAGAGCCATTCTGTTTCCTCTCAGCTTTTCATCTCTGGCACCCAGCACCTGACACACTGCACGATTAATGAATGAAGTGCTCCACACTTCTTAATGGCCCCTCCCTACCAAAATGGTTCATTTTCTCGGGGGGGTGCCTGGATCCATCCAGTGTTGTGAAAGGCAATCTCATAAACAAACTCACACTAGGATGCTAAAAGCTGAGAGAAGCTTAAAAGTATAATTCCAGAATCTAAAAGTTCTAATCTCTAATGGTAGAATTTCAGGTCTATGTCATTCACTTAAAACTGCCTTACAGCTGGGCAATAAGGCAGGGAGATAAAGGGAAGCTGAAAGCTTACTCCGTTAAATGGTGCTCTGGATATTCATTTACTTATTTCTGACCTATTCCAGAACAGATTCAGATGGCTTACTGTGCTAAGTGTTTTAAATACTTTAAATACTAAGTGTTTTATCTCATCTACTTGAGTGTTCTTCCCAGTTACAGATGAGAAACAGAGACTCAGAGAGGTTGAGTAGCCTGCATAAGTCCATTAATGAGAAGAGGAGCCAGAATCTGATTCCAAAGCTTCTGTCCATTTATGGTATTACATTGCTGGAACCTTAAAATCAAGAAGTGTAGAAAATCACCTGCTTTGCCTACACAAGGCTGCTGCCTTGCTGCCTGAACACAAGTATTGCAATTTAGGAGTCCTTAGAATCTCTTCTCTTTCAATGCCCTGAACAGTCCTATGCATACTATAAATGTATGTTCAAGATATGTTTGTGGACTGACATTAAATGACATGTTAAATAAAATAAACAGTTGAGGCGGGGAGTTTCCATTAATGGTTTGAGTGATATGTAGGTAACACCACACATATTATAATAATCTACCTACACTATTTTAGATAGTTTACCTAATGGATATATCTAACATCCTTGGTCAAGCTGCCTGTTTATTCCAGGGTTGCCACACATGTATCCACATGTATTTGGAATCATCTGATGTCACATACGTGCACTTGGTCAAACAGTTGCTAACAGAGACGTGCAAAAGAGAGCCATCTGCATGCTGGTCCTAAGAAACAGATGGCCTCATAACAGGGTAATTAATTCTGATCTGCTACACAATCAGGTGGAGCCTCTTTTGCTAGAAGTTTGTAATTGAAAACTCAATCATTTTCAAATATAACTGAAGCCAAAATGATTCTGGCCCTTTGTCCTTCATCCAGTTAGGAAGATTATTCTGATCTAAAGAGTGGCTGAGTAGCAAACTAACAGGGGCATATTCTTGAGCCATCTTTCTGAAAATCGGGGACATTCTAAATATATAGTTAATCCACCAGTGTCAAAACTAAAATATGCTATGTATTAAAGAAAGACTTGATTCACCTGTCCCTGTGAGTGTAATCAATTACTAAATTAAGTCTAGTGAAAACTGTAGGTATCATGAGCAAAGAGAAAAAAACATATACATACTTCAGACTTTAATATATTCTTCAGTTTGTTAACCTCCAAATTAGTATCCTGGACTTTCTGTTTTATGTCATTAAGTTCATTATGAGTGTCATTCAATTTTTTTGACAGTGCCTATGAAAATAAGGTAGATTTGATTACAAAAATAAAAAATCCTATATCGCAAAAACATCATAAATGTTTAAATATTTACAACAAATAGATAAAATTAATATACCTAATGTATAAAACTCATATAAAAACAGAGAAATCACAGAGCCCAACAGAGAATGGGAAAAGGACCCAAACAATTCACAAAATGGAAGCATCAGTAGATAATGCTTGAAAAAATTAAACTTTACTAGTAATCAAAGACATGCTACTTAAAACAATAAACTATTATTCTGTCTATCAAATTAGTAAAGATTTAAAGCTATTTAGTTATGGTAAGGAATGGGCATTTCCAGGTGCTGTTGGAATAAAGGTAAATTTGGAAAAAAGCAAATTTGTGATCAGCTATCTAGTGATATATGGAGATATTTAAAAATGCTTATTAAAAAAAAGAAAGACAAAAATGTTGATTATTGCCAAAGGTGGGAGATGGTACATGTAGATTCGCTATATTTGAAATGACCATTTAAAATGTTTTTTAAGATCACATCTGGTGGCTTATACCTATAATCCCAGCACTTTGAGGGGCTAAAGTGGGAGGATCACCTGAGGCCAGGAATTTGAGACCAGCCTGGGCAACACAGCAAGACCCCATCTCTACAAAAAGTAAGAAACATTAGCCGGGCATGGTGGCATGTGCTCATAGTCCCAGCTACTTGGGATGCTGAGGCAGGAGGATCACTTGAGCCCAGTTCAAGGCTGTGGTGAGCTGGGATCATGCCACCACACTCCAGCCTGGGCAACAGAGCGATGCCCTGTCTCTAAAATAAATAAATAAAATGGTTTTAAAAAATTTTTTAAAGAAATTTCATAAGTCTGCTTCAATTTGAAATGAAATCTAATAAAATTTAATGAGAGACTATTCATTAAGACATTATGCTATAGTGACAATATTTAACATTAAATGAATGATGCAGTAAATAACGGTGTATCTACATAGTGGTAGAACCACATGCATCCGTGAGAAATGTTTGGAATAATTTTTAGTAATAGACAAAAATGATCATCTATATTAAGTGAACAAATCAGGCCTTACACACAAAAATACCACATTATCCCAATTGGCCCAAAACTGTGATACCAAGGATAAATTTTTTTGAAGTTTCTGCTTTCCAGATCTTCTACAATACTGCTTCTTAACCTGTGGACCACAGAGAGATCCCTCCTCTACCTCAGGCCTACAACCCAAATGAAGGAAAAAACTATTCCTGAACATATGTAAATTGTTATAATATCAATTGTCTTCTGACTGTAAAAAATGCTTATGAAGTTTGAACAAGGCAGGGAAATGCTTATCATATTACAGTAAGCTAATAATAGCTACAAAATATTTATTGAGTGATATGCTGTATACTATGGTAAGTGCCTTCCAGGCATAGTCTCATTTATTATCCATTTTTACAGATGATACACTGAGGTTCAGATAAGTTAAACTATATGATTACACAACTAGAGAGTGAGATTCAATCCCATGTGAGCCTTAAATATTTGGCTGTACTGTCTCCTCATGTAGGAAAAAAGCATGATATAAAGTGGTACATGGTTTTATCCCAGCTACATTAAAAAGCGCATATAGAAAGTAGTATTAAAATTTTTTAAGTACACTAAAAATCAGTAAAAAAAAATATGTCAAATATTAACAGTGACTAACTCTGGGTTTTTAATTTTTTTCTTACATTTTTTAGAAAAAAGACTTTCTATAATGGGTTTCTATTTCTTAACTAATCACAAAATATTAATAGAAACTAATTTCTAGTCTTTCATGAATATAAGTTATATCCACCTTTAGTCTATTTGCTCTAACTGTAAATAGAGTACACAAGGATAGAATATAAATTCACATCTTTTGGTCTTTATTGCCATTCGTTAATTTTTTAAACAAAGTTTTATTTTAGAATAATTTTAGATTTACAGAAAAGTTGTGAAAATAATACAGAGAGCACCCATATACCTCACACTCACTTTCTTCTATTATTAACACTTTGTATTAATATGGTACATTTGTTACAATTAATGAAACAATATTAACACATTATCTAAAGTCTACATTTTATTCAGATTTCCTTCATTTTAATGTAATGTCTTTTTTCTCTTCCAGGATCCCATTATTCATTAACTTTTGAACAAAGTATTTTAATGTCTCAAATAATTTTTTATAATTAACAGAGTTGCATCTTTATAACTGTTTATATAAACTAAAAATATTTAACAGTTAAAGAATGCTGACTTGTATGATACAAACTAAACACATTGAAAGTAATAACAAAGTGGCGGAAATCATTTGGACTGAAGAATTCTGAGGAGGGAAGAAGTTTCCAAATATAAATTTTTAATGTTTAAGTTAAAATAATGTTATTAGAAATGAGAACAGTATATCAGACTGAAATATATTGCCTTAGAGAGAGAATTTATAAATAAGAATTTTCCTAAAAAGAATCACGGAGCTAAAGCAGACCAAAGAATGTGACACAGTTTATACATTCATACTTAAACAGAATAATATATAGTCTATCAAATAAATCTCCCCCTTTTCTTTAAAGTTTCTGAAAGTTTTTATCTTCATTTATTGATTTATTCAAATATTTATCCTTCAATAAGGAAGTATTTTCTAAGGTTTAATACAAATCCATTAGATCCCTGTTCTGTCTTTTCTTTAATATTTAACACTTTATGTTTGAGAATATTATTTAGAAGTTAGGAGGCATATTCTGTTCTAAAGGTAAAAAAAAAAAAAATGGCTAGTTCCAGAGTTTGAGCTTTTCTACAAAATGAAATGAGGGCTGTCCCTCAGAAGAAATATACTTTTTTTCCCCTGGAGAAAAGATTCTAGAAACAAGTATACCTGGTTTTCTTGTTTAGCTTTAGCAAACTGTTCTTGGAGATTATCATTATCATGAGCCAAGATATCTCTTTCCCTGGCAATTTGAGCCAGCTCATCATTTGTTTCATCCAATTGCCGACGCATTCTGGAAATGTCTTGTTCACACATAATTAGGGCTTCCGTAGACTGTCTATTCCAAAAATCAAACAGTACATAAGAAGAGACATTTTACTGTAACAGAATTAAAAATTCTCAGAAGACAGGAGATGGACAGTTAGCATGAAAACATTTGAAAAGATGTTAAACACATTTAAATTTATAGGAATAAATACTGCAAGACAGTGTATTAGAGTTTCTCTATGTTGCCACCATTTCACCATGAAAAAGATACTAACTATGCGTAACAGTCAATGATATGCTAAGTATTTCAAAACTTCTGACCCTCAGGTATTAGGAAGGCCTTCATTCTACTTCTTGCTGCTATGGCTTAGTCTCCTACTGATTCCCCTTCCTTTGTCCTCTTAAAAATTAGGGTTTTTCAGGGCTCAAAGCTTAGCCTCCTGATTCTTCTCACTGTAGCCCTTCTCTCAGACAAATCCTACTCATATCCACAGCTCCTAACCCCATCTATCTCAGATGACTCCAAAATAATTATCTCCAGCCTTAGCCCCTCTGTTATACTCTAGACTCGTATTTAATTGCTTCCTAGACATGTCTACATTAAGGTCTCAAAGGTTCATTAAACAAAGTGGTAAAATTATCTTTCTCCTCTTATTTTCGTCATGTTCAGTATTCATCCTTGGCCAGAAACCTAGCATTTTCCTAGTCTCTCTCCCTTATAAGCACCTCATTCCTTCTGTCCCCCAACCCCTAAACCCCAATTTACCATCACTTCTTGTATCTGGGTAATCTTTCTAAGGTAAAAACCTCCTCGGAATTCTTTAATGATTTCTTATTGCCCAAAATATAAAATTCATTTTTCTATAACACAGGCCTCTTCCTGCCTGTTTAGCCTCTCTCCTCCCTTCACTTCTCCTCTTACACTCTGGACTCCAGTAACACATACCTACTTGTAGGTCAAGAGGCTTTTGAACATGATCTGAGGTTCTTTGCTAATATTATTTCTACTTTGAATACCCTTCCCTTTACTTGGCAAACACCATCCCATCTTTTACTTCCCTAGACAGACTTAGGCCTCCTTTAAACATTAGAGAGTTATCACCTTATATTATAACACTAAGCCTCGTTTCTTACTATCTTTAGTACTTTGCCCCCCATATGTGCTCAAATATTTGCTGAATGAATGATTTACCTTGATGCTTGTTCCATCTCAGCAATAATATTCTTCATGCCTGAAATGGTCTTTTCCTTGAAAAGTAATATAAGTATTAAATAAAAAATTATCTTAAACTGATATTTTTGTTAAAACTGAATGAAAATTTTTATTATAATAAAACAAAAAGAAAATTTCCTCTCTCCTTTAGATTTACATTTGGTTTTAAACATTTATATCCTATTCTTCTTTTCCACACTTCCAAGCCTAGTATATCAATGTGAGTATTTGCACTGGGTAAAAGCAATAAATTATGTTCATTAAAATAAAGGCTACACTTAGGTGTATTGATATGAGATCAGTATATCAAATATTTTGTTAAAAGTTACCCAGTAACACAAGAACCCCATAACCACCCTGTTTTTAAAGGCAAACCAATGGTTTGGCATTGGAGTGTTATACTGGGAACAGAACTGATTCACTTCCTCACATTCTTCATATTATAAAACCCAGGGAAGTCAATAATGTATAAGTAAATTTAGTTCTTGAGAATAACTTTTGGTATATTATTTAAATTAGCCAGCAACAGCATCTTCAAAAAGCTGCTCCAATGGAACTACTTATAAAAGTATACTATTAATATTTAGGTATGAGCTAATAAGAAGGTAAGCATTAGGCTTCGAGCAAAGGTATAAACAAAAACTACTTATAGTCTCCCTTTTCAAAGGTGTGACAAGGGAGTCAAATTAGTGGAGTCAGTCAAAGCTGAAACAGGTTTGAATATCCTAATGTCTCAATACCATTTCCACATCTCCTTTTAAAACTTTGAGCTTGAACTAATCTAACTATAAACAGATACTCTGAGTTAACATTCGCCCTAAAAAAAGTAGGAAAATTATTATTTCACTAATAATTAGACTTCACCTTGCCCTTTAGATTGTCAAATCCTTAGTAACCAAATAAAAGGAAGAAAAACCAAACCTATATTTTTCAACCAGTTCTGTCTCTTTAGAGCAATAGTTTTGCATATGGGTGTGCGTGCGTGTGTGTGTGTGTGTGTGTGCGCACGCGCATTGTCTTTCTGTATTCATGTCCTTCTCTCCAGGATATTTTTAGCTCCAGTTTCCCATTCTGCTTTCTGATAGAATGGCACAGACTCCACATCTGACAGTGATGGACATTGGAGGAGTGTTAAGATATCCCTTAGCAAAAACAGTTAAACTTTAAGAAGGACAAGCCAATGGAAGAAAAATTCAAACAAAAAATACTGCTTAAAGTGCAATGTTTACACATTTTTGAAATTTAATACATTTCTAAAGAAATTCTGAAAAACTAATTGAACTAGTGCTTCTGAAAGTCATTACTTTGTTAAGCTTGAAGTAAGTTTTATAAGCCTAAAAAGGACTTTCCTCTATCAGTAGAAGTTCACCTTGAAAGTAGGATTCTCTAGGAACATTGTAAAGTATCCAAGGCAACAAAATTATGGAGTTGGATCAAATAATATATCCTCTTAGCCTGTTTTTCTCTTAATATGACCCTAATACCTCCATTTCTCAAGTGTACTATCATTCTTTGTACAACCTCAATATGTTGTACAACACATTCCTTGTAAAAGTTCAATGTTTAATAATTTTTTAATTAACAAATATTTAATATTTTTGTATAGCTTTGTACGTTGTCCAGTCAGGAGTATAGACTCAGGTTAACTGTTAATTCAGTCTGGACAGGATGGTCAAAGTGTATTTAGAAAAAAGAAAAAAACTAAAACTTGACATAAATAATTATTTTCTTACTCAAAAATCTATGAACTTGCTATTGAGTTTTCTAACTTTAAGTGGTAGCAAGTAGTAGAATATCTTTTCAAACCATAAATATCAGAAAAATTTCACCTTATTCCTATAATGCAGACTTTTCTATATTAATTTATTTCTGTAATATCCATATAACAGTGCCACTTTTCACTGAAAGGCCTTTGTTAGTTCAGCTCTGAATTATCATTGTAGAAAATATTTCCTCTCTTGACTACTTAATGCTGTCTCAGTTATTAATATTTTCCCTTCAGAGGATGAATATGTTTACTGTCATAAAATCTTATACAACATACTTGATTTTGAAACAGACTTGTAACTCAGTATTACTTGTGCAGAAAAGATAATGTTGGTACAGTTAGCAGAATGGAAGAAATGTGAAATATTAGATATAGCAGAAGAAAATGAAATTCAGAAAGGTAAAGAATTTTGTTTCTAAATGTTAGTGTTTTAAAAGGTAATCATGCTTAACTATTCAAAAAATGTTTTGAATATAATGAAAAGTAAAATTCCACCTAAAAAAAATCATAAAATTTCAAAACTACTGAGTCAGGCTTTTCCACAAGTAAACAAGTACTTATTATCTTATGCCCTTTCCTGACTTCAGTTATGCTCATGATTCCCAAATCTATCAACTCCAATTTTTTTCTCCAAACCTAAAAATCCAAGAGCCTGTGAATATTTCACCTATGTGCACCCAAAACAATTCAAACTCAGCATGTCAATAATCTTCCAATTTTTTGTTTCCTACTTCACACATAGGAATATAAATGTGGTTCCTAAGCCAGAAACCACATCTTGTAAATTTTACTTCCTTAATAGATCTATTTCTCTCACTGATGCTGCCACTATCTTAATATAGGTCTCATCACTGTTCTCTTAACTAGTGTCCCTGTCACTATTTTCATTTCCCTATAATCCATCTTTTACATGGATTTACAAGTGCCAGAATATTTCTTCTAAAATAAAATTCTAATTGTACTATTTCATTTACATTATTTCAAAGACCCTCTATATTCATGAGTCCACACTCAACATCACATGTATTTTTATGATTTTTTTCTTTTCTATCCCATCTCATCTTTTGCCCTCCCATACCTATCTCTTTGCAACCTATTCTCTGGTCATACTAAACTATTAGACAGTCTCATGAAATTCTCTCATAAAAGCCACTAGGCTCTTATGTAAGCTGTTCTACCTGTCTGGATCACCTTTTCTCACTGTCCTCTTCTCCAAATCTTTTCCTGGCTAATTTCTACTCATTTTTCAGGGCAGCACAGGCACTGTCACTTCCTGGAAGGCTTCCCAGATCTTCCTCCTCCCCTAATCCAACTCCCAGGCTGAATCAGGTATATTTCTGTCACACTCCAATAACACATTATGTATATTTCATTATGGCAACTTACCATATTCTATCATAATAACATCTTTATCTCTCTATTATACCATACGCTTTTAGAAGGCAGGCCACTCACTTTGTTTCTAACATAAAACCTGGTACATGTCAACAAATGTTTACTGAATGAATGAATAGATAAATCAATGAATTAAATCCTTTATAATTCCTCTATTAATTAATTGATAAGGGAAAGACCTTATTCCAATGATGCTGCCTTTGCTTAAGATATCTGTGAAAAACAATTTAGGAGTTGCCTTCAGAATCAGTTTATGTGGTACAAAGGGGCATCAATATCCTTCTGCAGTGTTGGCAACATTTGAACAATAACAACAAAATGTGGGATGCAGCTTTATTCATCAGCCCCACATGATCTATTTTCAAAGGTTTAGGATTATGTAAAAATGTGCTCCTAGTTCTGAACACATTAGAATGGCAGTTTTAATGGAACAAACATATTGCCTCCCCAGATGACTACCTGGAAATATGTTTTTAAAAAGAATTCAGTGTTACCACTTTGTCACGCTTTACATTTTGATATTTGAATTAGTTATTATCAGTGAATGTTAATCACTAATTCATGATAGAAAAATCAATTTAAAATATTAGCTAGATTTGTATACATACTTTCTAAGACTATCTTAAAATATTTCAAAGTCAGATTTTAAAGTTTCAGCTCTCTAGAAAAAATTGATAAAATCCTATTATTTTATTCAGATTCAAGTTCTTTTAAACCACAGTTTAACATTTAAACATTTCTTGTAAACCACAGTTCTCAGAACATACTTTCATTGCCAAACTCTCTCCAAGGGATGCAATATTCTCAGATTTTTTATCCAAACATGCTTGCAGGCATTCCTTTTCTTTAGCCAGATCATTGAGGGTTGCACCAAGAATGCTGATTTCTTCTCGCTGTGCAATACTTTGCCTTGTAAAATTATCTAAATATAATCATAAAGATGTTGTTTTAATCAAGATAAAACCTTTTTTCTAGTTCAAGCATAATGAAATACTTTTCAACGTAAGTTCTTCTATATTATATGCAATGACTAAAAATAAAAGTACTATATCCCAAATAAAAAATGTTTTTTGTTGTTAGTGATAAAAAATTACAACGAATCATAAATTCTAAATGACTCAAATATAAAAGCACAATACTACTGAATTAGAATAGCAAAGGAAAGATCTATATCGCAAGTTCTCAAAGTAGATTTACATGTGTGGTAGGATGGGAGAGAGTAGGTGGAATATCAAAACAAACTGTGGCTGTTCTCCCTGATAGTTCCCCCTCTTCCCTTCCTCTAGCCCAGAATCACTGTTATATATAAAGTTGGTAAATAACTTGTATATAAAGTTGGTGAGTAACAGATCTTAATGAAATATTCAATTAAATCATCTTTGTAGTCGAATGTCTTCTAATTTTGATTTTTCTAAAGTAGTGTCATAAAAATTCCTAGGGGAAAAAAAAATCATCCCAGAAAGTCTGGTTCGATTTGTGAGAACTCTTGCAAGCCAATGTCAATGTCGAAGGCCTAAATGACTGGTATAAAGTGGTTTTCAAATTGTGGTTTCTCAACCAGCACCACCGGCATCACCTGGGGAATGCAAATTCTTAGGCTCCCACCCCAGTCCTACTGAATCAGAAATTTTGGGGGTGGGCACAGCAATTTATGTTTTAACAAGCACTACACCCCTCCCCTGCCACACTGATTCTAATGTATACTGAGGTTTGCGAATCACTGGTCCAGAGCAGAGGTTCTAAACTACCAGAATTACTTAAGGAAATTGGTATACACACAAAAGCTCTGGTCCCAGCCTACATGAAGTAACCTGGCTCCAAAGATCTTTATTAGCTCTCCAGGTGATTCTGACACATGAAAGTTTGAGAACCACTGGTCTAGAGCTCTACAAGGTGAGTTCTGTTAGAACTTCTACATTCATCCCTGCTAAGTTAATCCCTGCCAAGAGCCATTCAGGTGCAGTGCTAAGGGAGGTACTACCATACTGCCAAATGCCAAGAGCATGATCTATAAATACTGGAGAATACACCATGTCTCTTTTCACAGGCAGTACTGCCATTAAGGCAACCCACATGTATTGGGTGTTGTGATATATGACTTCATTACCACTGGCAATCAATAAATGGATCTCTAAAATAGCTCTAGATCTCCTAGCTTTAAAAAAAAAAAAATCCTTAACCTCACATCTCATTTAAACTACCACCCTATTTTCTTGCTACGCTTTAATAGCCAAACTTCTTCAGAGACTTTTCTATTCTTTTCCATCTCCACTTCCCATTCATTCCTCAACCCATTCTATCTTCCATATCCTACACTCTATTCATACTCTTTTTGGTTAGTGTTACCAAACCGTCCAATGTGCCAGATCCAATCAATATTTTTTATCCTCATCTTATTTCACTTCTCAAAGGTATCTGACAATTGATCATACCCTCCCTTTTTAAAACACTCTGCTCTCTTGCCTTTCAAAATAACACTCACTTCTGGGTTTTCTTCCTACTTCTTTGGTTTCTTCTTACTCAGTCCTGGATCCTCTTCTCCTCATTCTCTATATTTTCCTAGGTGATTTCATGGTTTTAAAATATCATTTATATACTGATGTGTCCCAAATATATATCTTTAGCTTAGATTTCTCTTCTGAGATACAAACTTAAATATTCAACTGCTTACCTTACATCTTCACTTGGACTTAAAATATCCAAAAAGGAGTTCTCCTTCAGTATTACCTTTTACATTTCTCTTTTAATATTTCCCATCTTGATAAATAGCACCTCCATCTACCCAATTGTTCATGCCACATATTTTTGAACTACATAATAGCAAATGTGAAAAATATTTCCCATGCTTGAAAATAGGCTCTGTTATCACCTTGACAAAAATTTTACCTTATAAGATTAAGTTATGACCACATTTTCATACAGATCATTGATAAAAAACATAAACAGGAGACTTTATAAAGTAATTTTCTCTATAAACCTAAGTAATATCATAGGCATAGCCAAAAATATATACACTTTCCACTAAAAGTACTACATATGTACTATTTTATTACAACAGCTATGGACAAGCTAGAATATTATACCAACAAATTATAAATTTAAAAGTAATCATCATAAATTTATAAACTGTTGCTGGTTTGTTTTGCTAATACTTTATTGACAAATTTTAAGTTAACACTTAAATTACAAGTAATCATTGTCCTAAACCTAAGTAAAAAAATTTATTGTCAAAAAAAATGCATATTCCCATTATTTTTGGTTCATAAACTTTTAAGTTAAGGGCATATTTACAAGTTTATCTATGTTATAACCGAAGATAGAAAACATATTTTTCTACCAGACTTAATAAAAAATAAAATATCAGGAGAGAAAAACTCACCAATTTTTTCATCCAAGCACATAATTTTCTCCTGAGTAAGCTGTAGCTCATATTTTTTCTTAGCAAGGTGTCGCTGAGTATCAGAAAGATCTTTTTCTGTGTTTTCATATAAAAGTCTGCAAACATTTTAATAATAAAACTAATTCTGAAATTTTTATGTTTTGTCATCTTTAAGTATTTTTAAATCTAAAAACTTTTAAGAACACTCATATGCTTTTTTAAAAAAATATTTTTATTATAAAAGCACATTATAGGAAGATGGAAAAATGAAGGCTAAGCTACCATTAGCATTTTGGTGTTCACTGTTCAGTATTTTTTTTGCTATGCACATTTTAAAGTTACCATACTAAAAATTCAAAATTGAATCATAATTTTTCTCACCTACATTTTATCTTTGATATTTTTCAGTCTTATAATACAGCTCTCTAAATCTTTATTTTCTGGCTGAAAAATATTATATTGGTAATAACCATTTACTTTTAAGTAAATATTACCATTTACTTAACTACTCCATTATTAGACATATAGGTTCATTTTAGTTTTTCACTTTTATGAATAAATCTGTAATGAACAGCACATCATTAATTCCGCAAACATATATTAAGTGTCCAGTATCATACCAAACACTAAGTGTTGAGAAAGCTATAGTGAACTAAATTGGCATTGGCCTTGCCCTCATGGAGTTCATAATCACTAGACAAATAAACAGAATTTGATTTCTGGATTATGAAAAAAGATGAAAAACCAAACTGAAAGTATTCTCACCACAAAACACTGAGACATGTTGACTAAAATGTAAGAAAAATCATTTAAAATGTATAGCAAAACTTATAAAAAAAAATGTATAAGGGAAGTCCCCTAGGGCAAAATCACAGCAATAAGACTAAGAACTGATGTTATGTTAGCTATGGTCTCAGTAGCCTAAGGTCTTATCTTTTAACTCAGGAAAAAAGATGAGGTCATAGAGATATCTTCAACAAAAGGAGTAGAAATAAGACTTCCCACATAAAGGCACTGAAAGCTGAATTGTTAGCAGCAAGGTCAGACTAGAGAAAAATAGCTTGTGAATTTTTACTAGGCTCGGGGAAATAATAACAATTCTGCCCTGGGAATTCTTAATCTCAAGAGAAGAAATAGAAATAAAATTTGGTTCCAGGTCAGTCATATAATCTGTGACATTTGGCAAAACTTCTCTAGAAACATGGCATCAACCCAGGCAGAAAACTAACCCCAGATAAAGGCCTGTTGAAAATAACTGCCCAATTCAAAACTAAAAGACACATTAAGAAACAATCCCACCTTAATAGGAGTTGAAAGACACACAAACTAAATTCAATCCTCAAGAACTTCAGATTATAGCACTAGCAAATAGAAAATGAGAAATATATCTTTTTAAGTACAAAGACATAAAATATGTAATAGAATACATAATAAAAAGAAAAAACAAATAGATTTGGAAACGAACAAAAGATAACCTCAGGAAATTAAACTATCATTAAAATTTTTAAATAAAAAAACTCAGCAGAGGAGCGCATTAAGATGGCTGATTAGAGGCATCTCTTACTTGCCTCTTCCACTAAGAAGAACAAAAATAGTAAATAGATAACTACACTTCAAATAGATAATCCAAGACAGAACACTGGAATTCAACGGACAAGTGATAGGAAACACCTAAATCGAGGAAAGGGAAGGAAGTGAGGAAGCCTGTTATAATGGGATTGGCTAGGAGTCAGAAGAGATGCCCCAGTGCAGGGAAAGGGTGAGAGAACCCCCGTGGTCCACATTCCCTCCACAGACTCCTACAATCCTAGCCACAGATAGCCCTTTGACCCTGTGGACCCCAATACTAACACAGGGAGTTCCCTAGAAACTGTGCAAAGACATTGCTCCAGAGAGTGAATTCATGCTGGGTCCTATAAGCTCCTAAATTGTATGCAGTGGTAGCACAGCACCACTTTGGAAGCTTAGCCCACACCAGACCATGTTCTGCCCTGCAACCAAGGCAGAGGCGGCAGTGTGGGGGAAAAATCACACAGAGAGGTAGACATGCATTCTCATGTGCCCCAAGGACAAATTCCACTGCCTACAACTGCCATAGATGAAGACTGCTATAGGCCGAGGCACAGGTGAAGTCCAGCCTACAGCTGCTCCCAGGGAAAGCAACCCTGCCATCCTCAACAGCAGGGCCAAAGCGCAGCCCAGCCATTGCCGCCTCCACCTGAACATTCCACAAACAGCCTGAAGTTCACCACGCCCCTGCATACCACAGCTAGCATCTTTATACACCACTGGGGGACCTGAAGGCACAGCTTGGCCTGGCTCCATCCCCACAGAAGCAGAGCACACCATCCAGGGGCCTGAGGATCACCCAGCCCAGTCCACCACTGGTGGCACCTGAGCACTCTTCCCAGGTTCTGAGTTTGAGCTCATTCAAACTACCACTACCACCACAGCTGTCATTCACCACCATGTGCCACTTGAAGGTTTGGGGACCAGCCTGCTTAACCCATTGCAGCCACTACCAACACCAGGGCAGACCACATGGGTCCTAGTCATCCCATCACTGCTACTGCTATCACCCATGCCACGCCACTGCCCAGGAGCTTGAGAACCCAGCCACACATCCAGTACATCACTGCCATTCCCAGCACCTGAGAAAGCCTGGAGGCCCAAGAATTTGCTGCCTGGACCCACTAACACCAGCACTAGCATACGCTGTACTATCAAATAGAAAATGAGAAATAAATGTGTTTAAGAACACAATCAGAAGAAAGAATCTCAGAACTATAAGACAGGTCTTTGGAAATAATTCAGTCAGACAAAAAAAAAAAGAAAGAAAAAAGAAAGATCAAAGCCTTTGTGACATATGAAACACTATAATACACTATAAAACAACCAAATATTCAAATTATTGGGGTCCCAAAAGGCAAAGAGAGATCAAAAGGGTTAGAAAACTCATTTAATGAAATAATATATGAAACTTTCCCAAGTTTAGAAAGAGATTTAGACATCCAGATATAGAAGGCCCCAAGATCTCCAAATAGAAATAATGCAAAAAGGTCTTCTCCATAGCACAATATAGTCAAACTGTCTAAAGTCAAAGACAAGCCAGACACAATGGCTTATGCCTTTAATTCCAGGACTTTGGGAGGCTGAGGTGGGAGGATTGCTTGAGGCCAGGAGTTGAAGACCAGCCTGGACAACACAGAGAGACCCTGTCTCTATAAAAATAAAAAAAATTAGCCAGGCATGATGGTGTGCACCTGTAGTCCCAGCTCCTCAGGAGGCTGAGGTAGGAAAGATTGCTTGAGGCCAGGAATTCAAGGTTACAGTGAGCTATGATCAGGCCACTCTACTCCAGCCTGGATGAAAGAGCTAGACCCTGTGTCTTAAAAAAAATTGTATATATATGAAATATATATATAAAACAAAGTCAAAGAGAGGATTCTAAAAACAGCAAGATAAAAGTGTCTAGTTACCTATAAAGGAACTCTCATCAAACTAACAGCAAATTGCTCAGCAGAAACCTTGCAGTGCAAGAGAAAATGGGCTAATATATTCAAAGTGCTGAAAGAAAAAAACTGCCAGTCAAGGATATTATATCCAGCAAAATTATCATCCTTCATAAGCAAAGGTGAAATAAAACCTTTCCTAGAAAAATAAAAGCTGAGGTAATTCATCCCCACTAGACCAGCTCTACAAGATATGCTCAAAGGAGTCCTGAAAGCAAAAAGGAAAACATTTACCATAAAAAAAACACATGAAAGTATAAAACTCAATGGTAAAGCAACCACACAAATGAGGAAGAGAAAGGACACAAATGGTACCACTACAGAAAACTACCAAAACACAATGAAAAACAAGAGAAAGAGAAAGGAACAAAGAATATACAGAATAACAAGAAAACAATTAACAATATGACAGGAACAAAACCTCACATATCAATGTGACTTGAATGTAAATGGATTAAACTCCCCACTTAAAAGATATACACTGCCTGAATGGATTTTTTTAAATGACCCAACTTTATGCTGCCTACAAGAAATGCACTTTACTGTAAAGATACACACAGAATGAAAATACAGGAAAGGAAAAAGATATTCTACACAAATAGAAACCAAAAGTGATCAGGAGTAGCTATACTTATATCATATAAACAGACTTTAAGTCAAAAATGGGGAGAAAAAAAAAAAAGACAGAGAAGCTCCTCATATAACGATCAGCAAGAGGACATAACAATTCTAAATATATATGCACCCCAAAACTAAATATATGGATCACCTAGATTCATAAAACAAATATCACTAGATCTGAAGAGGGAGATAGACTCTAATACAATAATAGTGGAGGATTATAATCCCCTCTCTCAGAATTAGACAGATCATTTAGACAGAAAATCAACAAAGAAACACTGGATTTAAACTGGCCCTTACACCAAATGGACCTAACAGACATTTACAGAACATTTTATCCAACAACTGCAGAATACACATTCTTCTCATCAGCACATGGAACATTCTCCAGGATAGACCATATGTTAGGCCACAAAACAAGTCTCAACAAATTTTTAAAAATCAAAATAATATCAAGCATCTTGTCAGACCACAGTGGAATAAATGTCAAATAACCTACAAAAAGGCAGGAAAAAGAAAACAGAAAAATTAAAAACAGAAGGAACCAAAAAAAAAAAAAATGGAGAATTGAGCTATAACAAAAATTATATTAAGTGCATATTGTCTACCTTATTTTTAATAGCCAGAAGCTAGAAAAAGTTGAAATATGTGAATAGTTGAACAAATTGTGGTACATTCATACCATAGAGTATTACTCAGCAATAATAGTAAGCAGCGAATTCTGATACACAAAACTGCTTGGGTGGATTTCAATTACATTATTCTGAGTTTTCAAGACAATCTCAAAAATCCTATCTGTATAATTTTATTTCTATAACATTCTTGAAATGACAAAATTACAGAGTTGGAAAACAGATTAGTGAGTGTCAGATATTAGGCATGGTGGGTGGTAAAGAAGAGGAGGCATGACTATAAAGAGGTAGCATGAGGGATATCTTTGTGGTGATAGAATCTTTATGCTCTACCTTAAATGTGGTAGCTGTTACATGAAACTACGTGTGTGATAAAATGACACAGAACTATGGCATACACATTGTGCCAATGTCAGTTTCCTGGCTTTGACATTGTATTATAGTTATGTAAAATGTAATCATTGGGGGAAACTGGGTAAAAGATATATTGACTTCTCTGTATATTTCTGTAACTTCCTATGAAGTATAAAATTATTTTAAAGCAGTAAAACAAATTTCTAGAGCTAGCCCGCACAACGAGACCAATTAAATAAAAATCTCTAGGGGTGAGAATCAGCATCACTATTTTTTAAGCTCCTCATTAGATTTCAATATGTAGCCAAGATTGTTAAGGAATGCCTCCTAATGTCACTTCACCCAGAGGAACAAAGAGTGAAAAACTGACAAAGGAGGTATATGTGAGGCAAAAACTGATTGCTGTTTTATGGTGTCAGGGTCTTTCCCATCTTAGGGCTCTTCTGTTCCCCTGTACCATGAATTCAATGAGGCTGACACTGCTGTTCCCTCAAAAGCAATGTTTGACACAATAACTTATCTCCATGGGAAAGTAATTTTCATGAGATAAAATCACAGGACATTTGAGAAGGTCAGTCATTTAAAAACAAAACAAAACATATTGATTACAAAATCAAGCAGAAGCAGATATATTAAACAGACCAAAAAATTTTAATAAGCCCAAAAACATATTAAAAGAAAGTGGTATCTTTTCTGGAAGGTCTAGGAAAAAATTGTTTAATAAATAAAAGAAAGTGCTAGATAGCAATATGAAAAAAGAACCAAGAAAAAAAGCAGAAATAACAGTTATAAGAAATGTAGCAGCTGAAGTTAAAAAAAAAAATGTGTGTGAACAGCAGAATGGATAACAAAGCTGATGAATGAATTAGCGAACTAAAAAACCAAATTGAAGAAATTTCCCAGAAAGTAGAAAAAAAGGACAAATAAAAAGAAAGCATGAAATAAAAAGTTGGAGGACTTACCTTACCTGACTTCAAGACTTACTACAGTAATCAAGACAGTATGGCATTAGTATAAAGATCAACAAATACATTAATGAAGCAGAATACAGAGCACAGAAATAGACCCATGATTACATGGTCAATTGGTTTTCAACAAATAGATCAAAGCAGTACAGTGGGGAAATAAACAATTAATGCTGGATCAATTGGATTGCCATGTGGGAAAAAAATAAACCTTGACCACTACATCACACTATACAAAAAGATCTAATCATAAAAGCTAAAACTATAATGCTTTTGGTATAAATCATAAATATGTATGTAAAAAGTTTTAACCAATCTTAGTAAATCAAATCAAACAATATATAAAAACTATAATATTAATATGTCATGACCAAATGAGGTTTACCCAGGAATGCAAAGTTGGTTTACAATTTGAAAATTAATCACTAATAACTCACCATATTAACAGACTAAAAAAGAAGAAAAAACATACAATCGTATCAATAGATACAGAATAAGCATTTGACAAAATCCAATATCTATTCTTCATAAGAACTCTCAGCAAATTAGAAATAGAAGACAGCTTTTAGGTATCTACAAAAAGCCTACAGCTAACGTCACAATGATGAAGCTGAATGCTTTCCCTCTAAAATCAGGAACAAAACAAGAATGACTATTCTCATTCTTCTGTTCAACATTGTACCAGAGGTTCTAGCAAACAAATAAGTAAAGAAAAAGAAACAAAGGCATTCAGATTAAAAAATAAATAAAAGTCTCTTTATTCACAGACAACATGATAATTTATGTAGGAAATTACATAAAAGCTACAAAAAAACTATTAAAACTAATGAGGGAGTTTAGCAAGATTGTAAGATGCTAGAGTGATATATAAAAATTCATTTTTTCTATATACTAGCAAAAAACAATAGGAAATTGAAATTTAAAAACATTTATTATAGCATTAATAATATGAAATGCTTAGGAATAAATTCAACAAAAGGTATGCAAAATTTGTACCTTAAAAACTATAGGAACACCCATACACCGATGGTGGGACTGCAAACTGGTATAACCTCTGTGGAAAGTAATATGGAGATACTTGAAAGAGCTACAAGTAGAACTACCATTTGACTCAGCAATCCCATTACTGGGCATCTACCCAGAGGAACAAAAGACATTCTATAAAAAAGACATCTGCACTCAAATGTTTATAGCAGCACAATTCACAATTGCAAAGATGTGGAAACAACTCAAGTGCCCACCAATACATGAGTGGATTAATAAAATGTGGTATATGTGGATTAATAAAATGTGGAGTTCTACTCAGCCACAAAAAACAATGGTGATCTAGCATCTCTTGTATTATCCTGGATAGAGCTGGAGCCCATTCTACTAAGTGAAGTATCACAAGGATAGAAAAACAAACACCACATGTACTCACAATCAAACTGGTATTAACTGACCAACACTTAAGTGCACATATAGTAGTAACATTCATCAGGTGTCAGGCAGGTGGGGGGGGAGGAGGGTATGGGCATATTCACACCTAATGGGTGCAGTGCGCACCATCTGGGGGGATGGACATGCTTGAAGCTCTGACTCAGGTGGGGCAAAGGCAATATATGTAACCTAAACATTTGTACCCCCATAATATGCTAAAATAAAAAAAATTAAAATTTTTTTAAAAACTATAAAACACTGATGAGAAAAATTTTAAAAGACCAAATAATAAATGAAGAGATATTCTGTATTTCTGTACTGAAAGGCCCAATATTGCTAAAAGTCAAGTCTTCTAAAATTCTATAGATTCACCACAATTCTAATCAAAATCTCAATAAACTTTTTGTAGAAATGGACAGATGAGTCTAAAATGTATATAAAATGCAAAGAACTTAGGCTAGCATAAAACAAACTTTGAAAAAGAACAAATTTGGAAGACTTACAGTATCTGACTTCAAGATATTATAAAGCTTCAATTATCAAGACAGTGTGATATTAACAAGATGACAGAAAAATAGATCACTGGAACAAAATAGAGTCCAAAAATAGACTCACACACAGATGGTCAATTGATTTTTGACAAAGATGCCAAGGATATACAATGGTGGAATGAATAATCTTATGAACAAATAAGAACCAGTGGATATCCATATACAAAAACAAATAAACTTCTATTTTATCTTATACCATATATAAAAATTAATCCAAAAAAGATGATAGGCCTAAACATAAGAGTAGAAAATATAAAGCTGCTGAAAGAAAACAGCAGAAATTCTTAGTGACTTTAAGTTTGGCAAAGATTGCTTAAATAGAACACAAAAAGCCTGATATCAATGAAAATTAATTTCAATCAATTGTATAATACTTAATCAAAATTTGAGCCTGGTGCAGTGGCTCATGCCTGTAATCCTAGCACTCTGGGAGTCCAAGGCAGGAGGTTGGCTTGAGCTCAGGAGTTTGAAACCAGCCTGAGCAAATGCTGTCTCTACTAAAAGATAGAAAAATTAGCTGGGCATTGTGGCACATGCCTGCAATCCCAGCTATTTGAGAGGCTGAGGCAGAAGGATCACTTGAGCCAAGGAGTTTTAGGTTGCAGTGAACTATGATGACACCACTGCACTCTACCTGGGTGATGGAATAAGACTCTGTCTCAAAAAAAAAAAAAAATTGAAAGCTTTGCACTCTAAAAGAAGACACTGTGAAAAGATACAATATACAGTGAGAAAATATTTGTAAAACATATATCTTACAAAGATCTTGTAGCTAGACTATACAAAGGACTCTAATAAGTTAACAATAAAAAGATAACCCAATTAAAAATGGGCAAGTATTTAAACAGACACTTGACCAAAGAAGATATATGGGTGGATAATAAGCAAATGTACAGATGATCAACATCATTGGTCATTAGAGTAGAGCAAATTAAAACCACAATGCGAGGCCGGGTGTGGTGGCTCACGCCTGTAATCCCAGCACTTTGGGAGGCCAAGGCGGGAAGATCACTTGAGCTCAAGAGTTTGAGAACAGCCTGGGCAAAAGCAAGACCCCATCTCTACAAAAAACAGAAAAAATTAGCCAGTCAACTAAAAATAGAAACAAAAAATTAGACAGGCGAGATGGCATGCGCCTGTAGTCCCAGCTACCGGGGAGGCTGAGGCAGGAGGATCGCTTGAGCCCAGGAGTTTGAGGTTGCTGTGAACTAAGCTGACGCCACAGCACTCCAGCACAGGTAACAGAGGGAGACTCTGTCTCAAAACAAACAAACAAACAAAAAACCACAATGAGATACTATACACCCACCTGAATGGTTAAAATTAAAAAGATAATATCAAGTGTTACCAAGGATATAAAGCAATTTAGAACTCTCAAACACTGTTACAGATAACATATAATAAAATGGTACAATAATTTTGGAAAACAGTTTGACAGCTTCTACAGAAGTTAAACATATATCTACCACATGACTCAGCCATTCTATTTATACGTATGTATTTACCCAAGAGAAATGAAAGCATATATCCATACATAGACTTGTTTTTGCAGCTCTATTTAAAGCCACAATCTAGAAACAAGCAAAATGTCCATGTGGTACACTGATATAATAGAAAACTACTCAGCAATAACAATGAAGAAACTACTGATAAACACAACATGGAAGAATCGCAAAATCATCCTCCTCAGTGAAATAGTTCAACAGAAGAACACATGGTATGTGATTCCATTTATATAAAGTTCTAGAAAACCCAAACTAATTGTAATGATAGAAAGCAGATCAGTGGTTGCCTGGGGATGAGGTGGTAGGTGGAAGTAGTGTGAGGGAGAGACTACAAAGGGGCACAAAAAAATTTGAGGGGATGGGGACATGTTCATTATACTGACTGTGAGGGATAATTTAATGGGTACATAAAAATGTAAAAGCTTATAAATTATACCTTTAATGTGTAGTTTATTGTATGTTAATTATACCTCAATAAAGTTGTTTAGGCCAGGTGCAGTGGCTCACACCTGTAATCCCAGCACTTTGGGAGGCTAAGGCAGGAGGATTGCTTGAGGTCAGGAGTTCAAGACCAGCCTGAGCAACATAGTGAGATCCTGTCTCTACAAAAATTAAAAATAACTAAATTTTTTTTAAAGTTGTTTTATTAAAAAAACCAAGAAAGTTAAAAGGTATAGTATATAAAAGTAAAAATGTTAATACAGATTGAGTATGCCAAATCCGAAAATCAGATATCCAAAATGCTCCAAAATCCAAAAATTTTGACATCATGCTTAAAAGAAATGCTCATTAGAGCATTTCAGATTTTAGATTTTTGACTTTGGGATGCTCAACCAGTAAATATAATGCAAATATCCCAAAATTCAAAGAAAAGTCCAAAATCTAAAATACTTCTGGTCTCAAGCACTTTGGATAAGAAATACTCAACCTATATCTATATAATATAAATCCCCTAATAATTGATATGAAAATAGTAAGGTTGAAATACTGGAAGAAATAATGAATATCAACTTTTCAGAATTAAAAAAAAGATGGAAGTACTCACATTGATAGAGTCCATAGTATACCAAAGAGGATAAATCATGAAAAAGCCATACCTAGATACATAAAATAAATGTTAAGATTCTTTAAAACCAGAGGATTTCTGCTTAACTAGTAACAGTTTAGACTATTCAGAAAAATGCTTTCAATGATAACTAGAAAAGCTGGGTGAAAGGAGGGAGGGTGTCAGCAGAGAGTGAATAGGCAGTGAAGAATTATTTGAACAAGATTTGAGAGGAGAAGGAAGAAACCCCAAGAGTAGGTCTGGAATTTGAGGGTTGTTTTTCCCCTAAAGGAATCTGCTGATCCAGGCAAAGGTAAATAAGAGGTTGAAAAGCTGAGCAGCAAATGTGACAGTTTCAAGAAGCTAGGAGACAAAAAACAGGAGTCCAGTATCATCAAGAAGAGATGGAAGCCTTGGTAATCACCTCCCTTTCCCCACCCCACACACAACATACACATTTGGTTAGGACTCTGAATAGCTGAACCGAAAGACTTAAGCACAGTTTCAATTATCTTCAAATTATCTTAATTCTGACAGAAGCAAATATATCCTTTCAGAGGAAAATAACAATCTTGGCCTCAAATGATTTCTACAAATTCTCATATTCAGTATTCTACACTCAATCAAAAATAACCAGATACACGGAAGACAACATAAGTGAAAAATACAGAAACAAAAGACAACAAAACCCAAACTGTGGGGAGCAAAAACAGAAAGAGATTTAATATAAATAGAAACATACAGAATCAAAATAGCAGAGTTATCAGAAACAGAACTAAAAATAACTTGTTTAATATATCTAAGGAGATACAACACAAAATTGAAGATTTCTCAAGAGACCTGAAACTAATTTAAGTATCAAATGTAAATTCTAGAAATGAAAAATTCAAAAGCCAAAATTAAGAACTCAATTGATGGGTTTGATAGCACATTAAACACAGATGAAGAGGAAATTAGTGAACTAGAAGAAAGGCTTAAAAATCCATAATAAAGTATGATGGGATAAAAGAATGAAAATATAAAATAGGAGGTAAGAGAGACAGGAGATACTGCAACAAGATCTAATATAAATTTATTTGAAGTACCACAAAGAAAGAAGAAAAGGGGGCAAAAGTAATACTAGAAGAAATAAAAAAAAAAAACAGCTGAGAGTTTT
>VBSM01002608.1:100920031-100948419 GCA_008086735.1 Cheirogaleus medius | reverse complement strand
CTGCTTGAAGGATGGCAAAGTAAATAAACAACAGGAAAATATCTAAAGTGAGATTCTACTGTAGTTCAACTGAAGAATTCCTCCAAATGCCCTATTTTCTTAGCTTTTTTTTTATAAAATGGCACGTCATGAAAATTCATGCTAAAATAAGAAACAGAAATGTAAGTAAGTATATCATTTCATACAATATTGAATGAATCTTGAAAAGACAAGCAGAGGATTGTTACAAAACCTTCTAGTGTATTGTGGCTACCCTTATGTTGCTGAACTTCATTACAGCCAAGTATTTTCCAAAACAGCCATAAGATCCCTGAAGAACACTGGGATTCATCTAATAAGAACAAAGAAAATGGAAAACTACATGCATAATCGTAACTTGCCAAATCAGGTCATTAAATCACTGATAAATAAAACAACTCCTAAAATAGACATTCAAGCAATAGAAACTTTAGAAATAAAGCTGCTTGTTTCTTTTGCAGAATCTTGCAACTCAAATGTCAGAAAGCAGACTTTTAAAAATCTTCCAAGATGTATTTGGAGTTTGCTTTTACCAATATCCAAAGAAACTTTGGTAAGCTGCCTAATATGTAGTTTCCTCATTTGCCCATTTTTGGGCTTACAATGAACTCTTCTGTGAAGCCTGGGCAGTAGGTATTCAAAACCAGGGTTCTTCCCCAAAACTAAGAAACAGGATCTCAAAGAGGTATTTGCACACCCATGCGCATTTCAGCATTATCCAAAAGGAGGTGGAAACAACTCAATTGTCCATGGATAGATGAATGGATAAATAAAATGTGGCATATATAGATAGTGGAATATTATACAGCCTTAAAAAAGAAAATCCTGTCATAGGCTACAACATAGATAAACCTTCAGAATGTTATGCTAATAAGCCAGTCCCCAAAACATAAATACTGCATGATCCCACTTATTTGAGGCCTCTAAAATAATTGAATTCTTAGAAACAGTAAGTAGAATGGTAGTTGCCAGAGGATGAGGGAAAGAGGAAATGAGGAGTTGTTGAATGAATATTTCAGTTTTCAAAATGAAAAAGTTCTAAAGATCTGTTATGTAACAATGTACTGTACACTTAAAATAGTTAAGATTTTTTTATGTTACATGGTTTTGACCACAATAAAAACAAACCAAAACCCAGAGTTCTTCCATGGGTGCTGTTTGTTTAATTCCTTTGTCAACAGCAACTGTAATTCTTGGACTATTTTAAGACGTTTTCTCTTTGAAGGAAAGTCAACCTCTTTCAAAAATTGAAAATCCTAATTTTGTTAAGCCAATTAGTATAGCTAAACAACTGGACATGGGTAAAAGTCAATCTAATATTTTATGAGAATTAGGGAAAAGTCAAAATATTATTTCTGCATACTTTGTACAGTTATGTTTTATAACCTCACGAAACTTTAAACCTTCTGCACCATGGGATTCCCCTGATTCTTCTGTATGGTTTTATTTTCAAACTGATTTTCTATTTCATTCTCAAGTTACACTTTCCATTAGTGTTCAGATGCATTTTTGACCATTTCTGAGGGAACTTCATTCACAGCCAAATTGATGCTTTCACAAATACTTGTTCCCAGTCAAGTAGAATCTCCAGAGAAAAACCACCAAAATAGAGAATCCTAAAGATAACAGAGCTCTAAAGATAACAGAGCACTGATAAACCAGGCTATCATAGGCGGTGATGGTTTTTTAATAGCTTCCATTCATTAGTCAGGGTTTTTAACAGACATTACAAGCAACAGATTACCAACAGAGAAAGAAATTGATGATTCGTTACCTGAGATTGATTCTAAGACTTAAGTTCAAGATAGGAAACTTTAGGAAACTTCACCTATTACAAACTTAAGTGCACAGAATAGCATGCTTCCTTCAAAAACCATGACATACTCAGACCCAAATGATAGATTTTTAAAGTAATTTTGGAAAGTATCTTTTCAGGTAATTTGCCTGGATAGAAATCAGATAGTTACAGTCCTCAGTCTGCACTAACAGAAGACCTGACACACAGATGATATGTGAACTCTAGTCCATTCCGAATACATTTTGATACTGAAATCTTTTTAGCCTCAAATACCTAAACTTAAACTGAACCAATTTTAGAATTACTGGACACAGAGATCCAAAGTAACTTTTTACTTATAGATAACACTTATAAATTATTCAATTGTATGAGAAATTCTAACTTCTTGGACCTAGAGATGTTTGTTGCACAGATGCAGACAGACTTTTTTTCTTTTTAACTACTTCTGGGAAGTATTCTGAAGACACTTCAGCTTTTCCATAAGTATTGATTTATTTGACATAAAAACCCAAACAGAAGAATTCTGCTGATAAAATTCACCTGCTCAGAAAGCAAAGCTCATTTGAACAGTACAGAAACATGGACAAAGAGTCTTGGTTTTGAAACTATGGAGATTTTTGTTCTTTACCAAAAGTGAAATTCAAATAGTAATGGATGCATTTCTCTTGGCTGATTTGGCCTAGAACACTATGGAGCCTCAGTTAGAATATAGAGAAACCCAGCTGTGTGCCAAACTGGGCTCAAGAACCAACTTTTAATACATGGAGTTCACACATGGTACAAATTTATAATTTTCTTATCAACTGACCACATGGAGAACAGACACAACAGTGTTTTAACAATACTGAATGTGGTTGGATTATGTAGGTCCTGAGCAGGTTCTTTGTGATTCTTCGCATCTTATATTTGTAAATAGGAAACCTATGATAAATGTGAGTATATCATGATAAAGTATAAGATATCGATCTATTTTTTAAAATAGGCTGACATGACAGCTGATGCCTTGGGAGAAATAATGAAAGTCAAAAGATAGTGCAAGGATACCAAAGTGTTAAAATAATCCACAAACTCATTAGCTGTGCTTCTGTGCTATTCAAATTCTGAAGAAAGACTCAAATAGACTGGATATGGGTATATAAATAAAATAAATTGAGGATCACTTCAAGGTTTCAGGCCAAAAAGTATGAATGAAGTTTCCATTTACTAAGATTGGGAAGACTGAAAGAGTAGAAGCCAACCCCTTAGTTAGGCTGGAAGATCTTGTAATAAGTGTGAACCAAAGAAAACCAGAAATAGTAATAAATCAGCCTTTAGCTAATCTATAAACTATTGCATAGGTCAGAAAATCATGAGCCCTAAATATGTAAAGTGATGGCATGTTTGTACCATAAGATATCTGATAAAAGCAAAAGAAAATTTCCTTATAGATGGAAAGTAAAGTAATTCTAAACCTCAAATTATTGTTTTGAAGAAAATTTCCAATACAACATCAAGCATGCAAAGAGAGCCAGACATAAGAGGAAACAAAAGACTCAAAAGTATAAATTGACATAAATACAGAAGACAGAAATAGAACTACAGGGACCCTAAATATTGAAACCAGGCACCTCGGACACAAACTGTAAAACATCCAAGGTTACTATCCTTAAGGAGTTAAAAGTATAAAACATTGATGATATATTGGAAACTGAAACAAAAAACCTTTATTGATCAGAAATTTAAGAACCGAAGATAAATTATTCTAGAAGAAAACATAGAATATTTCAAAACCTCAGCATCAGCAAAGATTTCTCAAGATACAAATAAAAATACAAACCATTTTTAAAAATTGAATTTCATCAAAATTAAAAATTTTTGTTTATCAGAAACCAAAACAATTAAAAACAAACAAACAAAAGCCACAGCCTGGGAAAAAATTTCATACCACATGTTTTAGACAAAAGGCTTCTATCTACAGTTAACTCCTACAAATAAAAAATAAAAACAATCAAGCAAAAAATGGGCAATAAAATTAAATACTTTACTAAAGAAGATATACAAGTGGCACACAAAAAGGCACTCAATATCATCAGGAATCAAGAAAATGCATATTAAAACCACAATGAGATACCATTTCACATCCAGTCAAATGGCTAAAAACAGAGACTGACAACACCAAATGATGGTAAGAATGTGGAGCAAATAAAACTCTCATACACTATTTCCTAAGTAGGGTTCTGTGTGAGAATTGAGAACTAGATAAAATTATTTCAGTGACTATTTTCTCAATTCTCTCAAGGAGAGCACAAAGCTAATAGTATTTTGGATTCACAGGAATTCCAGGAGAGATGATAATTGAGTACAATAGTCCTCTCATTTGTGGTTTTGCTTTTTGTGGTTTCAGTTACCCATGGTCAACCAAAAATATTTTTGAGAGAGAGAGAGACCACATTCACATAACTTTCACTATAGTAGTTATAATTGTTCTATTATGAGTTACCATTGTTAATTACTTAGTGTGCCTAATTTATAAATTAAACTTTACCATAGGTATGTATGTATAGAAAAAAACATCGCATATAGAGGTTTCAGTACTATCCACAGTTTCAGGCACCCACTGGGAGTCTTAGAACATATCCTCCATAGAAAAAGAGGGACTACTGTACATATAATGGATATCCTAGCAAATTAGAGCCCAATTCTCAGAGCCCTGATTAAGAGGGCTGCATTATAAATTGCTAGGACTGTAAAATCAGTGTGGAAAACCGTTTGATTGTTTTTTATGAACTCGAACACATACACAATGTAACTCAGCAATTGAACCTTTATTTACTAAAAAAAATAAAATACCCACAAAAAGACATGTGCAAAAATTTTACAGAAGTCTTATTCCTTACAGCCAAAAAAGGGTAACTAATCCAAATGTCCATCAACAAAGTATGAATAAGCAGATGTGATTTATCTATACTATGGGCTACGACTTAGTAATTTTTTAAAAACTGAACTACTTTTATAAGTGATAATATGGATGACTTTAAAAACACATTATATTGAAAGAAATAAGCCAGATACCAAAAAATACATTGTATCAGTCCATATGTTAGTCAGTCCCAGCTTTGACAGCCATGTAGGACCTCAAAAATGTACAAGCTGATCATGCAAAGTGATCTTTAATAATCAATGGGAAAATTATATTTTTCCATGACTTTTAAATATTTTTATAAAACTTAACTCTCCTACTGTCAGTTATAAATGTATAGAGAAATGAAAAAATTAAAACTAATATTTATTGAATACACTGTGATTTAAAACATTAGATACACTGAAAATTAACATGTCTTATTTCTTTATAAAAAGCTTATCAAGAGTAGTTTGAACAGTGCTTGCCTTCTTCCCATAACAAAATACAGTGCAAATGTGTTTCTTTGAGAATTCCTTTAATGTACTGGTTTTGCCAGTTTCATTTCCACTGGGTCACCTTTATCCTTTTTGTCGCAATTACTTTCTTCATTGATGTTGATAAAGTTGCCTTTACTAAATTCTCCTGGCTGCATCTCTAGATTCTCTTGAATAGCAGCAGTGTAACATTCCAATGCTCAGCTATTTCTTCTATAACTCCATTTACATTTGACTCAAACTCTACTTACAGTGTTATAACTTTTTGTTTCTTTGTTGCATTTTCAACTTTTATGGCCAATTCCCCCTTTTAATTATCCATTTTATAAAATGTCATGTATGTTTATCACTGGGAGATAAGGAAGCAACATAACAACAGGCTTTGCTATCTATGCACAAACTGATTAACAAATGTCACTGACCATCACCAACAGACTTTGAAAGAAGTGATGTGACTGATCACTGGTCATGATTGACATCTGTTATTTACATAGTGATTTACAGATTGAAGAGCTAGCAACTAAGTTTGTACTTCATGCAATTATTCACAGTTAATATACTATGGTAACTGAAATTTGAATTGTGTTGATGGAGAACTGATACTATTTTACTAAATCCTATTAACCAAATTCATGCACATAGAAACCATGCAAAGTGGGGACTGCCTGTATGAAACCCAAATACAGGCAAAATTAAGTAAGTGTCAGGTAATGAGGAAGAGGAGAATTGACTGGAAAGAGGAATAAGGAAACTATCTGGAAGAAAGGAAATGTTCTATTATCTTTTTTTTTTTTAAGTTGTGGTTACGCAGGTATACACAGTTGACTAAATTCATCAAACTGACCACATGTTATTATATATTAATGATCTGAATCTAAAAATACATAATAGAACCCCAAAAAAGGTAAAATTCAAAAAAAATTCTAAAAGAAATTCTAACGGGTATTCTTCTGACAGAAAATAAAGGATCCCAGATCACTCAAAGGTGATAGAAGGAATAAAGGACAATAATAAGGATAAATGTACAGGCATATCTAAACAAATATTGATTGAGTAAACAATAATAGTGTCTTAATAAGTTTACATACATATATGTGTTATTAAAATAGTTGGACAACAATGGCACATAAGTTGAGAAGGGATTAAATGGAATTAGTGTTCTAAGGTCCTTGTAATCTCTCAGGTAAACATTAACAAAAAAATAATTAGAGTTTATAACTTGTAAGCTGATTTTTAAGCTGATAGATAAAAATAGAATGATTTTTAAAATATCAATCCAAAAGAAGGCAAGAAAATAGAAAAAAGAATCATAATAGACAATAACAGGAAGTATTTAATAAGATGTTAGATTTAAACCCAAAGATATCAGTAAATATAATAAATATAAATGGACCAAAAGATACAGTTAAAATACAAAGATGTCAGATTAAATTTTAAAAACTTAATTATATGCTGTTTATGAAAGATGTCTAAAACATAAGGGTACTGAAAGGATGATAGTAAAAGTACAGGAAATATTTTTTATGAAAATGGTTACCAAAAGAAATCTGATGTAGCTATGTTAATATCAGACAAAAAGGTAAAAAACATGACTAAAGATAAAGAAGGTCACTAAGTAATATAAAAATTCTACATTTATATGTACCTAATTACATATTCTCAAAATATATATGGAAAACATTAACAGCTTTATAAGAAGACATAAATCCACAATCATAGTGGAAAATTTTAACATACCTGTCAGTAATAGACATATAAAGTAGGCATAAAATTTAGTATGAACATAAAGCATTTGAATAACATAATTACAAACCTACTAGGCAAATACAAAACACTGCTCCCAACTTTCAAAATTTACAACGTCTCAAAAATACACAGATCATTACCAGAAACTAAGCATAAAGCAGAGATCAATAAATGTCAGAAATATGAAATCTAACAGTATGTTCTACAAAATAATGTAATTAAGCGAGAAATCAATCATAAAAAAATAATTAAAATTCATTATGGTTTTGGACATTTAAAATCACGCTTATAAATAACCAATGCATAAAATAAATAATGATAATGGAAATTAGAAAAATTTTATAAAGAAAAGAGTACATGTCAAAACTTATAGGATATATATAAAGAAGTATTTTGAGAATAATTTATGGCTTTACATGTTTATATTAGAAAAAAGGCATGGAAAATAAAAATGTGATCATTCATCTGAAGAAATTAGAAAAAAAAAGAAATCTAAAGAAAATAGAAGAAAGGAAATAATAACAAAAGCAAAAAATTGGTCCTTTGAAAAGACTAATAATAACCACTAATTCCAGAACAGAAAAACAGGAAATCACTACAGAACTACAGATACTGTGTGTCTCAATATTCACAGAGTATTATAAATAACATTATATGAGACTTTTAAAAACATTTAGACAAAATGGACAATGCCAAAAATATATATACTAACTGGCGTAAGAAGAAAATTCAAATTATTCCTTTATCTATTAAATAAATGAAATAAAATCTTCCCTTAAAGAAGAGTTGAAATACAAATGGCTTCCACTGGTAAGTTCTACAACTCCAATCTTATACAATAACTTTTCCAAGTAATAAAAGAAGACAAATGAATTGGTAAGAGTATTATAGGGTGAGTTTATATTACCTTGATACCAAATATGATAAAGAAGCCACAAGAAAGGTAAATTATAAGTCAATATAAATTATAAAAATAGATGTAAAAATCCTAAACAAAATATCAGTTCTTTACCAGAAAAAAAAAAGTACAAAAGATTTTAATAGGCATTTTACACAAAAGGAAATATAAAGGGTCAATATATTTTTTAAAATCCTAGATATCATTATTAAAATCTTAATCAGAATTTGGTAGGTAATATAAATCAATAAAGGTGTCCTGAAAAATAATATTGAAAAATATATTAAAACCTTTAAAAACACTCATATGTTTTTATTTGAAACTCTACTTTTAGGAATTAATCCTAACAAAAATAAGTAAAGATGGATAAAATAATCATAAGTTAAAACAGCAAAAAGCAGCAACAATCTATGCATCCTAAAAATAGAATGATTAAAAAAATTATAATTTGGTTAAACTGAAGGTAAAAGGCCATGTGATCACCTCAGAAGTGCAGAAAGAGAAGTGGACAAAGTACAATATCCATTCCTGAAAAAATTTCCCAGTAAACTAGACATAGAGGAAACTTCTTCAACCTAACATGAAAATCCTATAGCTTACATCACATCAAATACTGAATACTTTCCCACTAAGAGCTGGAACAAGACAAGATGTCTACTTATTCACCATTTCTAGACAACACTGTATTGGATTCTATTTAACGTTGTATTTCCAGGGTGATAAGACAAGAAAAAGAAAAAAAAAAAAGGCATCCAGACTAAACAAGTAAAACTGTTCTAATTTGCAGATACCACAATTGTTTATGTAGAAAATTCAATGGAATATACAAAAAGGCATACTAGAACTAAAAAATAAATTTAGCAAGGTTGTAGAATACAAGGTCAATATATAAAAATCAATTTAAGGATTTCCAGTTTCAGCCCATATGTAAAGAGCTTGGAGCTGGGTGTAGTAGCTTACACCTGTAATCCCAGCACTTTGGGAGGCCAATGCGGGAGGATCCCTTGAGATCAGAAGTTCAAGACCAGCCCAGGCAATGTAGTGAGATCCCATTTCTACAAAAAGTTTAAAAATTAGCCAACATGGTGGCTCATGCCGACAGTCCCATCTACTCAGGAGGATGAGGAAGGTGGATCCCTTGAGCCCAGGAGTTTGAGGCTTCAGTGAGTTATGATCATGCCACTGCACTCCAGCCTGGGTGACAGAGTGAGAACCTGTCTCTAAAAAAAAACAAAAAAAGAGAGCTTAGAATCCATCATTCTCATCCTTACAAAAAGAAAAAGGTAGCCAGGCACAGTGGCTCATGCTGTAGTCCCATCTACCCAGGAAGCTGAGGCGGAAGGATCCCTTGAGCACAAGAGTTGAAGCTTCAGTGAGTTACGATCATTCCACTGCACTCCAGCCTGGGCAACTGAGCAAAACCCTGTCTCTTAAGAAAAAAGAAAAGAAAAGTAAAAAAAGATAAACAAACTGAAAATCAAAGACACATCAGGGAGTTTCAGGATAAAATGTTACCACAAAATCTGAATGGACAGGCAAATCCAGAGAGTCATAGCTAAGATCGACTCATTGGAAGAAGCCAATCGAACAATAAATGGTTAGGAACATTTAAATGACAATTTTGATGAATTGCTGGTGGCTGAGTGTGAGAAGGTTTTGCCATGACAGTGAGAAGCTCCTGAGAGCCAATCTTGGAGAGGACTTTCAGTGTGCTTTACCTCCAGGAACCCTACCAGATTCTCAAGGTAGAGATCTGAGAAAGACCCCCTAGTGGCTCTGACAGGTGGAAAGGAAGAGTAAATATTGTAAAATATGCCCAGAGAATTCTTCATAATAAATGCTTATTCTCCAGACTTTACCACAGCCTTATCTCAGCTGGAGAAGGGCATTCCTTCCACTTTAGCCCCCCTCTAACATTCCTGTTTCACCTAAGGGAACAAAAAACCAAAGCTATGACAATGGAAAAGCTCTTCTGAATGTCACAGCCTAAAGACACAGATCCACTAAAAAAAAGACTGAGATTTAAATGTAAGACTACAGACCATGCCCCTCCCCACCACCACCAATAGAGTTCCAGTTCTTTTAGTTGTAATTCTTTGTAAAGAACTGCAAGATGCAGGCTCTCAGAGAGGAAGAGTACTTAGGGAAGCCCAAAATCAAGAGGAGAGACAAAAATCTGGACAATAGAGGAATATGAAACCTCTGGCACTTACAGCTATAGGAAATATTGAATACAACCCAACTCCTAGACAAATTCACATAAAAATACACACTAAAGACTTATTAACCTGTTACTAAAATCCAGTACGACATGTCCAACTTTTAACAAAAAACTATTAAGGCATGTCAAAAGGCAAGAAAAAAACATTCTGAAAGATCAGAACCAATCTCAGATAGGACACAGATGTAGGGATTATGAAATAGAAAATTTTAAATGACTATAATAATTAGTTTAAGGGGACCAATGGAAAAAGTAAACAACATGCAATAACAAAAGGGTAATATAAGCAGAGAGATACAAACTCCAAGACAGAATCAAAACTCAATGCTATAAGTAAGAAACAATGTAGCAGAAATAAAGAAAGCCCTTTGATATACACTATTGAAGAAAAGAATCATTGACCTTGAAGATAAGTCAATAAAAACTTCCTGAATGGAAATGCAAAGAGAAAAAAGAATTAAAAAATAAGACAGAACATCCAAGAATTGTGGATATACTTAAAATACCAAAAGAAAGAAAAAATAATACAACAGAAGAAATATTTAACATAAATGTGGCCTAGAACTTTTGAAAATTTATATACATTCTCTATATGCAGAGAACTTGATCAAAGATTCAAAGAAGATCTGATGAAGAGTTATTTCATGTTCATTGACTGAAACACCCAATACTATTAAGATATAAATTTTTCCCAACTTGATCTATAGATTCAATGCGATTTCAATTAAAATTGTTGCAAACTATTTCATAAATATTGACAGAGTGATTCTAAAGTTTATATGGAAAGGCAAAAGCTCAGAATGGACAATACGATATTGAAGAAGACAACAAAGTCTGAGGACTCTCATTACCTGCTTTCAAGACTTAATAATAAAACCACAGCATGGTTTGGCAAAAGAACAGACACAGCTGAGGTGGGAGGATTATTTGATCCCCAGAATTCAAGGATGGCCTGGGCAACAGAGAGAGATCTCATCTCTTTAAAGAAGAAAACAAAGGTACAGATCAATGGAAGAGAATAGAGACCTGAGAAATAGATCCACACAAATATAAGTCAAATGAATTTTGACAAATGCGCAAAGGTAATTCAATGGGGAATCAATAGTGCTGAAACAATTTTAGCATGTCCATATGCAAACCTAGACATGGACCCTACATCTTTCACAAAAATTAAGTCAAAATGAATCACTGATATTAAGTGTAAAATGTAAAACTATATAACTTCTAGAAAAAAACATAAGAGAAAAATCTATGTGCCCTTGGGTTTGGTGATATGTTTTTAAATATAACATCAAAAGAATATAACATCCATGAAAGAAAAAGCTGATAAGTTGGACTTTATTAAAATAAAATATTTCTGCTCTGCAAACAAAACAAAACAAACAAACAAAAAACACTGTTAAAAAATAAAAAACTGGGAAGACATATTTGCAAAACACATCTGATAAGAAAATATATCCAAAATATACAAAGAACTCTTAATACTCAATAATAAGTAAATAAAAAGTTAAAAAGAGGTAAAAGATTTAAATGAACAGTTTATCAAGGAAGATATACAAATGGAAAATAAATATATAAAAAGATGCTGCACAACATTTGTTATTAGAAAACTGCAAATTATAACAATGATATATCAGTACATACTTATTATAATAGATAAAATCCAAAAATATCAAATGCTAGCAAGGACATGGAGCAACAGAAACTCTTATTCATTACTAGTAGGAATGCAAAATGGTAAAGCCACTTTGGAAGAAAGTTTGGCAGTTTCTGATAAAGCTAAATACAGTTTTACTATATGATCCAGCAATATGCTTCTAAGTATTTACTAAACTGATTTGAAAACTTATGTCCACATAGAAACCTGTACATGAAGGTTTATAGCAGCTTTATTCATAATCACCAAAAACACAGAAGCAAACAAGATATCCTTCAACAGGTGCAAGAATAAACAAAATGTGATACATCCAGACAATGGAATAATATTTCAGTGATAAGAACAAATGAGTTATCAAGGTACAAAAGATTTGGATGAACCATAAATACTTATTGCTATGCCAATCTCAAAAGGCTACATACTAGACAATTCCAAATATATGACATTCTGTAAAAGGCAAATGCTAGCTTAGGTGACAGCGAGATCAAAATTAACAGTGATAAATCATATTGACTGTATATACCATTGACTTCCTTGATAGGGTACATTGATATATACATACCCTAGAATGGCACTTTATCTCTGTGATCTTCCTCCCAAAAACATATTACCGTAGTCTAATCATGACACAAACATCAAAAAAAGCCCAACTGAGAGACATTCTGCAAAATACCTGATCAATATTCCTCAAAATTGTCAAGGTCATCAAAAATAAGGAAAGTCTGAGACTGTCATAGCCAAGAGAAGCCTAGGAAGACATGACAACTAAATGCAATATGGTATCCTGGATGCGATCCTGGAACAGAAAAAGGACACTAGGAAAAAAGCACAGAAATCTGCATAAATTATGAACTTCAGTTAATAATAAATTTATCAGTATTGGTTCATTAATTGTAATAAATGTACCACACTAATGTAAGATGTTAATATTAGGGAAAATATGGGCATGAGGTATAAAGGAATTCCATATTATCTTCACAATTTTTCTGTAAATCTAAAACTGTACTAAAATAAAAGGTTTATTTTTAAAACACAATTGAATTTTCATATAACAATGAAAACGATCAGAAAGTAAAACTTTAAAACTTCATTTAAAACAGCATCAGACCATATGAAATACATAGGGATAAATCCAACAAAAGATGAGCAAGACCTGTATGCCAAAAAGTACAATACACTGCTAAGGAAAATTAAAGAGCTAAATAAATGGAGAGATATACTGTGTTCATAAGCTGAAAGGTTCAATTTTGTTATCATTTCTCCCTAATTTCAATAAATTTCCAGTAGGCTTTTTTTGTATATGTTGTGAAGCTGATTCTAAAATTCAAATAAAATGCAAAAGAACTAGCATAGCCAAACCACCTTTCAAAAAGAAGAACATTGGAAGATTAATACTACCTAATTTGAAGATGTCAAAAACTAAGGTCATTAAGAGTGTTGTATTGGCATTAAGATGTATAAATAGATCCATGGAAAAAGTTGATAATCAAGAAATAGACCCACAAAAATCAACAAAACCTTTATCTAAATTGAGAAAGAACAATCTTGAAAAAGACGAACAAAGCTGGAGGCCTCACACTTCCTGATTTCAAAGCATATTTCAAAGCTACAGTAATCAAAATAGTATGGTACTGAAATAAAGACAGACATAAGGAACAGTGAAAAAGAGTAAAGAGCTCAGAATTAAACTCACACATTTATCATAAAATGATCTTTGACAGGGGTGCCAAGACTACATAATGGGGTAATGAGAGTCTCTTCAACAAATGAAGCTGGTAAAACTGAATATCCACATGCAAAGAAATTAAACTGGACTATTATCTTACACCATACACAAAAATCAACTCAAAAGGGATTAAATAATTAAACATAAGACTTGGAACTATAAAACTCCTAAAAGAAAACCTAGGAGAAAAGCTCCATGTCTTGGCAATGATCTCTTGGCTATGATATCAAAAGTACAGGCTAAAGCAAAAACAGACAAGTGAGACTACATGAAACAAACGTTTCTGCACAGCAAAGGAAACAATAAACAGAGTTAAAAGGCAACCTACAGAATATTTGCAAACCATGTGTCTGATAAAGGGTTAGTATCCAAATTATACAAGGAATTCATACAACTCAATAGCAAGAAAAAAAAATACTCCATTAAAAAATGGGCAAAGGACTTGAATATACATTTCTCCAAAAACATACAAATGACCAACAGATATATGAAAAGATGCTCCACATCAATAATCATCAGAGAAATGAAAATCAAAACCACAATGAGGTATCTATCACTTTATACCTGTTAGGATGGGAAGGGAAGAAAAGGGGAGGGGAGGGGAGGAAAGAGGAGGGGGAAAAAAGAAAAAGAAAAGAAGAGTTTATTATCATTCTTGTGAAATGTCCAGGGCTCCATGGAGTGTGTTCCTTGGTTCCATTGGCGATGGGGTGTGTGTTGATGTCTTCGCTGTAGGAGGAGGAGCTGCTGAGCTGTCTCTGTAGCTGTCTGTCCATAGCCTCCATCACCAGCATGTTAGTCTCCATTTGCTTGGCCTCTTTCCCTGGACCGTTGATGCTCGTCATCCCATCGTCCAAGGCCTGTTCCTGTATGCATGCAGGAATTCGGCAAAGACTCTGTCAGCTCCTGAAAGGAGCCCATTTTGAAGTGAGTTCCTCTAGAAGGATTCCAGTAATCTTAGGTGCTCCTTTCTTTCCTCCAGGTAGGACAAGCCTCTATCCAACCTGAAAAGATATCTACCAATACAAGCCTAGGCATCTGAGTGAAACTTGGGCTCCCTGTCCAGCGGGTCCCCTTTCTGTCCTTGGACTGCCCCAAGTACATAAACAGTAGTTGTAAATGGGGTCCTCTAAATGAGGTCCCACCAAATCCATCAAGGCATCATGCTCCCAATGTCCGTATTCATGTAGGTGCTTCATAAGAGACCAAACCAAAGCTTTGGATAGGAGATGAGTCTATGAGAATTCTATCTCCATTTAGCTGTGCCATCCCAAACGTCAGAGCCCCAGTCTTTAGTTTTTAAGGGGGTCTAAATTTAGCTGGGGTATCAAGGCCCCAAGGAACAGATCACTGCCAGCGGCCTCCTTATCAGCTCTGCCAATGGCCTGACTTCTTTTTGCCATGCTAGCCACCTGCTTGGGCTCAGCCACGGCCTGTATAAAGGCCATTATTTCAGTGGCAAGCTTAATATTCTTATTGCCTGCCATCAGGAGACCGCTTTTCTTTCAAATGGCACTATAAGCATGCATAATCATAAAAGTGTATTTAGAGTCTGTATAAATGTTTACCTTTTTCCTCTCAATAACTGCAACTCAGCTTCCTGAGCTGAAGTCCCAGGTGGCAGTACCACTGCAGTGATCACTGCATATCCAGGCCCTCATTGCAGAGGTAACCCAGCAGATAAACAAAGCCCTACACCTAGAATAGAAATTGCATGCATTCTGGAATTGATATAGGAAACCCATCTAAAGTTGGATATGATATTGCTGCTTGCCCTCCTCTGCATAAGGGTAGCCATTTAGATACAGGTTTAAATTAAGCCCCTAAGAAATAGTTTGTAAGAGATCCCTCCTAGCACCCTGAGGTAAGTATGGTAATATAACCATGAGTAAAAGAATATAGAGTAAAACAATATGTCAAATGAGTGGGCCAGGTACTAACCACTATACATGAGTTTGCCTCTTTCAGGTCTCTGCCCCAGCTGGAAGCACAGAAGTGGAAGGGACCCTATAAAGTGCCTCTAACAACTCACACCTTATTAAAACTGTCAGAAGTGAAACCTTGGGCCTATTATACCAAAGTAAAGAGGTGTAGCCCCCAGTGGAGGGGCCAGCCTTTAGGCAATCTAAAATATCTGCTTGAGAAAAAGAAAAGAATGACAATGTTGATATTTTTGCTAATCTTTCTTTGGTGATTTGTTCTGTCTATAGGATAGAGGGACAACTCCTTAGTGAGGATTTCCCCAGGCTATCACCTCTTCTGTTAATCTGTCTTACTGCTAAGGTGTGTTATCTGAAACCTCATTTGGTACAAGTATTTCTGTACATAATTTCTCAATTTACAGAAGTCAGTCTCTTGGATCACCTACATGGTACAACTAATAGCTCTGCACTCAGAGGTTCCATGTTCCATTTCTAACCCAGCCCTGTATCAGACATTGTGTGCATGGTGACAGTCCATTTCACTTTGTCAGTCCTCCTGGTTATAGTTATTGCTTATGGCCTTTTTCACCTGATAGTCTGTACCTTCCGTCTAAAACATTGTCCTAATTCAGCAGGAAGTACCTTGATGACTACGTTGCCTTCCTCCCACTGATACGCGGAAGGGTAAAATTGACAGTGGGGAATATGTAACAGAGAGAATGGCCTAAAAGCGGGTAAAAATGTCTTCTGTCTCTTCAAAATCCCCTCACCCCTTTTAAGAAAACTTATATCCCTGCCTCAGGCCAGTGGTCAGTAGGGGCAGGAGAGTGTCCTTTATTCTTTGTGACACAAGAGATGGCTTAAGGGAATTGTCCGGGCAAAGGTGAGGAGACTGTCTTAGCCAATGATGGGATGAATCCAGGTGGAGGTCACAAGATTGTCTTAGCTGAGGATGGGATTGATTAAAACCTTTAAAAGCTTTGTACTTCTGCTCAGAAGCAGGACATTGGGACTTTGAGATGGAGTCTGCCAACCTCCACATTTGCCTGCAAATTAATAAACTCCTCTTTCCTTCTTCTCAAAAAATAAAAGAGAGAGAGAGACAGACAGACAGACAGACAGACACAGAAGAAAAGACAAGACAAACCAGAAAATAACAAGTATTAGCAAGGATGTGGAGGAGCTAGAACACTTGTTCAGTGCTGGTAGGAAGGTAAAATGGTACAGCCATTAAAAACAGCATAGAGTCATCTCAAAATATTAAAAATAAGAAGAGTGACAACAGCAGAGGAGATGGGAGAGGAGACACTAGCCTTCAGCCACACCACCACAAAAAACAATTAGACAGTCATTCCTGAAATAAAATATCTGAGGAAGGTCTCAGGGTCCATTAAGAACCTGCAATAATACAGTAGAGAAGAAAAACAAAGATTAATTGCTCAGACATGATTTCTGGGGAGATTGGAATACCTCAGACAACTGGAGATAGCTAGGAACAAATAAGGGCAGAGGCTATGAGTATTAGCGACACGGTGGGTGCCACCATCCTCCCCATCAGCCTGCTAAGCAAAGGACATTAGCAGCTTTCACCACTGAGGTAACCAACAGCCATCCCCGCTGCAGATCCCCTGGAGAAAGACAGCTTATAAGCCTCCATTCCCAAGAAGTACCCACTGTTGCGCTGCCCTGGAGCCAGGACCACCACCACCCCCAAATCTGCATACAGCCCAGATTGCAGAGTCATGGCTGCTCCATGTGTGCCAGTGCTACAGACTCTAGCTGTACCACATGTATCCACACTTCAGACAATGGAGCCACAACTGCTGTGGGAGAGCCTTGCGCTAGGGCCCAAAGCTCATTCCACATGTGCATGCATTGTGAACCACAGCTCTGCTGCCACTCCATGAATACCCATGCCTCAGACATTTGAGGTTAACACCACAGCAAGCTATCCAGTGCCCTGGAGCCCAGAGGCACTGTCGCTCCACTTGTGCCTGCATTTAGGACCCCAACTCCTCAGCCACTCTGCAAACACCAGTGCCTGAGACACCAGAACCACTGCTATAGTAGACACATCTGCACCCTCATCCTAGAAGCAATTCTGCCCTAAACACACGTACTCTGGACCCTGGCTCTGAGGCCATTCCATGAATGCCCATGCATAGGACACTGGTATCAAAATGAACACCCTCAGCCACAACTTCACCCATAGGAGAAAAAGAGATCAGAAGAACACCAGCAGCCCTCACCACCATCACAAACATCTACAGCCTTGGATGCTAAGGACCCCTGCAATCTTCACTAATGACAAACTCAGCTGACAGAGCTAAATGGAGTATGCTGCTAGGCCCTCACTGGAGCCTGAACCACTGCTACACCCAGCCAACACCCATACACCCACCCATAGGTGAAGATCTTTCCCTACTTAAATCAGTCCATAGAGTCTGCAAGAGATGACTGCTAGATCAAATGCACAGACATCAATGCAAAGCAACAAGGAACATGAAGAAACCAAGGAAACTTGACCACCAAAGGAACATAATAATTTTCCAGTAACCAACCCAAACAAAATGCAGATTTATGAATTTGCATTTGATTTATGAATTGCCTAACAATTCAAAACAACAATTTTAAAGAAGCTAATCAAGCTAAAAGACTACATAAAGAAAACAATATATGAACAAAACAAGAAATTCAAGAGAGAGAGAAATTATTTAAAAGGAACCAAACAGAAATTCTAGAGCTAAAAAACACATTGAATGAAATAAAAAATGCAATGGAGAACATCAACAACAGACTAGATGAAGCAGAAAAAAGAATCTGCCCACTTGAAGGCAGGTCATTTTAAAATAACCAGTCAGAGAAGAAAAAAAAGGAAAATTAATGAAGAAAGCCTATGGGATTTATGAGATACCATCAGGAGAGCTAATATTCACATTACAGGATTATAAAAAGGAAAAGGGCAGAAGTTTACTTAAAGAAATACTGTAGTCCTCCCTTAAACTGCAGTCTTGCTTTCTGTGGTTTCAGTTACCCATAGTCAACCATGCCCAAAAACATTAAATGAAAACTTCCAGAAATAAATAGTCCATAAGCCTTAAATTGTGCACCATTCTAAGTAGCATGTTGAAATCTTGTATTGTTCCATTCCATCTTGCCTGGGACATGATTCATCCCCCTGTCTAGCATATCTACATTGTATACTCTACCCACCCATTAGTCACTGAATAGAGCCATGTTAGTTATCAGATCAAATGTCATGGTATTGCAATGCTTGTGTTGGAGTAATCCTTATTTTACTTAATAATGGCCCCAAAGCACAAGAGTAGTGACATGGTCATGCTGGCAATTAGGATATGCCAAAGAGAAGCAGGAGAGTGCTTCGTTTTTTAAGTGAAAAGGTAAAAGTTCTCAACATAATAAGAAAAAAATACTATGCTGAGGTTGCTAAGATCTATACTAAGAATGAATCTTCTATCCATGAAATTGTTAAGAAAGAAAAAGAAATGCATGCTAGTTTTACTGTCACATTTCAAACTTTATCATAGGTACATATGTATAGGAAACAACATAGTATATACAGGGTTCGTTACTATCTGCAGTTTCTGGTATCCACTGGGGTCTTGGAACATATCCCCTGCAAATAAGAAGGAACTATTATAATGGCTTAAAAATTCCCATATCTGGAGAAATGTATGAACATCCAGGTACATAAAGCTCAAAGGTGTGCAATCAAGTCTAACCCAAAGGAGATTTTTCTAAGACATGTTATAATCAAACAGTAAAAAATCAAAGACAGAGAATCTCAAAAGCCACAAGAGAAAAAAGGTGTCTGAAGGGAACGTCCATAAGGCTATCAGCAGATTTCTCAAAGGAAACTTTGCATACCAGTAGACAGTGAAATAATATAGTCAAGTTGCTGAAAGGAAAAACAAACAAAAAAACCCTGTCAATCAAGAATACTTTACCCAGCAAAGCTGTCCTTCAGAAATAAGGGAAAAATAAAAACTTCCCCAGACAAGCAAAAAGAGTTCATCACACTAGATCTGCCTAATGAGAAAGGTTAAAGGGAGTTCTTTGAATTGATGCTAATTAGTAACATTAAAAATATATAAAATATAAAACTCACTGGTAAAAATAAGTATATAGTCATTTAGAATACTCTAATATTGCAATAGTGGTGTGTAAGTCACCTATAACTCTAGTATAAAGGTTAAAAACAAAACTAATATAAATAACTATAGCTATAATTTGTTAATGAATATATAATATAAAAATATGTAAAATGTGACATCAAAAACATAAATTTGGAGGAGGAATAAAAGTGTAGAGATATTTTATGTGATCAAAGTTAAGTTACTAGCTTAAAATGGATTGTTGTAGGATGTTATATGTAAGCCTCATGGTAACCACAAAGCAAAAATGTAAAATACACAAAAGACAAATACAAAGGAATCAAAACCTACCACTACCGAAAATCATCAAATCACAAAGACAGATAACAAGAGAGGAAGAAAGGAACAAAGAAAGGATCTACAAAACAGCCAGAAAACAATTAACAAAATGGCAACAGTAAGTCCTTGCCTGCGAATAACTACCTAAAATGGAAATGGATTAAATTCTCTAATCAAAAGATATAAAGTGACTAAATAAATAAAAAAACAGGACCCAACTAAATGCTTCCTACAAGAGGCTCACTTTACCTTTAAGGGCACACATAGACTCAAAGTGAAGGGATGGAAAAAGATATTACATGCAAATAAAAACGAAAAGAGAGCAGATAGGTATACTGCTCTCTTACAGATACTTATATCAGACAAAATAGACTTTAAGTGAAAAATTGTAAAATGAAACACAAATCATTATATAATGATAAAGGGGCCAATTCATCAAGAGAATGTAATAACTATAAATATATACATAGCCAACTTTGGAGCACCTAAATATATAAAGTAAATATTAATAGATCTGAAGGGAGAGACGGTAATATTTAAAAGAGAACTTCAATCCCACATTTTCAACAATGGGCAGATTATTTAGATAAAAAAATCAATAAGAAAATACTGGACTTGAACTATACTTCATATCAAATGAACCTAATAGATAATATACAGAACATTTTAGCCAATAGCAGCAGAATGCACATTTTTCTCAAGTACACACAAAAGATTCTCCAGGATAGATCACATGCTAGGCCACAAAACAAATCTTAACAAATTTAAAGATACTGAAATCATATCAAGCATCTTTTCTGACCACAATGGTATGAAACTAGAAATCAGTAACATTAGGAAAACTGGAAAATTCACAAATATGTAAAAACTAAACAACATGCTCTGGAACAATCAATGAATCAAAGTAGACATCAAAAGGGTATTTAAAAAATATCTTGAGACAAATAAAAATGGAAACACAACACACCAAAATTTATGAGATGCAGCAAAAGCAGTCCTAAGAGAGAAATATATACCAATAAACACCTACATTAAAAAAGGAAAAACTTTTCTTATAAACAACTTAACTTTACACCTCAAGAAACTAGAAGAAGAGCAAATTAAGCTCAAAGTTAGAAGGAAGGAAGGAATTAACAAAGATCAGAGCAAAGCCATATATCACAAGTCCACAGTTAACACACTCAACAGTGAAAAGTTAAAAGCTTTTCTTCTAAGATCAGGAACAAGAAAAGGATGCCTACTCTCACCACTTTTATTCAGTATAATACTGAAAGTATTACCAAGAGCAATTAGGCAAGAAAAATAAATAAAAGGCATCCAAACAGGAAAGGAAGAAGTAAAATTGCCTTTGTTTTACAGGTGACATGATTTTATATACAGAAAACTCTAAAGGCTCCAACAAAAAAAAATTTTAGAACTGATAAACAAATTCAATAAAGTTGTAGGATACAAAATCAACATACAAAAATCAGTTGCATTTCCACACAATAACAGCAAACTATATGAAAAACAAATTAAGAAAACAATCCCATTTACAAGAGAATCAAAAAGAATAAAATACTTAGGAATTTAGCTAAGAAGGTGGAAGATATGCACACTGAAAACTATAAAACTAAAAATCATTAATGAAAGAAACTGAAGACACAAACAAATTGAAAGATATCCTGTGTTCATGGATTTGAATAATATTATCAAAATGTACATATGATCCATATTGATATACATACTCAATGCAATCCCTATCAAAATTGCAATGGTATTTTTCATAGAAAATATAAAAAACAATAATTCAATGGAACCACAAAGGTCCCATACAGCTAAAGCGATCTTGAGCAAAAAGAACAAAGCTGGAAGCATCACACTTCCTGATTTCAAATTATACTATGAAGATATAATAATCAAAACAGCATGCTGTTGGCATAAAAACAGACACATAGACCAGTGAAATGAAACAGAAGCCCAGAAATAAAACCACATATGTATGGTCAACTATTCTTTGGCAGGCACCAAGACTAGACAATGGAGAAAGGAGAGTCTCTTCAATAAATGGTGCTGGGAAAGCTGAATAACCATGTGCAAAAAAATGAAATTATATCATGACCTTACACCATAGGAAAAAATAAACTCACGATGGATTAAAGAATTAAATATAAGACCTGAAATTATAAAACTCCTAAAAGAAAACATAGAAGGAAAGCTCCATGACACTGATCTTGGTAATGATTATTTGGATATGAAACCAAAAGCACAGGCAACAAAAGCAAAAATAAACAAGTGGGACTATATTGAACTGAAGAGTTTCTGCACAGCAAGGAAAAAAATCAACAAAAGGAAAATATTATCCATAAATGGGAGAAAATATTTGCAGATTGGTTATTTGATATTCAAAATATATAAAGAATTCATATAACTTAACAGCAAGAATTCACATGACTTAATGGCAAGAAAACAAATAATCTCATTTAAAAATGGGCAAAGGACCTGAACAGATGTTTTTCCAGAGGGTATACAAATTGGGTATTTACCCAAAAGAATTGAAATCAGGATCTCGAAGAGATATCTGCATTCCCATGCTCACTGCAGCATGATTCAGAATAACCAAGAGCTAAAAACAACCTAAATGTCTATCAACAGATGAATGGACAAAGAAAATGTGGTGTATATACATAAAATGGAATATCATTCAGCCTTAAAAAGAAATTCTGTCATATGCTATAACATGGATGAAACTTGACATTATACTAAGTGAAATAAGACAGTCACAAAGGGAAAAATATTGTATAACACTCCACTGATAAGCAGTATCTAAATAAACTCAGAAACAGAAAGTAGAATGGTAATTATCAGGGCTGAGAGGAAGAGGAAATAGGGATTGCTATTCAATGGATATAAAGTCATGCAAGATGAAAAAGTTCTAGAGATCTGCTATACAACATTCTTCTTACAGTTAATGGTACTGTACCATACACTTAGAAATCTGTAGCAGGGTAGCTTGAGTCCAGCTTAGAAAACACAGTGAGACCCCGCCAAGAGAAAGAAAAAGAGGGAGGGATGGAGATAGGAAGGAAGAGACCCACACAGACAACTGACCATCTACACAGATGCAAAGCAATTCAATGAAGAAAGGATAGTCTTTTCAACAAATGGTACTGGAACAACTGAACATCCATATGCCAAAAAAGTGAACTTCAAGCTACACCTTGAACCATATACAAAAATTAACTTGAAATGGCTCATAGATGTAAATGTAAGAGCTAAAACTATAAAATTGCTAGGAGAAAAATGAGAGAAAATTTCAGTGACCTTAGGCTTGACAAAGATTTCTTAACCACTTTGGTACGGCGCTCACCGGCCGCGAAACCTTGCCCACAGCCAGCACTCATAGTCCACACGATAGTTTGTGCTGTGCATTGACGACGAATCTGTTTTGCTTTTGTGTGATGAGGAAAGCTTTAAAGTACTGAAAGCTCGTTTTACTTTACTATAATTACTATAGTTACTATAATAACTCCTACTAAGGATTTGTTAAAAGGTCACAGATTCGTAGTAACTTATTAGCTGAACGTACACATGGCAACTGCAGAGATAAAAGCTATAAAAGTAAAAGCTTTTGGCTGTCAATTAAAGTCCACGCTTGGCTGTGCGCCTTCATATCACGGCTGTCAGCTAAAGTCAACGCTCGGCTGTGCGCGTTCATCCGTGGCTGTCGACTATAGTCAACGCTCGTACCGAAGTGGTTAAAAAGAACACAAAATGCAGGGTATAGTTTTTAAATCAATTAACTTCACTTAATAAACTTCTGCTTTTTTAAAAAAGAAATAGTTGCAAAACATATACCTAAAAAAGGACTTACATCTAGAATATATAAAGAACTTTTATAATTTAATAATATAAACTCAATAAAAGTATACAAAAGATTTGAACAGACATATCAATAAAGAAGACATATGAATAGCAAACAAGCACATGAACAGAGGCTTAAAGTCATTAGTCATTAAGGAAGAGCAAATTAAAACCATAATACATATCTATTAAAATGGCTAAAATTAAAAAGATACTTCAAGTGTTGGTGAGTTAAGTACTATTGAAACATTCAGACACTGCTGGTATGAATATAAAATAAAATAGTACAACCAATTTGGAAAACAGTTTTAATGGTTTCTTCAAAAGTTAAATATATATCCATCATATGACTCATCTATTCTACTCCTAGGTATTTATCCAAGAGAATTAAAAATATATGTTCATACAAAGACTTATATAGAATGTTCTTAGCAGCTTTGTTATAGCCAAAAATTGGAAACAACCAAAATGTCTATGAGTATATCTATACAATGCAGTACTACTTAGCAATCAAAAGGAATGAATTATTAATTAAACATGACAATATGAATAAATCTCAAAATAATTATGCTGAGTGGAAGTAGCCCAACAAAAGAATACATACCACACAATTTCATTTATATAAAATTTTAGAAAATTCAAACAAATCTCTATGGCAGAAAGCAAATCAATGGTTGCATCAGGATTGGTGGAGCAGGGGAGAGATTACAGCTCTGTCGCCCAGGCTGGAGTGCAGTGGCCCTATCACAACTCACTGCAACCTCGAACTCCTGGGCTCAAGCAATCCTCTTGTCTCAGCCTTCCCAGTAGCTGGGACTACAGGTGCGTACCACCACACTTGGCTCATATTTTTTCTTTTTGTAGAGATGGGGTGTTTCACTATGTTGCCCAGGATAGTCTCAAAGTCCTGGCCTCAAGTGATCCTCCCACCTCGGCCTCCTACATGTGAGGCACTGTACCCAGCTTCCCAAAATTATTATATATCTATCTATTAGAATATTTTCATAAATTATTAAAATGCTTTCAAAAGACTTCCAATGACATGGGAAACTACTTATAGTGTATAATTAAATTAAACTGGTCAAATATAAAACTATAAAGAGGCTGATCACAATTACACAGAAAGCTTATGTAATACACAGAAAAATTTCTGGTTGGAAACAGATATATATTAATAGTAATTTTCCCTGGGTTATAACATCATGGGTTATTTAAATTTTCTTCACACTTTTCTCTATTCTAAGGTTTTCTTTGTTGTTATTGTCATATTATCTTATTATTATTTTTGTTTTATCTGAGCTTGCAATATTCTTAAGAATAGAAAATGAAAAAATAAGGGAAAGAATTTGACTGATTATCTGTCCTTAACAAGTGATTCCAATCTATGCACCTCAGACTCCAGAAAGATCAAGGAGAGACTCTGGGAATTCATATGTGGACCAAGCATTATCTGTAGACTTAATAATATATTTCACATTGATATAAACTATTATTTTTCAATGTTCATAGATATCCTGAAATTCAACCTTACTGAAACTGTAGAACCTCCATTTCTCACATCAACAGATACTAAAAGTAAAACCACTAACACAGAGGTCTTCAGAAAGTCATTCTCCCAAATTTATTGCCTGTATTGATGTTTCTTCTGCTACCATATTAGTATGTAGAAAATGATAGTATAGTATTTTGCATTCAATTAATACATGTTCTACCACATGGTCCTATTTCTCTGCTATGTCTTTTCATTATATGCTAACCCACCCTTTTTGTAAGCAACTGTCAAACCTGTGCCTCATGTTTTTTTATACTATTTATATCCCAGGACAGAATTTAAAGTTATAAAGGTAAACTAAACAATCAAATACTAAAGTAAAATATGCTCTGTCCCCAGAATGACTTTGTAAAAGCTATTTCAGTTAAACATTGAGGCCTTTTGCAAATGCAAGGTAAGATTACTTAGAATTGCAATTCCTAGTTAAGTGTGGCATTATCAGTCTGTGATTGATCTTGGGAAAATTGTTCAATGTGTGCTAATGTTTCTACAACTATTTCATAATAATCCTCTCAGAAGTTAAAGTCAACATATAACTTAATTTTCATTATAAAATACACTGCAAAAGGGAGCTATTAGTTATAGTAACTATTAGTTGTTTAAAGGTAACTTAGTTTACCTCAAAGAATTGTTCTCTGCTTTTTGTCTACCAAGTTCACTTTCGGTATCCATTGCCTTTCTTGCTAGTGATTTCATTTCTTTTTCCACAGTGGTTATGGTTTCCTTCATCAAAGTCATATTTGACATTTGCTCCATACGTTCATCGTCGAGCTATACAAGTAGAATGACAAGGTTACTGCTATAACTAAAAAAACCTTAGTAATCTTCCTGAAGAGACATATTCCCTCTCCACAAACTTCGGTTTATAGCAAGATTTACATGATGAGATGATCAGATTGGACCTGAACACTGTGGGAGGTTTTATGGACAAGGTATATTGCATAGTAGGACCAAGACCAAGACACTGTGTAGCTTTTCCGTAAAGCCTATCACAACATATCAGTCTACATTTTTCAGTCTGGTTCAATTTGACTATAGTATATATATCCTATTTGCAAAAGGATTTATTTGTTGCCCAACATTAATAAATAACACATATAAAATGGGATTATAAAAATAGTTTTTCTCCTGTATAGTGCTTTTTTAACTCATTATAACAAAATATTACAGATTAATTTATAAATCTATTCAATTAAATTTGGTAACAGAAAGTTAAATGCCCTCATTCCTGTTTCTATAGAGACATTTTCAATATATATTCAGAGTATATCAAATACTTGATTAGTAAAAAGGTGATGCTTCACATTTAAACTCACTTTAAATATGTTTTGCTCATTAATTTTTATTTCATCATAATTTTCTCTGCCCTATTCATTCTTTAGGTAGAATAAGCCATTTTGTTTATATCTGGCAATATTATCTTTAACAAAACAGGGAGATGAAAAAGTTGCTAAAATCATTGAGAAGGGATCCTTAATGGTTTTTTAAAAAGCACACACTTTGAAACCTAACACAAAAAACCTTTACTCACATTTTTAGAACGAAATAAGCTAGTGAAAAAGTGACAATTTATACCATACATACCACCTTAAGTATTTTAGGACTACACACACTATTTTAGAAGAATTCTGAACACAGTAAAAAGAGAAAGGGGAAAGGAAAGCCATTGAGATTGAGAGTTTATAGCCAAAAGTGATTTTTTTTTTACGTTATGAACTGTACACTCCAGCTCCTCTATCCTTTGTTCTAAGTGAGCCTTCTCATTAAATGCTGTCTCTTGAGCAATCTGTTTAAAAAACAAAAACAAAACAATGTGCTTTCAATGTCACTGCATTTGTGTTTCACATATGTTCATACAGATAAAATTCTTTCCAACCTTTAGCCTTTCCCGCAGACTATCTCGTTCTGTGGTCATTCTTCGTAAATCAGTGAAGGCTACATCTCTTTCAGTCTCCACCCGCCGGAGAATAGCATGTGCAGTTGTTGATTTAGGAGACTTACAGCTTTTCATCATTTCTCGTCGAAGTCGGGCAATTTCTTCCTGTGCCTATTATTTAAGCACATAGAATTTTGTTTTAACAAGCCTTAAAACAGACATAAATATGGCTATCTTATATCCAACCAGTTAAAATACAAACGTATATTAATATTCATGCAGCAGGATAAGGGTATAATTTTTATATTAAAATTAGTTTATACAAATAAATGCAAATGAATGTATTTAAATAGAAGTTGACTTTACAATATCTTTGCCAAAAATTTAAAATAAAATTAATTCGGAAGAAGTCGTTGCAACAGAGAATGTTTTGCTTAGATATATATCTGGTATACTCCATTTATCTATTCTGCAGTATAAATTTGAATTCAGTACACTTCAGGTAAAATACTGGTTTAATGAATATTATTACAGTGCTTCAGTCTTTCTTTATATAAGTGTATATACCATTTCAATGTCCTGGCTACTTTTTACCCTGGCAGAAAGGCCCACCAATCCTTACTAATAACTCAATATATTCTCTGCACACCTGTTCAACCATCTCTAGGTCCCAAATCTATTCCACACCTGCAGATGATTTCATACCCTACTTTGCTGCATAAGTCTCTTTATCTATTTCCTCTTGATTTTGATCTGTAAGACAGTCTCCAAATCTCAGAGGAAGATATATTACTTCCTAATTTCCATAGCTAAGCCTTCACCAGAACCCCAAACCTCATCTCCTAAAGTGTCTTCTAAGACATCCCTGGCTCAATTATTAATATAATTATTTCCTCTCACCTCATTTCCTAAAGTGTCTTCTAAGATCTCTACTGGCTTTTTCCCCACTGCTTTCCCTTATCTTGTCCCTTATCTTGAAAACCTGTCCCTTGTTCCTGCTGCCCCTTTTACCATCTATGTCTCTATGTCTCTCTTCTTCCTTTGACACATTTAAAAAAAGAAAGAGTGCCATGGTCTGTGCCCATTGCCAATAGTTCTTAGCACCTACTCTTTCACCCCAGGGCAACCTGGCTCCCATCCCCGCCATATTCCGACCTTACCAAATCTAATGGCCTTTTCTCTGTTCCTATTTGCCTTGATATTTCAGCAATATCTGACCTTGTTTTCAACACTCTTCTTGAGATTCCTTCTTCCCTTGAGCTTATAGCATTGTTCTGCCCAAGTTCTCCAGGTTTTTTTTTT
>VBSM01002608.1:100861101-100916710 GCA_008086735.1 Cheirogaleus medius | reverse complement strand
GCACCCCTAAATTTACTCAATAGTTTCGGAGAAAAAATGGTAAAGAAAATTTGCAGAGGTCAGAAATGTCCAGAGACCTAGTAATAGTGCTAGAAATGGGATTAATTTGCTTTAGAAAAACTTATATACTACTATGAAAGCATCTGTTAAAGCACTGAAGTTTTGTTCAATAATTGTTCAATAAATGAATAAATTAAATGAATGCTGGATATTTCATACTTGTGTGCACTTTCAATAAATTTCTGTGAATTTCCACTCACTTTAGTATATTTAGAAACAATTTTTTACAACATTTATTTAATAAGACTTTATTGGGAGAAAACTATAGATGTACTTTAAAGAGTGTTTTAAATATTTTAAATAACAATAAAATGTTTAAACAGAGCAGTTTTCATTTTACATCATCAGATAAATAAAATATATGGTTTGAAATTAAACAACAAAATTTAAGACCTAGAAATATTTATTATAGGCTGGGCAAAGTGGCTCACACTTGTAATCCTAGCACTTTGGGAGGCCAAGACAGGAGGATCACTTGAGCCCAGCAGTTTGAGACCAACCGGGACAATAGCGAGACCTCATCTCTACAAAAAATATAAAAACTTAGCCCACTGTGGTAGTTCACGCCTGTAGTCCCAGCTACTCAAGAGCCTGAAGCAGGAGGATTGCTTGAGCCCAGGAGTTTGAGGTTGCAGTAAGCTATGATGACGCCACTGCACTGTAGCCCAGGCAATAGAGTAAGACACTCTGTCGCAAAGAAAAATAAACAAACAAAAAAAACCAAAACAAACAAATAAAATACACACACACACACACACACACATACAAACATTATTACTAAGGGGAATAAAAATTAATGTGTAGACAAATACACCTTGTATTTTGAAAAATAAATCATTCAAAGTCATCATTTTAAATCAAGTAATAATAGCTAAGAGCATTTTTTCTTTCTTTTTTTTTTTTTTTAACAAATGAAAGAGTATGTCTTTTGCTAGAAGTTAAGAGCATTAGTAAAACCAACCAAAAGTTATCTCCCACTAGGAAAGAAAGGAGCACTGATGAAAGAATCAAGTAAAGCATCATTCTTACAGATAGGGATACCTTGTATCCCTAGCAGCAGGTGCTGATTTTAGAAAATAAAAATTTTTTATTGCTCACAAAAGGCCTGAGAGCGAAAACATATATATAATTTTTGTAGCTTACTAACTGAATAAAAATGATCCCTCGGCATTTATTTATGAAAAATGTACTTACAGATCTAAGCCTTTTTATTGTATCTTCTAATACTATTATGTTATTTTGCTGGCAAATGAGTTCAATCTGAAAAACATTTCAAGAAAATCGTTAGTTATAGTAAATATGCTTAAATTGATTTAACTGGAAAAAGAGCATCAAAAAAGAGGAGCTACTTAAAAATAAAAACATAAAGACAGTGAATATTTTAAAGAAGAAATGATAACCTACCCCTTATGTTTACCTACTTTTGATGCTAAAAGATGAAATATAATTCACCTAGGATAAAATACAGCAGTACCTTTAAATTATCCAATGTTTTATACAAAATATCAACTGATTATATTTTACCAAATTATTCCTCACAAACTGGAAAAAATTGTTAATACTAATTATAATTCTGAAGATGATAATAGGGAAGTGATAAAAGAATGACTGGAATACAAGGTTTCCCAAATTACCCCATTAAGGAAAGATTGCTTCTTCTCTTAACTATTTTAATAGTTAAAATAGTTAATTTAATGCAACCCACAAAATATTTTATATTAATAATTTTATGACAGTGAATCTGCCCAGTCTTATAAAATAGCTACCCATAGTCATATATTTAGCACATGACATTGTATGTTCCTAAAAAACAGTGACTAAGTTTTTGATGCAAAGCAGTAAAGTTCTTTGCTAAAAGTTAGCATGAGTTTAAAGTATATTTTTTTCAATCCATCAACCTTTCCCTTATTATTCTAAATTTAAATGTATCCTGATCTTGCCTGCTATATATATTTTTTAGTGTTCAAGGAAATTCTTCAGACAGAAGGAAAATGATATCGGATGGAAATTTGGATATACACAAAAAAATAAACACCACCACAAATATTGCCTGCTATATTTTAAATCTGAGTTTTCTGAAACTATGTCACTTCATTTGTTCTTTAGACCAAAATCTCTTCTAAGATTTCTCTAACAATCATATTTAAGTTTATGAAATATTAAGGGGTGCTATTATTCAGAATATAACTTATATATAGTTTGAATAAGCTTATGTATAGCTTTGAATAGATAATTTTCAATGTTTGAATTTATACTATTATACTATTATGTAGACACTAAAAAGACATGAGTCTATTTTGAATAATGTGTAAAGTTTCCATATTAAATTAAGTATAAAAACTCATACTAGGGCTAGGTGTGGTGGCTCATGCCTATAATCCTAGCATTTTTGGAGGCTGAGACAGGAGGAAGGCATGAATGATAACTCAAGATGAGAGGATAAATGCAGGCATATAGCTGTGGTCATTGTAATGTATGTTCACAATTTCTAATACTTTCTTCAAAAGGTGAAGCTTAATTTACCTCCCCTTGAGTGTGGGTTATACTTAATTAACAAAGAAAATAAATGGAAGTGATGGAGTATAACTTTTGAGCCTGAGTGATAATAGACACTGTGGATTCCTCCTTGCTGTCTCTCTTGGATCATTGTCTGGGGGGCGGGGGGGGAAGGGGGACTAGTGGCCACAAAGAATACATCAAGCAACCCTACAGAGAGCTTCACCTGGCAAGGAACAGAGGCCTCCCTGCCAATAGTTAAAAGCCACCACAGTGAGCCTTCTCAGAAGTAAGTCCTCCAGTAGCAGTCAAGAAATGACTGCAGCCTGGCCATCAACTTGATCATAATTTCCTGACAAACCATGAACCAGAACCACCTGGCTAATGAGGCACTCTTGAATTTCCAACCCACAGAACCTGTGAAATATAAATGTTTATTGTCTGAAGCCATTAAAGTTCAGGAGCAATTTGTTACATAGCAATAGACAATACTAACTATTCAAAACATTTTAATGAAATAAATGATGGAAGAAGTTACTCTGTTGACTTTTAAAAATAAAACTAAGTAGGCCAGGTATGGTGACTCACACCTGTAATCCTAGCACTCTGGGAGGCTGAGGCGGGAGGATTGCTTGAGGTCAGGAGTTAGAGACCAGGCTGAGCAAGAGCGAGACCCCATCTCTATAAAAAATAGAAAAATTAGCTGAGTGTGGTGGCACACATCTGTAGTCCCAGCTACTCGGGAGGCTGAGGCAGAATCACTTGAGCCCAGGAGTTTTAAGTTGCAGTGAGCTATGATGACGCCACTGCACTCCAGCTGGGGTAACAGAGCAAGACTCTGTCTCAAAAATAAATAAATAAATAAATAAATAAAATAAACATAAACTCTTCCCATTAAATAAACTTAATACTATCTATCTCAATTCCAGACAAACTAATAGTAGCTTTAGCCTCATAGTCTACCTCCATGTATCTAGAGCATAATTGCCAACACTATAGGAACTCAAACACTCTTTCTCAGCAATAAAATTAGAAACTTAGAAACTCTCATTTCAAGTTCCATCCCACAAATTAGGCAAGGGATCTCTCCCCAGTAAATATAAATGTAAAATGCATATCCAGTGGCTTAAGGATGATAACAACACACATCGGTGTTTATATCCCGAGTGTTGGTCATGCATGTTTCTAATCCCCATTCTACCCTGGGACATTCACTTACTGAGGTTGGTGATTTCCTCATTGCAGGGCTTTCTACCAACCCAAAGGACCGATTTCCATTTTTTCCTCTTTTTATTAGGTTTCCTATGTTTTCCCTGCATCAGCAATGCTGTCTACTATAAGACTGCTGCCCACCTCTTCTTCAAATAGCTTTCCAATTACCAAATATATCCAACATTCCACATATGGATATCTGTTTCCCAGAAATACTCTTTTCTGAGCCAGGCAAAATTTCCATTGTGAATTTAATATTTTTGTTGTAGGTAAATCCCAGCTCTTATATTTTAAATGTTTTCCACTCCTGAAATTCTCCTTTTTGATATGAGAGTTCACTCTGACATAGGAATCACTCTCTCTAGAACACAGATGCTAATAATCCTCTAAAACTGATCACTTCTAAAAGGGGTATGCTCATCACTGGAATTCAGCCAACTTGGCTCCTCTCAGTTTGGGAAGGAATGCAGTTAATTTTTAATTTGAAGAAAAAAACAAGGAATACATAATAAAACTCTATAATTTTGATAATCTTCATAATTAAGATGAAGACTGAACTCAATTTACCATTACACTATGAATGAAGGATAATTATTCTGAAACAATACAAACAACAGTTTATTTAAAAATGTTTAAAATATTCAAGCTACTTTTAAATATCTTTCAAATACTTTAGTAGCAACCATTAGAAGATAAATAATTCAAAAGTTAAAAACAAACCATTCTTATCTACTCTCTAAAGTAGTTCTATTAAGGACCTCGCCCAGACAACATGGTTAAAGAAGACTGTGTCCTTTACATTAAAGTAAAAAACTTCATGTATTTAAATACTCCATTATTCAACTTTTCACTAATTTAGACTTACTTATACTTTCATCGGTCTAAATAGTAAGATTACTCTATAAAAACATATACAATCCTAGAATTCATCAACTGGGCTCTTATGTCTCAAATTACTGTAGCAAGCAACACCTTCACTAACATGTTCTCAGCCTGATCATTTATTAAGCACTTTAATATATACTATTGGAGTCTTGGTACATTAATGTTTAAGAAATATCATGTAATGACAATTAGCAGGCCAGGCAGGGTGGCTCACACCTGTAATCCTAGCACTTTGGGAGGCCTAGGCAAAAGAAGCACTTGAGCCTAGGAGGTTGAGGTTGCAGTGAGCTATGATGACATCACTGCACTCTAGCCTGGGCAACAGAGTTAAACTGTCTCAAAAAAAAAAGAAACAAAAACAAAAAACAATTAGCTTTGGGAAAATGCCTTATTATAGACCCAATTTACTAATTTGGTGATTAATAAAATCAAGACAAATGAGCACATTCACACATCATCATTTTAAATTCAACGGATTGTTTTTTGCCCTTCAAATCTTGCTCTAGGCAGCAAAGAAAAATGAAACTGTCTTCAATTTATAATTGTGTTTAAATCCTTAGTTTCTAAATTTCATGACAGAGTACTAATTAAATCAATAAATAAAATGTTCCTCAAAATATTATAAAGCTTCAGTAACTAAAATAAAGTAGTGACATACAAAAACACAAATGAATCAGGGCAAACAAACAGTCCAGAAATATATTCATGGATATGTGAGATTTTAGTATCTGTTAAAATGATACTTCAAATCAGTGGAGAAAGAACTAGTCAACCCTACCTAATTTTAGAACAAAAAGAAATTCTAGAAGTGTTAAAAATTAAAACTATTAAAAAGTATTTTAAAAAACTTTAGAAAACATTTTTGTAGTTCTTGAGATGGTAAGGCCTTCCTAAACAATAATCAAAACCCAGAACTCAGTGAAAAAAAAAAAAAGGACTGGCAAATTTAACTACATAGAATTCTTAAATTTTGGGTAAAACAAACTTTTTTAAATTGACGTTTTTATTGACACATAATAACTACATATTTATGGGGTACATGTGATATTTTAATACGTATATACAATGTGTAATGACCAATTCAGGGTAATTGGGATATCCATCACTGCAAACATTTATCCTTTTTTCGTGTTGAGAACATTCTAAATCTTCTTTTCCAGCTATCTGAGAAAATACAATAAATTATTAACTATATTCACCCTACTATGCCATCAAACACTACAACTTATACCTTCTATCTAACTGTATTTTTGTACCCATTAACTAACCTCCCTTCATCCTCTCCTCTCCTCTACTCTTCCCAGCCTCTGGTAACCACCATTCTACTCTCCACCTCCATAAGACCAACTTCTTTGGATTCCAAGTGAGTGAGAACATACGACATTTGTCTTTCTGTGCCTGGCTTATTTCACTGAATATAATGTCCTCCAGGCTCACCAATGTTGCTGCAAATGAAGGGATTTCATTCTTTCTCATGGTTGAGTAATATTCTATTGTGTATGTGTCTGTGTGTGTATACATATATACTACATTTTCTTTATCCATTCATCCATTGATAGACCCTTAGGTTGCTTTCAAATCTTGACTATTGTGAATAGTGCCATGATAAAAATGGAAATGCAGGTATCTCTTCAACATATTGATGTCCTTTCTTTTGGGTATATAGCCAGCAGTGGGATTAGTTGATCATATGGTAGTTCTATTTTTAGTATGGTAAAAAAAACTTTTTTAAAGGTATGAAATAAATTATGTGTGTGAAATTTTTAAAAGAAATAAAACGTGAGAAACAATGTAACTTAACCTAGAATAGATATATGTCAAATCAAAAAGCTTTCAAATTATATAAAGGAGAATGTCACTTTTTCCATTGCATTTAATAATTTAATAATTACATGAAGTTTAAAGTAGAATTAAAATCCTAATCAGTAGTAAATCTAATACCTTTGCTTCTTCAAGTTCCTTGTCAGCGGTATCCACCACAAAATTCTTCTCTTTTTCTAGTTGCTCTGCTAGTTGGTCAATTTTAATCAATTCTTCACAAAGATGCTCATTGTGGCTGGTTAAATCATCTACTTGACTGCTTACCACCTCCTTACTATCCAAGAGTTTCCTAACATATTCTTCCAAGCCATGATTTGTCTGTTTGAGATCTTCAATCTGTTATAATTAAAATGAAAATAATCACATTAAAAGATTTCCTTAGCTTCCTTCTGAGAGCAACTAGGTAACTGGAATCAGAAAGGAAGATTTGCTTCCCTGGCAAGGAGACTTAACTGTATACCTTTTTGTGCTTTCTTAATTTTGTACCATGGAATGTATTACCTATTTGAAAAAATATGCTAAATGAAATTTTTAAATTTTTATAGCAATAACTTTCAAGACAATTTATAGTTTATTAAAAATAGAACTTAGTTACTATTGATGTTTAATCATACTACAGAAAAATGGCCAAATATTTATATCTGCAATAAAGAAACTATTGTTTTGAAATTAATCTTAATAGATTAGTATCATTAAGATTCTTTAGAAATTTCTAATTATTGTTATCAAAATATATTAACTCTTTAGAAAAGTCCTTTTGAACATATCAGTAACTTACTTGACTAAGCTAAATACCAAATCAATCAAGTATTTGCTGACTAATGTGGAGGATCACAGCTTTCCCTCCCAGCCCACTATCAAATCATCAATGGGTGAAGAAAAGGGTCTTTTCTATAACAAAGGTATCCAAATGCCTTTAAAGAAAAAAATCATTAGACTCATTGAACAATGATTATGTCAGGAACTATATTAAATTCCAAAGATACAAAGATAGATTAGGTACCTGCGCTCAGAGAATTTTTTGTTTACTTGAGGAAATACAATATGTTGAGTGCAATAACAGAAATACCTATGAGATAAAGTGGTGGCACAAATACTTTTCCATAGCACTTGCTTCTCATTGTGTATTTAACAAATACTGAGCACCTATTGTGTTCAAGACAGTGTTGTTACCCTGTAGAAGATGCATAAAAACAGAAGTCAAGCCTCAGTCTTTTAGGAGCATCTAAAATTGCTAAATCTCTGACTTCTTAGTTCTAACATTGTTCTTGCCTTGACCTGGCCCTTTTCAAACAATAGAGCTATCTTCTTCTAAGCTATCAAAATCAACAAAGTTGTCTTTAAAAATATAAATTGTATCTATAATTTATCACTATATAAGAACCATCCTAAAGGTCATGAATTGTTTTTAACTAAATATGCTACAATGCCATTTATTATACCCAACAAATAGCACACCAAGAGGCACAATAAGTCATTATTTTAATCCAAACTTTGCTTCGGCATTTTGTAAGGCACACTAACTTATGAGATTTAGAGGTAAAGAGTTTCAATTATCAAAACCAGGAAAGAAAATATTTGAAGAATTTTAAAAAAACAAAAAGAGAAACTATAAATGTACTATTTCCTTAGTTGAGTCTTTTCCCACAGCTGGCCTGAAGTTTAGCAATACCTCCTACTCTCTTCTCTTTTTTTTTTCCCCATATACTGCTAAAAATTCTTCAAAAATGCAAATTTCACTTCATTCCCGTAACTTTATGGTACCTCATCACACTGAGAATAAAAGTGGAAAATGACAGTTATGATCTCAACCCTACTCATTTGTCCAGCTTAACTTCTCACCATGCTCTTAAGCTCCAGACATGCTATAAGAAACAACCTCACTATACTCATTTAAAAATTTATTTTAGGGAAGTTATTGAAAGGTTACATACTATATATCACAGAACTGTCTTTGAGAATCCTCAGGGAAAACTTTGCTCAGTCCTCAATTTCAGGAAAATATATACTACTTTTGAATACTCTAATGACCAGAGTTATTTAACCAATATTCCTTTTTGCCTTTGCCTCTAGGAATTTTAAAGCCAAATCTGCAGCCTTCTTCTAACAACTTGTACAGAAACTGTGTGCAATGATCTGTTTGTTATTCTCATCCCAGGCTTTCACTGTTTATTTCTCCCTACTCTGATCTCGGCTACTTTCATTTTTTTTAAACAAACTATAGGATGTGGGGTAAACAAACAGATAAACTTCAATTTATCTATCTACATGCTTTTTTCTTTGTTCGTGGCTTCTACTGTGTCACATTTTTCAGCAACAAGAGTACACTGAAAATGTTTGTTAACCTCACATTGCATCACCTTTCCCACATGTGCTCCCACATAAGCCTCTTACATATAATAGCTTTATCTTAGTATCTTACAAGGTATATTAAAATCATTTCCCTGTCCCTTCCATTAAATTCTAAGTAACTCAGATCATATCTCAAAAAAAGAAAAAAAAAAGAGGTATCTCTCATTTCTGTATAATTTTATGTATCTCACACATAATGCTCAAATTATTGTTAAATGAGTAAATAAAATTATTGATAAACACTCCCCTTACTTATGACATCAAACCCTACTTTTACTCAATTCCAAGACAAAAATGCTTTAGAAGAAGCAGTCTAGAGCAGCAGAAAGGATGTGAGTTACATTTAAATCTTGTTCCAGTTCTTTACCAGTTATGTAACCTTGGGCAATTTACCATATTTTCTTGATCCTAAGAGATGCACCAGACTTCAGAAAAAATAAATGTGAGCCTCTTGAATATCATGTTAAATGGACAGAATACCTACAATTTTCAGAGTTGTAGTTAGACATTATATTAATACAAAAGCTCAAGTAAAATTTCTGGTAGGTACTCAAAATGTAGTTTTTTAAAAACTTTATTTTTAGGCCAGGCGTGGTAGCTCACACCTGTAATCCTAGTACTCTGGAGGCCAAGGCGGGAGGATCGCTCAAGGTCAGGAGTTCGAAACCAGTCTGAGCAAGAGCGAGACCCCATCTCTACTAAAAAAATAGAAAGAAATTAATTGGCCAACTAAAAATATATAGAGAGAGAAAAAATTAGCCAGGCATGGCGGCGCATGCCTGTAGTCCCAGCTACTTGGGAGGCTGAGGCAGGAGGATTGCTTGAGCCCAGGAGTTTGAGGTTGCTGTGAGCTAGGCTGACACCACAGCACTCTAGCCTGGGGAACAGAGTGAGACTCTGTCTCGGAGAAAAAAAACAAAAAACTTTATTTTTAAATAACTAAAGATTCACAGGTTGCAAATGTAGTATAGAGAGGTCTCATGTGCCTTTTACCCAGTTTCCCTCAATAGTTGCATCTTAAATAGTTATAATATCAAACCCAGAGATTTGACAATGATACACTGTACAGTATTCTATATCACTTTCTCACATGTGCAGATCACTGTAACTACCACATCAAGACACAGAACTGTTCCATCACCACAAGACTGCTCTCCTGCTATCCCTTTACATTTATATCCTGTCCCTCCCCACCCTCAACTGTTAGCAAGCACTAATCTGTACAACTTTGTCATTTTGAGAATGTTAAATAAATATCATACAGTATGTGATGTTTTGAGATTTTTTTTCACTCAGCACAATGCCCTTGAAAGCCACCCAAGTTGTTATGTGGATCAATAGTTCATTCCTGTTTATTGCTGAGTAATATTCCATGGTATAGATTATCACATTTTAACCATTCACCGATTTAAGGGAAACCACTTGTTTCCAGTTTAGGACTATAACAAATAAAGCTGCTATGAACAACTTAATACAGGTTTTTCAGTAGATATAAGTTTTCATTTCTCTGGAATAAATGCCCAGGAGTGCAACTAATGGGCTGTATCACAAATATATATGTAGTCTTATAAAAAACTGCCAAACTATTTTCCAGAGTGGCTGCACCATTTCATATTCTCACCAAGAATGAGGAGTGATCCAATTTCTCCTCATCGTTGCTAGCATTTGGTATTGTCACTATTCTTCTATTTTAGCTGTTCTTATAGCTGTATTGTTATTTCATCATGGTCTTAATTTGCATTTCCCTGTTTAAAGAGGTTGAACATCTTTTTTACATGCTTGTCAACCATACATCCTTCTGTGAAATATCTTTTTGCTTTCTAATTGTATTGTTTGCTTTTTACTGTTAAATTTTGAGAGTCTTTCATATGATATGACAGATATAAGTCCCTGAGCAGGTATGTGGTTTGTAGCTGGTCTTTTCATCATCTTAACAAGGTTTTCCACAGAGCAAAACCTGACATTTTGATAAAGTCTAAATTTTCAAGTTTTTCTTTCATGGATCACACTTTTGGTGTCAACCTGAGAGGTTTTCAGGTCTGTAAACCTCTTGACCTAGCTGTATCATATTTGAAATGAGTTTCTTATAGACAGCATACAGCTGGATCATGCTTTTTAAATAGATTGTGCCAGTCTCTTTTAGTGTATTTAAACTACAGTTAATGAAATTATTTAAACATGTTAAGGCTTGGCCAGGCGAGGTGGCTCACGCCTGTAATCCTAGCACTCTGGGAGGCTGAGGTGGGCAGATAGCTCAAGTTCAGGAGTTCGAAACCAGCCTGAGCAAGAGGGAGACCCCTGTCTCTGCTAAAAAATAGAAAGAAATTAATTGGCCAACTAAAAATATATAGAAAAATTAGCTGGGCATGGTGGTGCATGCCTGTAGTCCCAGTTACTCGAGAGGCTGAGGCAGGAGGATTGCTTGAGCCCAGGAGTTTGAGGATGCTGTGAGCTAGGCTGACACCACAGCACTCTAGCCAGGGCAACAGAGTGAGACTCTGTCTCAGAAAAAATAATATGTTAAGGCTTAAGTGTGACTTATTCTCTTTGTTCTCTGTTTTTCCTTTCTCTTTTGTTTTTGCTGCCTTCCTACGGGTTACCTGAACATTTTTTATAATTGTATTTTGATTTACTTATAGCATTTTTGAGTGTAACTCTTGATCTTTTTCTCATAGTCGCTCTAGGTATTACATTATATATACATAACTTACCACAGTCTACATTTTACCAGTTCAAGTGAAAGTGGAGAAACCTAACCTCTCTTTATATCCCTTTACTCTCCTCTATTAATTGTCTTAAAGAATTCCTCTACATGCACTGAGAACCATATTTGACAAACATAATTTTGAAAACTAAAAAAAAAAAGGAAATTCTACTGCATTTACCTATTTTTAAAATCTATTTAATATACGTTGTTCTTTCTTCCCACTGTTCCAAGATTACTTCTTTTATCACCTCCTTTCTGGTTAAAAAAAAAATTCCTTTAGCTATTCTTGTAGGGTAGCTCTGCTAGCAACAAATTCTCTTAAGTTTTCCTTCATCTGAGAATGTCTTGATTTTCCCTTCATTCCTCAAGGATACTTTCTCTGAATACAGAATACTAGGTTGATAGTTCTTTTTTTCTAGTACTTGAAAAATGTTGCACCATTTCCTTCTTACCTCCATGCTTACAGATGAAAAAAATCTGCTATCATTTGAAGTGGTGTTCCCTATGGGCAATGCATGGTTTCTCTTTGGTTGTTTTTAGGGCTTTTTCTTTAGTTTTCAAAACCTTCAGTATGAAATGTCTTAGTGTGGATTTCTTTGGGTGATTCCTGTTAGGTGTTCACTTACCTTTTTTAATCTGTTTTATATCTTTGTGCCAAATTTAGGGAATTTTCAGCCACTATTTCTTTGAATATTTTTTCAACCCCACCCTCTCTCACCTTTTTCTGGGATTCCAATGACCCAAATGTTATATCTTTTGCTTTAGTTCTACCTGTCCCTGAGGCTCTACTCACTTTTTTATCAATCTATTTTCTCTCTGATGTAGCAATCTATTGTTCTATTCTCAAATTCACTGTTTCATTCCTCCTCTTCTCCATTCTGTTGAGAACGTTGAGTTTTTAATTTGCTACTGTATGTTTTGAAACTTTTTATTGTATCAAAATATACATAAAATTTACCATTTTAGCCATTTTTAAGTACACAATTCAGTGGCATTAAGTATATTCACAATGTTGTGCAGCCACCATCCCTACCCATTTCCAGAATTTTTTCATCATCCTCCCCCAAAAAGTTCTGTACCATCAAACAATAACTCTGTCTCCATGAATTTGCCTATTGTAAGTTTAAGTGGAATCAAACAGTTGTCTTCTTGTGTCTGGCTTATTTTATTTAGTATAATGTTTTTACAGTTCATCCATGCTGTAGTTTGCATCAGAATTTCACTCCTTTTTAAGGTTGAATAATATTCCATTGTTAAGTATATACCACATTTTGTTTATCCATTCATTTGCTAATGGACATTTGGGTTGCTTTTACCTTTTGGCTATTGTAAATAATACTGCTATGAACATTTATATTTTTCTATTTGAGTTCCTGCTTTCAATTCCTCAAGGCATATACCTGGGAATGGAATAGCTAGATCATATGGTATTCTATCTTTAACATTTTGAGGAACCACCAAACTGTTTTCATGACTGCACCATTTTACATTCACCAGCAATATACAAGTGTTCCAATTTCTTTGCATCCTCACCAACACTTGTTATTTTCCATTATAACAGCCATCCTAATGTGTGTGGAGTGGCATCTCATTGTGGTTTTGATTTGCATTTTCTTAATGGTTGGTGATGCTGAGCATCTTTTCATCTGCTTGTTTGGCCACTTGTATATCTTCTTGTATTTCTTCTTTGGAGAAATGTCTATTCAAGTCCTTTGCTCATTTTTGAATTGGATTTTTTTTTGCAGGGGTTGTTAGCTGTAGTTCTTTATATATTCTGGATATTAAACACTCCTCAGATATATGATTTAGAAATATTTTCTCACACGCATTTTTTAATAGAATTTTTTTTTAGCACAGTTTTAGTTTTACAGAAAAATTGATTAGGAAGTACAGAGTTCCCACATACCTCCTTCCTCTCCCCTCCCCCAGCTTTCTCTATTATTTACATTTTGTATTAGTGGACTTATAAATTACGTTTGTTACAAATGATGAAACAATATTGATATATTATTAACTAAGGTCCTCAGTATACATTAGGGTTCACTTTTGATGTACAGTCCGTGGGTTTTGACAAATATAGAATGGCATCTATCCACCATTACTATATTATACAGAATAATTTCACTGTCCTAAAAAATCCTGCGCTCCATCTATCTACTCACCTCCTCTCTTCCCAATTCCCAGCAACCACTGCTCTTTTTATCTTTTTATGGTCTCTCTAGTTTTGTCTTCTCCAAAATGTCACATAGTTGGAATCATACAGTTTGTGGCCTTTTCAGGTTTGCTATCAACAGCAGTATACTTTTGAAATTCCTCTGTGTCTTTTTGTGGCTTGATAGTTCATTCCTTTTTATCACCACATACTATTCCATTATATGGATATACCAGTTTGCTTATCCAATTACCTATTGAAGGAAAACTTGGTTGCTCCTAAGTTTTAGCAATTACAATAAAGCTGCTATAAACATTTATGTACAAATTTTTGTGTGGACTAGTTCCTTTTAGTGCTAAAATTTCCATTTGGTTCTTCTTTATATCTTTTATTTCTTTGCTGAGACTTTCTATTTTTTCATTTGTTTCAAGCATGCTCATAATTGCTTGTCAAAGTATTTCTATGACTGCTTTAAAACCCTTGTCAGATAATTACAATATCTGTTTCATTTCAGTGTTAACTTCTCTTGATTTTTTTCTCAGATCTTCCTGCTTCTTGCAATGACAGGTGAGTTTTTTTTATTAAGACCTAATATCAAAAGACTATGGATCTCATGTTTTAGGAGATCTCCTATGACACATTACTCCAGCTAAAAAAGGGAGACACTGCCTTATTATCGCTAGGTGGGGGTGGAAGTACAGTTTTTCTACTTGGCCTCTGTTAACACCTGGGGAGGGTGGGGCTCCTAGCTACTGCTAAGCAAGGATAGTTCAGGCTCCCCACAAGGCCTCTGCTGTTACCACCATACCTGGGAGGAATAGAGGTACTTCATAACTGTCCCCTGTGACCTTCATTGATAACATGGGTGGGTAGCCTTGTTACTGCTCAGAGGTGGTCTCTGTACTAGGTCTCCTCTGACACCACCCCAGCAAGAAGCAGCACCTCTTATTACAGGGTAGAAATAGATATCTTAGCTCCTCATGGTCTCTCCTGACACCATGGCATTCAAGGCCTCCTTAACCCCTGGTGAGAATAAAAGTCCTGGCTTCCCACTTAGCCTTCTTTGAAATCACCCTGGTGGGGGTTGGTGGGAAAATGTGGAGTGAGGCACAATTGGGGCTCCTGTTATAGCCTGGTGAGAGGGGAAGTCAAGGCTTTTTACTTTGCCTATGCTGGCAGGAATGAGGCTATATCTTCCTCTGTAGTATAATGGGCAGCTATTGTCTAAAAGTTGTTTGCCTTGCTAGGCTGCCCCTTTCCTGGTCCTTTGGCTAGGAGGGATGGCTTTTCTGGGGTCTTTTTTGTTTGTGCCCATTGTCATTTCCTACTGACAGTTTTTCCAACACCCTGTCTGGGATATACAGGGTAAAAAGAAATCCAGGAACTCATTAACATGTTGTTCTTTGTGTCTTGAGGTCCCTAGCCAGTGTTCCTTCTTTTCTCCACTTTTCGGAGTCTTTTAATGTTTGTTTTATGCATAAGGTTCAGAGTTTTTACCCATACTTAGTGCAGAGAATACTAAAAAGTAAGACTACTATACTTTTCTAGAAAAAGAAGTCTATTAATAGCCTTTATTAATAGCTATGCCACATGTCAGGAACCAGGAGAACAGGAATAATACTGAACTTGTAGTTCAGAGAATTGGGTTCAAATTCTAGCTAACCTTAAAGTTCAGAGAAATCTTAGCTGTCACTTGTTAGCTTAGTATCATAATTAACCTCTTGGAACTTCAGCTTTCATGTCTGAAAATGGAAATAACATCATTTTTTCACAAGCTTGGAGATGATTAAGAAAGATGATATGCTTGAAAACACATGGCACAACACCTGGCACATGGTTTGCACTCATTGACTCTGAAGCTATGTTTATCAAAATAGTTAAGATACAAATTGAATGATTTTAGATCCATAAGATTTAAACAAGCTCTGAATTAGTAATTATTTATTCTCCATCTTCTTGTTTTAAAATACACTCTCATCCCAGATTAATTCAGGAAAATATGCTGTAACTAGAGGTAACCTGTAATTTCAGTGTAGCGATGAATCTATCTTGGTTTCTCACTTCTTGTTCTAGCTGGAGAGTATTCTGATATTTTTCAGCTTCAGAAACTGGAGCCCCTAGACCAAAATCATGTTCTTTGGTGGTAACCTAGTGGAAAGAATGAGAAATAATATAGAAGCATTCAGTTTAAAACAGCTCTGTGATTTCTCACAATAATCAATAAATTTTGAAAATGTACAATATTCTTAGATATGTTTTCAATTGTTTTTAACCATTTCTCACCAGCCAAGAGGATTTCATCAAGGTTTACTTCCTTAAAATTTTTTTTATAAAGCTTTCTGTTTTCCAAATATAAAACTGTGATATTGAAGATGCATTTCAAACAAGATATGCCCTATCCTAATCCCTTGATAATCATGGTTCTACAGAATTATGGGTCAGTAGCAAATACTGTTTACCTACAGGCCTATGTTGTCCAACATGGTAGCCATTAGCTACATGTTTGCTGTTGCTATTCTATACCAACAAAAAGATTCATTACCCATATCACAAAGAGCTAGCTTCCTTAATATATAAATAATTTCTATAAATAAAAAAGAAAAAGAAATACTCTAATAAAAAATTGGCAAAGAATATGGACATTTATAGAAATGGATCGTAAATATATTTAAAGATGTTCTATTTTACACTTTGTGATACAAATTAAAACAAGACTAAGATACCCCTGTTTAACCACCACAATGGCAAAGATCAATAAGTTGGATAGATAACATAGCATCCTTAGACATCACTGGTGGCAGTATAAATTGATACAATATTTATGGAGAACAATTGTATAAAATCTATGTTACAAATGCACATAGCTTCTGTTCAAATAATATCTAGGCATTTTTACTACAAATATATTTGCACATCTGCTAAATAACAAATGTTAAAGATTTCACTTCAGCATACTATACATACTATTCTGTGTTGTGTTGTTTTACTTGACAAGGTACCTTAGAGATTGTGAACTTAGGGAAATAATTTTTTCTCTCCCTGCATCAAGGATACCGTTATGTCAATTATGTTAAAAGAGAATTTGCTACAAGCATCCAAGATCTTTCCTCAAAACATAGGTGCAGCTGGGCAAAGGGGCTCATGTCTGTAATGCCAGCATTTTGAGAGGCTGAGGCAGGAGGATCGCTTGAGCCTAGGAGTTCAAAACCAGCCTGGGCAACATAGCAAGACCTTGTCTCTACAAAAAATAAAAAAATTTAGTCAGGAGTGGTGGTACATGCCAGCTAGTAGTCCCAGCTACTTGGGAGGCTGAGGTGGGAGTATCATTTGAGCCCAGAAGTTCAAGGCCGCAGTGAGCTATGATTGTGCTACTGCACTCCAGCCAGGGAGATAGTAAAACCCTGTCTCTAAAAACAAACAACAACAACAACAAAAAATCCCACATAGTTGCTGTTCTCCAAAACTCTCACTCAGGGTATTTACTGACATTGTCTTACACCCTGTGAAATTCAGCACTTAAGCAGGCTGACAGATTTATTTCCTTTTTTTCCTTTCCCTAAATAAGACACAAATCTGCTTTTTTCTGTTCTTCATTCCAACAGTTACTGCCTCAACTGGAACCTCAGCATTAGCTCTCACAGAATATTTCAAACTATGAATAATTTAGACCATTATGGGCTAGACTGAAATCCTACTATTTCTTACATAATTTCTGTTGAAGAATGTGTTCCTAGTTATAAACATTTGACTTAGAACAGAATAAAATGACTCCTCACCATAGCAGTGCTTTTCACATTTTACTGAACATACAAATCACCTGGGCATCTTGTTTAAATGCATATTCTTATTTATAATAGGCCTGAGATTCTGCATTTCTAACAAGCTACTTTGTGATCCTAATTTGGTTAGTACAAGGACCAGTTTGAATAGTAAGGATCTATTAAATTACAGTCTAAACCTGCCCAGCATTCAGAGTTCTTCATAATTTGGTCCCTTCCCACTTCTCCAAACTTATCTCCTTGACACCTCCAAGAACCCCTCTATTAAAGACAAACTAGGTTGGGCACCGTGGCTCACACCTGAAATCCCAGCGCTTTGGGAGACCAGGACAGGAGGATCACTTGAGCCCAGGAGTTCGAGACCAACTTGGGCTGTAACATAGCAAGACTCAGTCTCTACAAAAAATTTGAAACTTAGCTGGGCATAGTGGTACATGCCTGTAGTCCTAGGTACTCAGGAGGTTAAGGTGGGAGGGTTGCTTGAGTCCAGGAGTTCAAGGTTGCAGTAAGCTACAATCCTGCCACTGCACATACCAGCCAGGGTGACAGAACAAGACCCTGTCCTTTAAAAAAAAAAAAAATTCCACTAGTCTACACATTCTTAATATATACACTCAGAAGCATTATTATCTCCTGCTCATGAGTCCTGCCTTCACCCTTTTCTCCATTTAAATAAAGACATTTCTAAGGCTCAGCTTGAATTCCACATTCTCCAGGTTTTCTCTCTCTTCTCCATTATATAATGATCACTTCTTCATTGAGACTTCTGTATACATTGATTAAAGAACAATTTATGTATTTATTTTTTTCTGGATACGTCTTCAGTACACATTTATTAGAATCTTAAGAACAAGAAATGTCAGATAACTCTCTGTATCTCCACCAACCTGCACAGAGTTCTCTATGTATTAATAATAAGAGTCCATAAAAATTTGTTGTGGTTGATAATGAAGCAGTGTGCTAAAGAAGGCAAAATTAAATTTTCCTTCTTCTCTTTGGCAAACTGAACAGTCAAGTAGGAATTCTGAAAAATTATCAAGCCAGTCTAGGAATTAAAAATAGGAAGAGGACATGAATCCTCCTGACAATTGTGAGCAATTGTGTTGGGAGTTGACACCTTTCGTCCACTAGCTTTGGAGGCAATATCACTGCAAAATCAGTATCTGAAATTCCTATGCCTAGCCTGCCAGTTTCCCCACCTCAGGCCACCTAAGTATCACATTCCTGTGATCTGTAATATTTGTTAGAATGGAACTTGTGTTCCTCTATAGATCTCAGAGAATCCAAGTGAAAGTACTTTCATTCCCATTTGGGAAGTTACATAGCAGAATGCTGAAGAGCATGTATTTTGTTATTAGACTGCCTAAATTTATGATCCTAGTTCAGCGCTTCTTAGCTGAGTGACCCTGGGCAAGTCACTTCTCTGACTATGGCTTCCTCATCTATAAAATAATAGTACCTGCCTCATAGAGTTATGTGATGATTAAATGAGTTAAAATATATTAAAGCATTAGAAGAGTGCCTGGCACATGATAAGTGCTATATATAGTATTATTTACTCTTATTGTTAATTCCTCTCACTGAGATGACTTATTTAATCAGTTATCAAGTCCTACTGATCTTTTCACTAAAGCTTCTCTCAATTAAATTTCTTCCATCCCTACTGTCACTGTTTTAGTTCATGCCATCCAACTGTATAACATTTATTCATTTAAACAAATTTATAAATAGCTATAGTAAGAATGAACCAATAATATTAGCTTCTGGGGATAAAAAGATGGAAAACAAACAGAATCCTAAAATTTCAACCCTAAACCAGTCTAGGGAAGTCCAGAACAATTAAATCAGAAATTACAGTACAGCAGGATTACTGCCACATCAGAGTAATGCACATAGATACTAAGGGGACACTGAGAAAAGGGCTACAAAAAAGTATTTCTGACTTCTGCTTCTCCCCAAAAGACTTAGGATCCACTCTTCATTCCAAAAGAACTAAGAACATACCTCTACTGGAGCACTTAACACATTATATTGCAATTATGGGATGTCCACAGCCATGGCAACTTTAACATGTCTAAAACAGACCTCTTAATTCCCCTACTTGCACACCTGATCTCAACCCTCTCTCCACTATGTTCCTTCCCCGTCTTCTTATATCAAATGGCACCATCATTTGTGTAGGCAGTTGCCCAAGGTAAAAAAAAAACTGAGGAGTTGGGCCACATGTGGTGGCTAACACCTACAATCCCAGCACTTTGTGAGGCCAAGGTTGTGGGGGATTGTTTGAGCCCAGAAGTTCAAGGCTACAGTGAGCTATGAGTGCACCACTGTACTTCAGCCTGGGAGACAGAGCAAGACGCTGTCTCAAAAAAACAAACAAACAAAAACCTGAGGAGTTATCTTTGATTTTTCTCTTTCCTTGACTCCCATCTAATCCATTAGCAAGCCTTGTTGGTTCTACTTCCAAAATATATCCTAAATCCATCCCCTTCTCTACATTTTTATTACCACCTCCCTCATCCAAATCACCATAATCTCCCACCTAGAATACACTGCAGGAGTTTCCTACTGGTCTTTCTGTTTCTACTGTTGCTCCCTACAACCTGTTCTCCATACTGAAATCAAGTCAATCACTTAATATAATGCTATCCTGCTCAAAAATACTCCAATGACTTTCCATTGCAATTAGAATAAAATCCAAACTTTTTAAGGCCCTATATGATTTGGCCCCTGCCTTCACTAAAAAGATCTAGTGCTCTCTTCTTTGTTCACTCACCAGCTTCATTGGTTTTCTTTCTAGTCTTCTAATGTGCTGCTCTGGTCTGTATGTTTTTCTCTCCTAAAATTTATGTTAAAATCGTAACTCCCAGAGTAATCATATTAAGAAGTACAGTCTTTGGGAGGTGACTAGGCATGATCAGTTACCTTTATAAAATAGGCCCCAGAGAGCTCCCTCACCCCTTCCAAAATGTGAGGACACAGTCTGAAGATGCTGTCTATGAATCAGGAAAACAGGCCCTTACCAGACACTGAATCTGCTGGCTTCTTGATCTTGGACTTTCCCAGCCTCCAGAACTGTGAGAATTAAATTTCTTTTGTTTTTAAGCTACCCAATATATAGCATTCATTATAGCAGTCCAAATAGACTAAGACATTTACCTATTTCATTCCACTTCCAATCTCATTCCACTTCAAGTCCTCTGCCCTGCTTTCCCTCTCTCTCAGGGACACTCTCTACTCAGCCTTTTGCATGTCTGGCTCCTTCTCACCATCAGCCATTTGGCTGAAATGTCAGAGGGTCTTCCCTGACTTCTTAAAGTAGCCTCTCTCCCAATCACTCTCTCATTAAGACATTTGTACTTATCATTACTTGAAATTATATCATTTACTTGCTCACTTGTTTATTGTCTGTCTCCTGCTACTAGATCTAGGCTTTTGTCTGGTCACTGTTAAATCCCTAATGCTTTAAAAGAGACCAGCACAAAGTTGGGACTCAATAAAACATTTCAAAACAATGAATTTTGATGATTCAAAAAAAGCAGTTTTCAATGGTAGAGGTAGAGTGGAAGTAAGTTTGAAGAGGACTAATGAATGAATGAATAAGTATAAAAGAAAAAGAAAACATAAACTTCTTTTAGGAAGCATGATTGTAAGAGGAAGAGGGATAGAGGGAAAGGCAGAGGAAAACCGAGGCTGTGGGAGGGTCACTAAATGAGGAGAAAAACTTATTTCTTAATTCTGTTTACTTCAAGGATCCCCTTCAGAATCAAACAAAAGCTCTGGTCGTCTCCTCAGAAAAATGCAAATACACCTTCACAAATAATTTCAGGGTATTTAAAACTCCCTAAGGTCCTTGGACTCTAGGTGAAGAAACCCTACAGTATAGAAACAATGAAGATTCCTAAGACATAGGTTAATATTAATTGATGGAGAAAGCTGAGGTAGTAAGAGGAAATCCAGGTAAAGAGTGTGCATTGTCCTCTGACACAAGAAAGAGAAAAGCAAGGCTAGGTGAAGATTTAAATAAGACTAGATAGAAATTTGAAGAAATTTCTGTCTCATATAATTTAAATTTTTCAGTGAAATAGATAAAATCATATGCTAAAAAATATCATCAGTGTGGAGCAAAATATGAGGCACATAATATGAGTTTAACAAATGTCTATTGAATATTTTGACAGAATAATGGAAAACACTGGAATACTTTTGTGGAATTCTGAAATCTGGTTCTACAAAAGCTCGACTAGGATTGAGTTTTTCTATTCTTTTTTTAAAAACTGCCTCCAAAAATTTAGATTTATAGACACTTTGAAGTAGAAAGGAATAGCCTCACTAACAGAAGGATGTGGAAAACCACACAAAATTTTATGAATAATTTTGAAAGAATTTCATATTGGTAATAAAAATAAGTTAATAAATATTTTGAGAATTCACTTAAACAAAATAATAAATCACACTGTTTAATCTTTCTTAAGAAAAAGAATCTCTCCAGCCATTCCATCCAAACCCTTCTCTTACGTCCAAAGCTCTTCTTTTTTCTGCAATCCAGACTACAGTGTAAAGAAATAATTTGTCTCTTCCAAGAAGTATAAAACTCCTCCTGGCCTTAGGAGAGGTAGTATTTATCAAGCTCTCTCAGAAATGTAAAAAGGGGTTAAAGAGTTGTTTTCAAGAGGATTTTCTGGACTAAAGTAATTTCATAATGTAACAGACCAGCGTTATAGCACAACTAAGACAAACAGAACTACCTTACAAAGTAGTTTACTTCAAAAGATTTTCCTGGGATACTTGTATAAGAATATTTATAGAACTGCCATTCATAAGTGCCCAAAATTGTACAACATAATGTCCACCGACAGTAGACTAAATTGCGGTACACTATTAAACAATGGAACTAAAACAATCACCAAACTAAACACTACAAGCAATAAGAATAAACCTTAAAAACGATGTTGAGTAAAGAGGAAAGATATAAATGATCAGTGTAATTCCATTTACGCAAAGTTCAAAAAATAAGCCAAACTATAATGCTCACGTTCACACACAAAGATGAGGAGACGACTATAAGGCAAAAACTAGGAAGTGGCTATCCCTGGGGAGAGAAAGGAATATGTAATTTGAAAAAGGATAAATAATAACACCTGCTCTAACTGCCTCTATATATAAAGGACTTTAAAATCAAATCACCCTAAGCTGGTCCAGGGAGCTGAAAAAGATGACAGAAAAGAGAGACCAGAGACTCCCTAAACCTGATTATATTCTGGGTTGCAAGTAGTGATTTTTCTTCAGAAGGTAATCAAAATGAGAAATATTATGGAAGCTGCCATTAAATAATGCCAAAGTTTAGAGTTTAAAATAGATATTTCATTAATGTACCTTCCTAATTACAACGAATTAAGACTAAAGTTTGGTTCACTGATCAATTAAAATACAAACAAGAATTCCTTTTATCCTGGAGACAGATATGAATTAACGCCCTCCTTTTACATTTATAACTAACCTATTTTATTCTACTTACAAACCAATTGTTATTCGATTTATTTCCTTACAGGTAAACGAAGTGTACTTGAAATGCTGAAAACCAGTAGAAAAATTAAAACAACTAATATCTGGGAATATAAGGGCCTGGAATTGAAAAAGGAAAATGCTGGGACACTGCCATCTATGCAACCTTTCCTGAAGCCACGATCCTTGACTTTATTCGGGGGGGTAAAAAGTATTCCTATGCATTTTTTAGGTATCAGGTTCATGACCACATAATAATCCAAGTCTCAAATGTTTTTTCAAACAAAAGCCAGCTCACCCTGCCTTTCCTATGTACAATTTCTACAGAACCTATATATATGAGATTTTCACGCAACTAAGTAATCTTGGACCTCCACCACCCAAAGCCTACAAAGAAGAGGCTCACAGGTGAGAGAATGGAAGTCAGGAAGAGCCAGGTTGAATCCCCAAATCTCTGACTTCCAAACTTCCTAGCTCCAATCGAGAGCGTTTCTAAACAAAACAGTCCCCCCACCAACCAAGCAGGGAGCTGTGGCAGGAAGCGAAGCGGTCACCATAGGAACTGGGCGCAACCCTAAACCCCCAAGAAACGACAACAAGGGCAAAGTTTGCTCCTGGAGGGCTTCCCCGGCCCGCAACTCTGGCCGCTACAGCCCCTCACAGCAGCTCAGGCAGCGAATACCCACCTCCGAGAGCCCACAGCCCCAACCCTGCCACACCCGCCCCCTTGCAGCTGCCTTCTGAGGAGACTGTCCCCAACCCGGCGCATCTCTGCTGCTTCTACCTGGAGGTCCGGGTCCCTCCCCAGGCTTCTCGGCCCGTTGTCCTCCCCAGAGCTCATCCCTGCGACTGCTGGGCTTCGACCTCCGCCAGGGATCCACGTCCCTCCCCGTCTCCATCCTCCGCCCCTTTCTCCTCCCTTCCCACCCTCAAGTCGACCTGGCCCCGCCCTGGCGGAGTCGGAGGAAGGCGGGACCCGGCGGGAAGGAGGCGGGGGCGGTTAGCGCCGGCCGAAGCCGCCCTCGGCCCCGCCCTCACGCTCTGTACCTAAGGGGGGCTCGTCTTCCACCTCCCTGGCGCCTCAGCTCCGCTTCCGTCCCGCGCGCCCCCTGTGCCCGTGCGCACGCGTACCAGGCTCGACACGCCCTCTGGCGGGGACTACAAGCCGTGCGCGCGCACCCACGCACGTAGCGACGCGTACATCTACCTGCCTGCCTTACAGGGCGCTTGGGACAGGCCTCTTCCTGGCCCATCCGCGCCGCGCAGGCGCACGCCCACGCAGCGCCTTGACGCCCGCCGCGAGCGTCCCGTCTCCTAGTAACCAGTCGCGAGCCCCTTCTCCCACGAAGTATTTCTTACTCCCGGCCTGAAGCCGCCGCACCTGGATGGAACGCGCATGTGCAGGGCGGTCTCTGGCCATGCCGTCTTCCTTCGGCTCTTGAACACCTGCTTTGCTTCGCAGAGGTGGTTCTGTGCCACTTTTCCCAGGGATAGGGCATAATTGTGGACCCACGTTCAGTAAACCAGTTCCTCCCACAGCTCCTCTTGGGCGCAGCTCCTGCCGCAGCCAGGGACCCTTTTTGAGGGAGCCTTCCAAGTCCTGTCCTCTTGTGCCAGCCTGTCCGGGTGAGCGCGGGCAGCCTGCAGTGTGGGGAGCCTGTGGAGCCATAGCCTCGATCAGCTCTGCCGGATCAGGGTTGAATTGGGAAGTGGCAGAACTGGCAATAAAATACCGGCAGATTCCTGACCGGTACTCCCTCTCCACATGTCAGTCTTTCTCCAAGTACTCTTTCCAGAAAAAAACTGGTGATGGTTACCAAAAAAGGAAAGAGTATACAATCTCACTTGATATTCAATCATATATTGATTGTTTTGCTGTTTAATACCATTTAAACTTGCCTTCTCTCAATTAAGAGCCTTCAGTCTGGGAACATTCATTTAACTTAACCAGCGTAATATTTTTGGCCATCCAACTATGTTAAAATTAACTACGTTACCTTAAAGTGCTGAAATGAGCTTTTTAGTGAAAAGGACTGAACACTGCATTATTCCACCAATTTTTTGGAGCCTGGCTTGGGAAAAAAGTTGCCTTCTTAAATATTTCTTAATATTTAACATGTTCCACCCTTCTTAAATAACCCAAGAGCTTCTGAACGATAATGGTGATGTTATCTCCCTGTCTTTTCCTACAGATAACACAGATATTAGGTTTTTACAGCAGTCCTCTGATGATCTTGATACAGTATAAGTCTGTGCATTTCAAAAGTAAGCTCACATTTGAGACTATTCCTGTTTTTGCCAGGTAAGTACTCATTTATTTCCACAAGATATCATTGGCAGGGATAAACAATTTTTATGTTAGAACAAATTTCTTCATAAAAGTACATTTATATATAGGTCCCTTCTTTTTCCAATCTCTCTTCTGATTTTTTCATCCGTTTGTGTTATTCTCATATTTTGTAGCATTATTTTCAGATATATACTTTGTACATATTAACTAGATACTAAAAAATCAAATATTCCTGTTATTTTAGATAAAGAGATTAGAGGACCCAAGGAGGATATCTTTTCTGAAATATAATTATTCCTAATTGATAAAAATAAGTAACAAATACAGGCTCTCAAAGACCATCCTAAAAAATTATGTTAAGGAGAATGATGTATAATCATGTCACCTCTTCAGATACTAAAATTATTGAACACAAGAGTCACATTATTGAAAACAAATTGGAAATAATGTACTAACTTTAAAACTATAATTTGGAGTTGAAGACTTGGGTGGGGATGGGGCGATTATTAATATATGAAGTAGGAAAGTACTTCCCTTAGGGAAAGAATAAGAACAGTTTAAGCACACACATATACCACCTAGATGTTACTGAAGATTCTTTGGAAAGAATGCAGAGAAAATATCATTTCAAGGCCAAAAGAGAGTGTAAAGATTTTTATTGGTTTTCCTGTCAAGAACTGTTGACTTCTTCCCCTAACCTGAGAAAATGTAAAAATGTCCTTACCTCTATGGAAGCCCCAAGGAGTGGTGTATGCCTCACATTGTCCCAGCTAAACCCTATATGGTGCCCCTGCTCTCTCTCTTGTGACAGACACCTTCTGTGGAGTTCTAAGGTCTGAGTTTTTTAGTCCATTACCTCTATTTTGCCTTTTTTTCCCCCCTGTCCCCTTCCAGGTCCCCTCAAAAAAAAAAAAAAAGAAAATTCTGGGACTCCATCTGTTAAGCTACTTGATGTCCCACAGCTCACTGATGCTCTGTTAATTTTTTTTTTCTGTTCATTTTTAAAAATTAGATAGTTTCCTCCTCATGCTGAGGCTGGAAAATTCCAGGCAATGAGCACTCATAGGGCTTCCATTATTCCTTTCTCTCAAGGATCACTCTCCTGCACTACCTATTGTCCAGTGTCTAAAAATCATTGTTTCATGTGTTTTGTCTGTTTTTTAAGTTGCTTAAGGCATAAGGGTAAATCTGGTCTCTGTTACTCCACCATGGCCAGAAGCAGAAGTCTACCAGCTCTTTATAGTCTCAGCCCCATGTCACGAATTACCCCAACAGAAGTTTACAATTCAAAAGTGCTTCAGACTGAGGAAACTGTAACTGCAAAGGCCCTGAAGCAGAAGAGGGTTTGGCATAGCACAGGCTTGTAGAACAGCAATGAGGCCACAGGGCTGAGGCAGAATAAGGGAGAAAGATAGGATAGGGTGTTCACTAGTATATTAGTTTCTTATTGCTACTGTAACAATTTGTCACAGATTTGGTAGCTTTAGCAACACAAATTTATTATCACAAAGTCCTGGAGGTTACAAGTCCAAAATGGGTCTCACCATGTTAAAATCAAGATGTCAGCAGGGCTGCATTCCTTCCAAAGGCTCTAGGGAGAACCCATTTTCATGTCTTTCCAGCTCTTCTAGGCCCACATTCCTTGGCTTTTGGTCTCAGTCTATCTTCAAAGACAACAATAGCTAGTCAAGTGCTTCCCACATCGCATCACGCTAACACCAAAATTTCTGCGTCCCTCTTTCACATATAAAGACTATTGTGATTACATGAGTTCTACCCAATTAATCCAGAATAATCTTCCCACCTGAGAGTCAGTGGATTAGCAACCTTAATTTCTCCTTGCCGTGTAACATATATTCACAGCTTCTGGGGATTAGGACATAGACATCTTTGGGGGCCACTATTCTACCTACCACAGCTGGGGACTGGATATGTAGAGAATTTGGCTTTTGCTCTGAGATGGTAAACACCTGGTGTGTGTTAGGCAAAGAACTGATGTGATCTGGCTTATGTTTTAAAAGGCTCAAACCAGATACTGCTTGAAGAATATACATTGGGGAGGGATGGGCAAAGGTGGAAATAGAAACAGGATTCGTTGACAGATTGGATGAGGAATTTATATTTATATTTATAAAGAGGAGTTAAGAATGACTCCACCAGCAGTGCACAAGGTTTCCTGCCATCCTACATTCTCCTTATACTTGATACTATCTGCCTTCCTAAAGTCTTACCATTCTCATGGTAGTAAACATGCATTTCTCCGATTGCTAGTAAATTTGAATATCTCTTTATGTACTCTTAATCTATTTGGGATTCCCTAATCTGTAAATTATGTCTTTATGACCTTTGCCCATTTTTCTATTGGGGTTTTCTTTTTCCTTGCTATTTTATAGGAGTATTTTATTTTATTTTATTTATATTTTATTTTTATTTTATTATTTTATTGTGATAGGGTCTCATTCTGTCACCCAGGCTGGAGTGCAGTGGTATGATCATAGCTCACTGTTCTGTCAAACTCCCGGGCTCAGGTGATCCTTTCCCCTCATCCCCTCAGCCTACCAAGCAGCTAGGACTACTGGTGTGCATCACCATACCTGGCTAATTTTTTTTTGGTTACAGGGAGATAGGGTTTCACTATGTTGCCCAGGCTGTTCTCAAAGTCCTGGCCTCAAGCAATCCTCCCACCTTGGCCTCCCAAAGTGCTGGGATTACAGGCATGAGCCACAGTACCTAGCTGAGGAGTTATTTTTATATTCCAGCTATTATATCTCCTGTCAGCTTGGACACAGTAAATATCTCCTGCCAGTCTCTATCTTTTTGTTTATTTTTTTCATTGAATATAAATTCTTAATCATGAGTAATTAAACCCATCTGTTTTCCTCTTATTTTTTAAGATATTTTAGGTCTTATTCAAGAAATCCTTCTCCAACCAAAGGTGACAAATACATTTTCCTACATTTTCTTCTATTGCATTTATAGTTTGACCATTCACATTTAAGTCTTTAATCCATTTAGACTCCACTTTTGTATATAAGGATCCTGCTTACTTTTGTCTACATAGTAGAGCCACTGTTTAAAATACCATCATATTAAACTTAGTCTGTTCTATCTCCTTTGCCTTATAGTGTTACCTGTATCATATGTGAGGTTCCTGAACATACCTAGGTCTAAGCTACAGTTCTGTCATGTTCTATTGATTGTTTATTTGTTCCTGTATGAGATTATTTTAGTTACTTTGACTTTGTAACATATCTTAATATCTAGTAAAGCAAGCCTCTATGTTCTTTTTGTCCAAATTAATTTAGCTCTTTATGGACTTTTATTCTTCCATATACATTCAAGATTTCTTCTTAAATGGCAACCTGAGTGCCAGTCCAAAGATGCCCCTAATAGATCTGTTCACCTTCATGTCCTCAAGACTCTGGGAAAGTTAAGGTGAGACTCACAGGGCCAAATCTACCCTATTGCATTTGGTTCCTCTTTAGTCCCACTATTTGATTCAAGTTTAATGTGCAAATTGATAATTATATAAGTTAGCATTATTTTATGCTTATTGATTTCAAATGCCATATGTTGTTTTATAGAGTTTTGTTAGTTTTTTAAAACTTTTTTCCAATTTTGCATTTTGAAAAACTTGTAAACCTACAGAAATGCAGCAATAATATGCTAAGCAAATTTTTATCCTTTATCTGCTAGATTCAATAATTAACATTTTGCATATTTTACTTTCTCTTTGTATTTATTGCTAAACAATTTGAGAGCAAGTTGCAGACATGATCCTTCACCCGTAACTATTTCAGCATGTATTTCCTAAGAACAAGGACACTCACTTATATAACCACAATATAATTATCATATTCATGGCATTTAACATTGATGCAGTATTATCTAATAAACCATTCATCTCCAAATTTTCCAATTGTCCAAGTAATGATCTTTGTATAATATAGTACATCCCTCTTCCCCCAATTCAGGATCATTTACTGCATTTGGAAATCATGTATCTTTAGCCTCCTTTAATCTGAAACAGTTCCTCAGCCTCTCTTTATCCTTCATGATACTGACATTTTTTTTAAATAGTATATTTCTCTTTTTTCTTTTTTTTTTTTTTTTGAGACAGAGTCTCACTCTGTTGCCCGAGCTAGAGTGCCGTGGCGTCAGCCTAGCTCACAGCAACCTCAAACTCTTGGGCTCAGGCGATCCTCCTGCCTCAGCCTCCCAAGGAGCTGGGACTACAGGCATGCACCACCATGCCCAGCTAACTTTTTCTATATATATTTTTAGTTGGCCAGTTGATTTCTTTCTATTTTTAGTAGAGACGGAGTCTCGCTCTTGCTCAGGCTGGTTTCGAACTTCTGACCTTGAGCGATCCTCCTGCCTTGGCATCCCAGAGTGGATACTGACATTTTTAAGTACAAACTATTTGTTTTACAGAATGTCTCTCAATTTGGGTTTGTTTCCTCATGATTAGATTCCAGTTATGCATTTTTGACAGGAATGTTTCCTTTTAAATTAAAGAGGAGAAACCAAAGAATAGAATAAACTCAATTTTATTCATTTGAAGGCAGTACTGGATATTTCTTTTATGAAGAAGAAACATTCATCTTCAAGTTCCAAATCTAAGAAAGACATATACCTACATTTTAGAATTTCATCAGAGATCTCTTAAAAATTTAGCTTAATTGTATTTGATTTCCACAAAGCCAAATCTATACTATTTATCTAATTGTTATATTAACAACATTTGAGTAACTACTGTATTTAGGATACTATAGTAGGCCCAGGACTGTTCTGTTATAGATTAAACACTGATATTCAATCACAAATATGGATAAACAGGTTTCAAGATGATTCTTTTGAAATTTTCAGTCAATAAATGATTAGGGCTTGATGGGCATGGAATTGGAAACTATCAAAAGATACCATAGTAGCTAAATATTAAAGAAATAATACATTCTAAAAAGTGGGCAAATGCCTTTATTCACATTGGTGGAGTCTGCTCCAGCTCTCAGGTGGCTGGTAGAGCATCTTCAGAACATGATTCTCCAATAAGCACTGCAGGGAGCCTGTCCCTTCTGTCATCCTGGTTAACTCTGCCTAGAAAATTTCTGCCCATCTTTCAAAGTGCAACCCTGACCTAGGCACTCCTCCTTTGGGAAACTTTCCGAGGCCTCCTTGCATGTTCCTCTCTCTTAACAGATTGGGCTTCTTTAATAACAAGTACTGTATCTTTTTTGGATATCTTTATTTTTTGCAGAATACTTTGCAGAGTTCTTGGCCTTCAGTAATTTCTTTTTAATCCATTAATATGAATTAAATGGTTTTGCTAGCAAAAATGATAGAATAGACTAAGAGAAGTTCTATTATTTTCTGAAAAGTAACAAAACATAAAATTGGGCAAATTTCTTTTTAAAAAGACTTTCAGAGGAATCCATAGAGCCTGCAAACTCTCCCACAAAGAAAATTGTAAACACTGAAAGGTAGAAGGCAATTTTACTTTATATTCTTAGCATCTTCATGACATTTCATTAAATAAACATTGCCATGAAGTTAGTTGAAATTCCTGTTGTATTCACTTGTTACCTATCTTTTTTTTTCCCAGTAATCAAGTTGAAGAAACGTTTCCACTACTTAAAAAGATACTTGCAAACTACCTCGATATTTGTTCACCTATTCCAATGGGATTTTCACTTAGTAAATCTGCTACTCAGGTATCTGCCATGCATAGGAATTCAAAAGTGGACGATCACTTAATGCAAGGGACTGAGAAAAGCAGGTTGGAACCAGTTACTCAGTTATTTCAAAACACCAAGAAAATAAGATTAGAAGACACAAACCAAGAAAACTTCACAAGGATTGAAGGGACTGGCACAGGATCTCTTTCAGAGAAAAACTTGGGCTCGGTGGTATATGTTATTGAAAGTGATGGAATAGAAGTGATGGATATGCAATAAAGTAATTTGTACATATTACCAAAGAAACCAAAAATTGCTTTGCATTAAGAGGGGGGGTGTTGAATAAGAACTTAACCTTATTAGGAAAACCTAACAAAATGAAGGAAGACTATTGCTTTATTTTCCACTATTTATGAATCATCTTAGACTGCATTTTTTGATGATGCATATTCAAAAGGCAGTTGCTTTAGGGACAAAAAGTCTTCTAAAATTCAAAGCAGATTTCTCTGATACTATATTCTATCCATGTTAAAAACCAGAGTTTTTAAATAACAGTATTTATATGGCACCAAAACATTCTAATTTTAATATAGTTCTTTAACAAGTGGTTTTAAAAAAAGTGTCCAAGCTATTTGACATCAATATTTCATACAATTTCTTGTGTACCAGTTTTGTATGTTACATATCCAGCTGGGGATTTTTCTATTGGTTACTTTACTTTCCTACATTTTGCATTTCTGTTCTGTGAAAGATCAATACAGATAAACTCTGTAAAAGACTGGTAAACTGCATATCTTCAGAAGCATTTCACATTTTAAATCTTTTTAAAACTATTTTTTTCTGCCACATTGAATACATTTTAGAGTTAGAAAATAGTTCTTTTCAAGTGTAATAGTTTATCTTGCAGATGCCAACATTTTATACCACCAATATTTAATATAAGAAAAACAGCCTAGTATTAAAAAAAACCTTGTTGTATGTATCAGTTATTAAAATATCTGATAGTGTGAAACAGCAGTATTGTCCCAAGTAATGTTGGATGAAATTAAAATCATTTTGTATCTGGACATATGAACATGTTACTGTACTTTAATATTTAATGACTATCTCTAATGCCCAATTGCATAATCTTCTTAATATTAATTAAAAACAAAGAGGAAAGGGCATCATCTTTTGGGGGAGGCAATATTTTATAAATCAGAAAGATCCTAAACAAATGTATGTGTAGGGAATATTGAGCATAGAATAAAAAAAATTCTTGAATGGAATATAATATAGTAAGACAATGCTTTTTATCATTTACAGAATATAATTCTTTGGGAGAGCAAAAAATACACAAATCATCCATTTGTTCACCTAGCCTCGCACTGTGCTTGGTGCTAGAGATATAGTAGTGAATAAAAATAGCTACTGCCTTCATAGTGCCTTCTGTCTACCAGGGAAGACAGAATTATACAATACAGTAATTATACAAGGTGCAAATTGTGATGTGCCGTAAAGTAAAGAGTTTAGAGAGACCATAACAGGAGGCATAACACATAAACGTGATTTTAATTGTGGGAAATAACGCTTCACTGAGGACACGACATTTATAGCTTTTGCAGTGACATGGTTGTCCAAGTGAATGACGGCAATGGTCATCAAGGTGGAGAGAAGGGGATAGAGTTGGCAGGGTGAAGTTTGGCAGGGTGTAGTGGTGGTTTGGAAGTGAGAAGTGAGGATGAAAAAGGAGTTTCTAGCAAAAAAGGTTAGAGGCATGGAGGTACCTTGTGAGAATGAATGAGCTCAGTAGCAAGGTTTTTGGATATAACAGGTTTCTAAGATAGTTACGTGTATAGAACTAAAAATATAAATTTTTAAGTTGTATACAGAAATGGTATTTAAAGCTATGGGAATTGCTTAAGGAGAACATATAGCGTGAGATAAAGACCTGAGGAAACTCTTAACATTTAGGGGCTGATCAGAGCAGGAGAGCTGGCAAAGGGGACTGAGGAGTTGGCAGTGAGGCTGGATGAAAACCAAGACAGGGTAATGTCAAGGTTGCCCACAGGAGTTTTTCCAGGTGCAGGTAGTCATCTGAATAGTCAGATGAGAACTGAAAAGTCCATTGACTCTAGGAGCATGAATGTCACAGTGACTTTAGCAAAAGCACTTTTGTTGGAATAATGGGGAGAAAAGCCATTCTGGAGGTTAAAAATGAATGACAAGTGATACTGGATGTGTAGTGACTTTCAGTAAGCTTGGCTCTGAAGGGTAGTTGACAGAATGAAAATTGGAAAGACAAGTGAGGTCACTGAAGGACTGTTAAGAGGAGAGAGAGTACAGCATATTTGAGTATCATTGGAAAGGTTCAGTGGAGAAGCTAAAGAAGCAGAAGAATCATCAAGGGACAGAAGTCTTGGAGCAGGGAGGACGGAATGGGATTCTCTAACACCACTTTAGCAGGAAATTAGGGAAAAAAATCTGATTTGTACCATTTCAGATTTCGGAGAAATGGAATTTAGAAAAAAAGCAATATAAGCAGAGAGCAACAATATTGTGTGGCTATTTCGAATGATAACTAGGAAAAATCCTACAACAATTAACTCTGAATAGAATCCATTCCCAACTGCATAATACAAGAAAGAAAGATTCACTCAGTGACTTCAAAGATGTAATAATAAATAAATGAGGAATAACTGTGTCTTTACTGTAGCTTTCTACGAAGCCCTGGTCATTTACCCTATCAGCATCACCAAACTGAACACCGGAAGCTTCTTACTCCAACCAGGCAAGTCTTGGTGGTTTCTATTCTAACTGAAGGAGATTTGATTTCTGTGAAAGATTGAAAAAGATGATCACAAATTCTTTGGGCTCCTCTCATCAAAAGGTGAGGTCGGTTATCCCATACCTTAACTCTGGGCTGGCTTTGTTGTTGTTTGGACCAATAGAGTGAGGCTGGAGCGCTGCTTAGAGGTGAAGCCTTAACTGAGGTGCCTCAGCAGCCAGCGGCACCAACTGCCAAAGTGTGAAGAAGGCTATCTTGGACTGCCCAGTTCAGCCAACGCTTGTTGAAAGAAGCCACATGAATAAGCCCAGGTGAAACCAGCAGAGGAATCACCCAACTTGCTCACATATTGTTAGAGATGATAAATTGTTTTAAGCCACTAGTGTTTGAGGCAGTTTGTTAGCAGTAATAGTTAGCTGAAACTATTACCTTGCTACCTTGTCTGCTGTGGATATTTCCCACCTGGCTGAGCCGCAGGGTTTTCTTAACAACTGCAATAAGGGATATCCCACGTGGTAATGATCACCAGCCTCAGGGTTTTCTGATCCACTCTGTCTTATTACCATCTCTGTATTGCGAATATCAACGTTTATTCCTTTAAATGCAACTTGTCTTTCAAAACTGATTTGAATATCCTCATCTTTCAAGTGGAGTTACCTGCCATTTGAACTATGAGGAGGACATAAGTAAAGACCCAGCGCAATGCCTACTTGCTCAGTAGAGTATTTGCTGGTACTCCTCCCGAGGTGTGACCTAGCTGCTCTGGGTTTCTGAGGACTGCTCCTAAACTCACTCCACGAAATGCCCACCAACCTGGCACACTCGCCTCTCCTACCTTAGCCCCGGGTGGCCATTATCTCTGAGGGGTCACGCGGGGAACTCCCATCTGAACTGGGGCGTTATGACTTTCGGTACATGACCTGCGTCCCTGCCTCGAAGCTGCTTCTGCGTTGGCTAGACGAGCCCGGAAGGACCCTTAGGAGCCCTGCGGTCCGCCAGCATGCAGCGACCCCGCGGTAAGACGGAGGCACCGCGAGCTCTCCACGTGGCCCCGCCTCCTCGCGGCACTTCCGGCGGCCGGGCCTCAGAGGGCGGGGCCTGGGGCAGGGCCCGGTCGTGGGCTCTGCCTGCCGGGTGCCGGGACAGACGCAGCCTTCTCCCGCACGAGTCCGCGGGAGTCTGCGGACACGACCGGAAACCGCAGGTGGGTGAAGCCGGAAGCAGGTCTAACCGCGATGCTGCTGGCTGTGGCCGGCGACCGTGGGCTCCGGTGCGCGCGCTGGCTCCCTCGGGCGGCGGGCTGGGACCTGAGGCCCGCCGCGGCCGGTGCTGAGGGCTCTGCAGTTTGCCCTCAGCACTTAGAACGACCTCATTTCACTGATAGGAACGGTTGATCCCGAGCACAGGAGGGAGGGTAAATAAACTTTGTAAATTAGGTTGGATGCCAGCTGTGTGCACGCCCGCAGAGAGGCAAAAAGACGGAGTAAAACATGCGCGCGACCATAATTAGGTTCTGGGTAGGTTATGTATTGTCGGGGGTCAAAATAGTAGCGTTTTGCTAAGGTTTTATGAAGAAACTGGGCCCGCCTAGAAAGATAGATGGGATTGTTCTCTTTCTGTTGCGTGATGGAGAAGCGTGTTTGGCAGTATAAAGGTAGTAAAGTATCCCCAAGAACATGGAAATAAGAATGTCTTCTGAGGAAAAAGTATAAAATTAGTAATTAAAGGGTGAGAGTAGAGATATGCAAGGTGATTTTGAAGAAACAAAATTTTACCAGGCTTTCAAAGGCTTGACACTGCTGACAACTAAAGAAAGAATGTGTATCGTTCAGTTGCTGTCTGAACTGCTACTGGAGCATGGGATTAAAAAAAGAGAGGCACACCTGTCCCAGCTAAATCGAAACCTCCCCTGGATAAGAGAGGGTATCCCGGCTTAAGAGTAGGATCTGTCTTGGGCTCTCCTGAGTTGAGGAGGTGTTTTCCTCAAGACTCATCCCATCAGACATTGAAATAATATAGCTCAGTCCTTTTGTTCTGATTATGTATTCATCAAGCAAACTTCTGCTAAGTTCGCTTGTCAGTAGTCCTACAGTGAGTAGTTGGACAGGCTTATCTGAATATCTGGTTGATGGCCTATAGTTCTTTTTGTAAATCAGTAAGATGGCATTCAGGTTTTTTGGGTATCCCTTTGTTTTGTTTTGTTTTGTTTTAATTTTTATTTCAGGGTATTATGAGGGTACAAACATTTTGGTTACATTTTATGTCTTTGCCTCACCAAGCAAGGGTTAGTGGCATGCCCTTCCCCTCTACAATGCTCACCCTGTCCTTTAGTTGTGAGTTAACCCCTAATCCCTGGAGAATATTACTACCATGTGAGCACCATAGTGTTAATCAGTTAGTGCCAATTTGATGACAAGTACAAGTGGAGCCTATTCTTCCGAATCTTGTGATACCTCACTTTGGATAATGGGCTCAAGCTCAATCCAGGAAAATATAAGTGCTAGATCACTGTCCTTTCTTATAATTGCGTAATATTCCATTGTATACATATACCAAATTTTAATAATCCACTCACGAATTGATGGGCACTTGGATTGTTTCCATATCCTTGCAATAGTGAATTGTGCTGCCATCAACATTCGGGTGCAGATGTCTTTATTATAGAATATCTTTTGCTCTTTTGGGTAGATGCCTAATAGTGCTATTGCTGGATCGAATGGTATTTCTATTTTTAGTTCTTTGAGGTATCTCCAAATTCTTTTCCACAGAAGTTGCACTAATTTGCAGTTGGACATCCCTTTGGTTTCACTTTTTCTCACTATTTGTGTTATTCTTTTCATCCTTCAGGGCTCAGTTGAAATGCTACATTCTCACTGAGGCCTATCTATTGGTTTATGTGTTCAAATGCCTAGAACAGTTTCTGGCTCATAGCAGGTGTTCTACCTAACTTCTCAATCTGTGCTTACATGTCTCATTTTTAATGATGCCTATCCTAACAATCTTGTTTAAAATTGCAACCTATGCCAGGCGTGGTGGCTCATGCCTGTAATCCTAGCATTCTGGGAGGCCGAAGTGGGAGGACTGCTTGAGCTCAGGAGTTCAAGACCAGCCCGAGTGAGAGTGAGACCCTGTTTCTACCAAAAAGAAGAAGAGAAAAAAATAAAAACCCAGCCAGGCGTTGCAGTATGCACCTGTAGTCCCAGCTGCCTGGGAGGCTGAGGCAGAGGATCACTTAGAGCCCAGGAGTTGGAGCTTACAGTGAGCTACAATGACATCACTGCACTGTACCCAGAGCAATGGAGTGAGACTCTGTCTCAACAAAAAAATTTAAAAAAAACAATGAAATTGCAGCCTAAATCCTCTCACCTATACATTTCCAATCCTCCCTTTCTCAGCTCTACTTTTTCTTATAACCCTTATCACCATTATTTATTTGTCTCATTTTGAACCCCAAATGCCAAGAGCAATATCTGTCATGTTGTAGATGAAAAACTTGTTGAATTAATACCTTATTGTGTTTCATTCACACTGTATGTACAATGCCTAGATGAATAGACATATTTTGAGGACTGTTAAAATACATGCATTGGATCAGTACATGAATTGGATCAATTCTGCAACCCTAAGAAGATTGGATTTTTGGCCAAAGTCAGTATCTTGGACTATAGTTAATTTATCAAGGTAAATGCCACTTTGGTGTGTCTTGGTTAGGAATCCTTGTACACTTGAGGGAATACATGTTATATGACAGGAATAGTATGCACAGAGGAATAGAGATGGAAAGGGAGGAACCTTATAACAGTTGTTATTATAGCACATTTTATATTTGCCAGACATGAATGCTTTATGCATATTAACACACTTAATGTTCTCAATCATTCTATGAAGTCTGAGGCAATTGAAGCAGCTAGAGGTTAAACTACTTTGCCTAAGGATATTTAGGTAAGTGGCAGAGCCAGGGCTAAAATTTAAGCTCTTCTTTGCTATCCTCTCACACTCTGCATATGCAGACAAGAGTGAGAGCCTTAACCTTAGAGAAAGATATTTCACAAGGTCTCAAAGACCCTCCACATCCACAGACACCATCCAGTTTATTGTCCACAACACCTATTTGTTACTATTTCTCCTTTGGATCACAATGAAGAAGATCCCTTTTGCTGTCAAAGGCTGCCTTCCTTCCTGAACTCTGGATCTGAACACCACCATTTTCTGAGGGACCTCCCTTCACCAATGTTGCCCTCTCTTTCTCTGCTGACTTTCCTACCAGCCTCTGAACATGCTAGGTCTCTTGCATCTTAAATCCTCTCCTAACTCCACATTCCCTTCTAACTACTGCCCTAGCTTTTCTACTTCACAACTAGAATACACTCATTTAGGCCTTTCATTTACTCAGCACATCTGGTTCTTGCCAAGATCGCTAATAACCTTCCTGATGCTGTTAATTATAACAGATCCTTTCAACCCTCATCTTATTTGCTCAATCTTGAGCATTTGGCAGGGTTAACCACTTCAGTACAAGCATCGACTATAGTCGACAGCCACAGATGAACGCGCACAGCTGAGCATCGACTTTAGCCGACAGCCGTGATATGAAGGCGCACAGCCGAGTGTCGACTTTAGTCGACAGCCAAAGCTTTTACTTTTACAGCTTTTATCTCTGCAGTTGCGGTGTGTACGTTCAGCTAATAAGTTACTACAAATCTGTGACCTTTTAACAAGTCCTTAGTAGGAGTTGTTATAGTTATTTTCCTAAAGCTGCCTGTAAAGTAAAACAAGCTTTCAGTGCTTTAAAGCTTTCCTCATCACTCAAGAGCAAAACGGATTCATTGTCAGTGCACAGCACAAACTATCATGCAGACTATGATTGCCAACTGTGGGCAAGGTTTCGCGGCTGGTGAGTGCGGTACTGAAGTGGTTAACCATCTTGTCTCCTTGAAGCCATAATACCATAATTTAAAAAATTAGTTCTTTTCTTCTATTCTCAGCTTTCTTTAGGAGCTCCCCCTCCTTTGTCTCCATATCCCTTAAATGTTGCTGCTCTTCAGGATTGTATCAGAGTTGTGTCAGAGGCTCTTATATCTTCTCACTGAACCATCTCTGGGCAATCTAGTCCCCTACCATGGCCTGTTACTATCTATTGAGCTCTGTCCCATTGGCTGCTCGATAACCATTTGACAGTTCAAAATAGTCAAAATGAACCAATTATCTTCACCCCATACCTCCTCTTCCTGTGAAATCTGTCCTAGGAAAGTTCACCTCTTTCCATCTCTTTGCCAGGCCAGAAATCAAGGCATAATATTAATAAAATGGCTAACCCATATTGTGTACTTTCTATGTGTCAAGCACTTTACATGTATTAGCTCATTTAATCCTGATAATATGAAATGAGTCCTGTCATTATCCACATACTACAGATAAGGGATCTGAGGCATAGGAAAGTTAACTAATCTCCCTTAGGTCATTCAACTGGCAAAGGACAGAGTTGGGATTTGAATGCTGGCAGTCTGGTTTAGGCGTATAGTCCTTATATTATGAAGGATGTGATCCTTGACTTCTCTCTCTCACCCTCATTCAGCCAGTTACCAAGTATTATACATCCTCCATGTTTAGGTGATGTCTGTAAAGTATAAATCTTCCACTTTCTTAAAACTGTTCAGCACTTCCCTCATGGCTCTCAGGGTAAGGTTCAAGCATTTAACATGGATTTTAAGGCTCTTCATAATTGGACTTCTATTGCTCCTGCCTTCTGATCTCCAACTCCCTATTCTTGCACTTGTAAGTACCAGCCAATGGAATTAAATTCTTTGCACGGGTCTTGTCTCCTTTTCCACCAAGCTGTTGCTTATTGTTGGACTACTTTTCTTTACCCCTTTTATGTCTCAACTTCAATGTCACTTCCACTAATCAGAGGATTAGATGGCCCTCTAATGTACTTACACCTATCACAGCACTTATGACACTATATTTTTTTTTTATTTTTTTTTTTTTTAGAGACGGGGTCTCGCTCTTGGTCAGGCTGGTTTCGAACTCCTGACCTTGAGCTATCCACCCGCCTCGGCCTCCCAGAGTGCTAGGATTACAGGCGTGAGCCACCGCGCCCGGCATATGACACTATATTTTAATTATCACCTTACTTTTTAGTATCTCCCACTAGATTGTGGAGATACTAAAAGTTCCGTGAAGGCAAGGACTAGCCCACCTTCTTAATATCTTTCATTTCCATTCCCTTCTTTCTCTGTCTGCTACCCTACTTCATGCTCTTATTATCTCTAGCTTAAACAACTGCATTAGTCTGTTAACTATGCTGTCTGTCCCTAGTCTGTCTATCCTTTGTTTAATCCATGCTCAACACTGTAGAGGCAGTTTTGTGTAATAGCTGACAACACTTTCCTGCTTAAAACACTTCAGTGGATCCCAGCTGCCTTTTAAAACGGCCAAATATTTTAGGATTACATGAATTTGTCTCCTCCCTTCCTCTATCCCCTTACTACCTTGTGCCTAGTAGGCATTCCATAATTATTTGTTGAATGAATGTGGAACTGTATCAAAGTCAGTCAAACAGAACCAAAAACAAAGAGATGAACCAAAGAAATGCAATCTGGGTACAGAGATTTCATAGGGCAATATAGCCATAAACTTCAGTGGAGCTAGAAGACTAGTAACTCTTTCCATTAGGAGGGAGACCCCAAATATGCCTTACCATTAGATGACTCTTTGCCTTTGCATATGCTTGGAATATGCTACTCCCATCTACCTGGTAAACTGTCAGATTTGGAGACTCAGTTCAACTGTCCAGTCCTCTGTTAAACTTCTCCAGACCAGCTTGGCATGGTGGTGCATGCCTGTAGTCCCAGATACTCTGGAGGCTGAGAGGCAGGAAGATCACTTGAGCCCAGTAGGTTGAGGCTGCAGTAAGCTATGATCGTGCCACTGCACTGCAGCCTGGGTGGCAGAGTGAGAGCCTGTCTCTTAAAAAAAAAAAAAAAGAAAAGAAACTCTCCAGACATTTCTAGACAGAGGGAATGTAAATTGATTCAACTTTTCTGTAGCATATAAAAAGAATGATGAAAATATGAAGACTCTTTAACCTAGGAGTTGCACTTTTCAGATATAACTAAAGAATTTGGCTTAGTTATAGACTTTAATAACCCATTCCCAGTTTGTCAACCTAAAAGACAATTACAAACATCCTAAGAAATAGAATTAAAATAGAATGGTTTATTTAAGACCATAAGTAGTCAAAATACTTCATTTTCATAGCTAGTATTTTCAACTTTTTGCCACTTAATATTTCACTAGCAAAGCTAACAGGAATAATGTATAAAAGGTCCAAACATAATGAATTTGTTTATAGTCTTTCTATATGACCATGTATACTCTAGGTGCCTCTCCTGACATCAGGGCTTCATCCTAATTTAATATTGATCTAAATAAAACTTATGCTGCCAGTAAACCATATATCCCAAAGTCAAATAGCAATTATTTTATAAGTATTATAAAGACATAATTAAAGCTTCCACAGAGATGTTCTTGAATATATTGTTTTGTTTTGTTTCTGAGACAGAGTCTCACTCTGTTGCCCAGGCTAGAGTGCCGGGGCATTAGCCTAGCTCACAGCAACCTCAAACTCCTGGGCTCAAGCCATCCTCCTGCCTCAGCCTCCCAAGTAGCTGGGACTACTGGCATGCGCCACCATGCCTGGCTAATTTTTTCTATATATTTTTAGTTATCCAGCTAATTTATTTCTATTTTTAGTAGAGACAGGGTCTCGCTTTTGCTCAGGCTGGTCTCGAACTCCTGAGCTCAAACGATCCGCCCGCCTTGGCCTCCCAGAGTGCTAGGATTACAGGCATGAGCCACCACACCTGGTCAATATATTATTAATAACAGAAAAACTAGAAACAACCTAAAATTACAGACTAAGAGACTGATTGAGTAAACTGGTATATTTAACAATGGAATATTATATAATCATTAAAACTGATGTAAAAATAGATTTACTGTTGAATGAAACAACAGGATGACTTTTGGGGGAGAGAGTGTGAGTGTGTGTATATGTACACATGCACAGAAATAAAATGGGTATACACCAAAATGTTAATTGTGATTATCTCTAGGTGGTGGAATTATGGATGCTTTTATTTTCTTCTTTTTGCTTATCTGTAGTTTCTCATTTTTCTCAACAAACATGCATTACTTGTAAATTCAGAATAATTTGTTTGGCTTTGATATATATTACATAATATATTTGCAGTAGACTTGTTTGAAAAATATGTGCCCTTATTCCATTTCAACTGAAATTATTTGAAATTTGTCTTCCTTTTTTGCCTTTGAATATTCTGTTATAGAGTTGCTAAAGACTAATGGTAAAGCTAAAAGGCAAAAAAAAAAAAAGCAACTCAACTAGATACTTACAGCATTAGATATTTAAATAACCAATAATTGATTGCTAGAAAATGGAATTTTTCCCTTTTCAATGAATTAATTTGTCTGTCTTCCATTTTTAAGCATGCTGATCCCATTTTCAATGAAGAATTGCTTCCAGTTATTTTGTAACTGCAAGGTCCCAGCAGCTGGCTTTAAAAACACAGTAAAAAGCGGGCTCATTCTACAGTCGATTTCCAGTGATGTTTATCAAAATCTGGCTGTAGAAGACTGGATCCATGACCATGTGAATCTAGAAGGCAAACCAATTCTTTTCTTTTGGAGAAATTCTCCCTCTGTTGTAATTGGTAGGCATCAAAATCCTTGGCAGGAATGTAACCTGAATCTAATGAGAGAAGAAGGTATAAAACTGGCTCGGAGAAAAAGTGGAGGAGGAACAGTCTACCATGATATGGGTAATATCAACTTGACTTTCTTTACAACCAAAAACAAGTATGATAGAATGCAAAATCTGAAATTAGTTGTGAGAGCTCTGAATGCTGTCCAACCCCAGCTGGATGTGCAAGCTACCAAAAGATTTGACCTTTTACTTGATGGACAGTTTAAAATCTCAGGAACAGCCTCTAAGATTGGCAGGACTACTGCTTATCACCATTGCACTTTATTATGTAGTACTGATGGGACCTTCTTATCTTCTTTGCTAAAGAGCCCTTACCAAGGGATCAAGACCAATGCCACTGCCAGCATACCTTCCTTAGTAAAAAATCTTTTGGAAAAAGATCCCACTCTGACTTGCGAAGTACTGATGAATGCTATTGCTGCAGAGTATGCTGCTTATCATCAAATTGATAATCACGTTAACCTAATAAACCCCACAGATGAGACACTGTTTCCTGGAATAAATAGCAAAGCCAAAGAACTACAAACTTGGGAGTGGATATATGGCAAAACTCCAAAGTTCAGTGTAAATACTTCCTTTCATGTGTTATATGAACAGTCACACTTGGAAATTAAAGTATTCATAGACATAAAGAATGGAAGAATTGAAATCTGTAACATTGAAGCACCTGATCATTGGTTGCCACTGGAAATATGTGACAAATTAAATTCAAGTCTTATTGGCAGTAAGTTTTGCCCAACTGAAGCTACCATGCTAACAAATATATTACTTAGAACATGTCCACAAGACCATGAACTACACAGTAAATGGAATATTCTCTGTGAAAAAATTAAGGGAATAATGTGATTCCAAATAAATTTCTTAATACTGACAGTTTCAATTAGAAAATAAAATGTCTCATACATGTACATTGTATGTCTCTTAAAAAGCCTAGTCTATTTTAGTAACTTCTCCCCATCTGAAATTGTCACCTATCCTTGTCCATATTTTCTACTGACCTCTAGGATACTCTATTTCTTTCTTCATTGCTTTTAATACCTGGCACATGGGGAATGTGAGACTGTATATCAAAATTTCAGTGGGGATATACTGTTTGCTTCTGAGATGCCATATGAAATGTCAAATAGGCAGCAAACACCAAGAAGTCTTGACTTAATTTGTAAATTTGAAGGTTGACAGCATATAAATAGTCACGAGAATGGACAATTTTGGACTTTTATAATTAATCTAAAATTTAAAGTGTAAACCATTTAGCATCTGAATCCCCTTATGCTTGGGGAATTTTTCACCTTATAAAACTTGGTGGGACCTAGCACTCTGGGAGGCCGAGGTGGGAGGATCACTCAAGGTCAGGAGTGCAAAACCAGCCTGAGCAAGAGTGAGACCCTGTCTCTATTAAAAATAGAAATAGATTAATTGGACAACTAAAAATATATAGAAAAAATTAGCCAGGCATGGTGGTGCATGCCTGTAGTCCCAGCTACTCGGGAGGCTGAGGCAGGAGGATTGCTAGAGCCCAGGAGTTTGAGGTTGCTGTGAGCTAGGCTGACACCCCAGCACTCTAGCCCGGGCAACAAGAGTGAGACTCTGTCTCAAAAATAAATAAATAAAATAAAATAAAATAAAACTTGGTAGGAGCTAGAGCCCACTTCCCTCCATGGAAAGAAATTTCACTATACGCTTTCCCAGCCTCCCTTGAAGTGAGGGCATGGGCACATGACCTAGGCTCTGCCAATCAGGTGCACCTGCTCCAGACTTTGAATCAGAAGCTAGTGATGCAAAAAATCTGGGATGGTGAGAACCCTTCCCTGGCAGTAATGCCAGGAGCCTGAATTTCTTGGGTAACAAAGGCAGTGAGGCAGACAGTGGTGGCGTCTCATGCCAGTGATGTAAGTGACGCAGGCTACTGCATCCAACTCTTGTATCAGGGTCAGCAAGGGTATCATCTGATTAGTTCTGGGCTGTAATTCTAGATGTGATTTTTCACTGCAAAGCCTCCACATCTCAGTCTATAGCTCAACTACCTACTATCCTTATAATAAATCCCTTTTTTGCTTACATTAGGTAGTAGCAATTTTTGTTGCTTTTTACTAAGAGCACTTACTGGTGTAATCACTTAGAATGTGTGAACTGAAAAAAATGAGGTTACTACCTAGTACCTAGCTTAGAGGAACTCCAGTATTTAAAAGGTAGGATGAAGGAGAAAAGTATGTTTCATGAAAATTGAGAGTTTCAAGAGGGGAGCAGCCAACTGGGTCAAATACTCCTGAAAGGTCAGGTAATATGGTGGCATGGAGGTCACAACCTTAACAAAAGCAATTTCAGTGGAGTGATTGGGGCAGTGGCCAGATTAAAGTGTGTTGAAGTGTGACTAGGTAGTGAGGAAATGAGAAAAACCTGTATAGAGAGAACTCTTTCAAGAAGTTTGTTCATAAAGGAGAACAAAAAATAGGGTGGCATCTGGCTGGGGATGTGTACTGGCAGGAACAATGCAATAAAGCAGGAGAGAGTGCTCTCAGGACCAAGTCCTTGGGGAGGCTAAAGGAGGTCAGGTCAAGGTCACTGCCAAAAATCTGGCCATCTTTCTTATGTATTAGAAATGTTAACTTTTTCCATATGTTGTAAATTTTATCTTTCATGTTTTTTAACTTTGCTTATGGTTCTCTTTACTCAAGTTTTAAATATTTATATGATATCTTTTGTTCTTTCCTTTATAGTTCCTAGGTTTTATGTTATGCTTAGTCCATTTAGTGTAGTTTTTTTAAAAAATGGATTTTTCATTTAATTAGCTCTTTAATCCATTTAGAATTATTTCTTTATGTGGAATAGAGACCTAATGCAATTTTTTTCCAACCATTTATTGAATATCTACTCTTTCCTCATTAATTTGAAATGACACCTTTATTATATGTTAAATACCCATATACACACATTCACTTTCTCTCTCTCTAATGTGTTGCTGGACTCTTTATTCTATCTCACTGATTCTTTGCCCATTCCTATGCCCATATATTTTTAAGAAAGTTAATTGTAGCTACATATCTTCATAGCTGGTCAAGCAAGTCTCCTAGTGTTAGTCTCTTGTCATTTAATAAATTAATTTAGGGAGAACTGACATTAAGCTTCCCGCTCGGGAATATAATTTATCTTTTCAATTATTCTAATTTTCTTTTACATCCTTCCATAAAGCTTATAGTAGTTCATATAGTTTTTGTACAATTCTTGATATATTTAAACTTGTACCTGGTAGCCTTCTGGTGCTCTAATTTGATCTGGGAATAGAACTCCAAATATCTAAAATAATGGTAACATGTCTGTAGACTATTTTCCTTAAATATCATTATGTCTTAGCCAGGATTTTTAGGAGTTGGATTAAAGTTAATTTCACAGGGTTATGGATTGCTGATTCTCTATAGTAACAGATTCATATGCTCTAGAAATCAGAATTGTTATTTTAACATGACCATAAAGACGTCTAACACATGTTCTCACCTGAATGAAAAGCCACTTCCATGTGCTAAGATAGTCTGCAGAAAAGAACTTATGATCAGGCCCAACACTTGTCCAAGTGTTCTCCTGAGACCCTAAATTTCCATACAATAAAGCTTAGCAAAACAGGTTTGAGTCTAAAATTTTTCAGATTCAGCATTATCATCACCTGAACCTGAAAACATCAAAAAAAACCATCAGGAACTGTTCTGGAAGCCCTTCCTGGCCTTTTATGCCAACTCAATCGTGTACCTGCTGGCCCACAAAGGCAAAACATAAACCTAATGTGCAAGGTTGCCCAGACCACTCTGTCCAACTCTGTTCCTGTGGCTTCTACATCATTTAACTCTCCAGATGTGATGTTTGTATGTGCGCTCTCCAATACTGAATACTGGTACCTAAGTTTTCCTCTTACAGACTTTGGCTTAGCTTGTTCTTTAAGCTTACAGACTGCCAACTACCTCTAGCATTCGTCCCCTCTTTCAGCCTGTCTCTATGGAACCTTTTCTTTTTCCCTAACCACTCAATTGGCATCCATTCAATTGGATAGATGAGCTTACCCAGAACAGCTGATTCTAAGCTACACGGCTTCACAAATATGCCAGCCAAAGTAAATGAGCTGCAAAAGGCATCTAGATAACTAAATGGCTTGATTTGCCTTTAGGTTAGGTAATGTTAGACAACTGAATGTTGATAAATGTCTGCCAAAGACAATTATCTTAATTGTTAACAAAATTAACACTGTATTTTTTCCCATTTTTTTAACAGAATACTTTTTTTCCTGGTTATTAGACCCACAAGCCCATCTGTCTCTTAAAAGCATGCTAACCCATGACGATTTTCCCCTCCTAAACTCAAAACATCCCCAAGGGCAAGATTCAACTCATCTTCATAATGGATGCTCATTATTTGTTGACTTATGTTCCAATAGCCAAATAAGAGAAAAGTTGGTAAAAAAATGTTTAAATTAGCTGTATGACTTGAAAAGAAAGAGTGTAAATCTACTGAGTAATATATTTACAGAAATATTTAGGATTGTTCCCACAACTAAACAATGCATCCATAAATTAGTAGAAATGTAAGTTTATTGTGAAATACATACATTATAAAAATGATCTGTTCAAAAATTTAAAAATCCAATATTCACTTAAAGTAGAAATATATAAATTAGGCTACTACACATCATATTTTTTTTGTGTGCTTGTTATGAAAAATGTCCACTGTTGTTTCATGACATGGTCTTAAATCAAAATCACAAAATCCAAGGTAAAAGTTACCCTAAGAAGAGAAGAAAAGAGTATTGTTCAAAATGACATAAAAATAGTGTTATACATTTACTCATAAAATTATATCCTACCTGTGGTTTCTTAAAATAATCCAGTCCCCTTCCAATCTTAATCATCCATCCATTGTTGAACCTATTGAAATTAGTATATAGTGTTATATTCAAGACATTTCATTTAAGTCAGACAGTTATTAAAGCTCTAGCATATTAAGTGTCAGCAAAATTTCCCCCAACAAAGAGAACTACTTCCTCCAGTAGCAAGAGTTGAATCAAAACTAGGGTTAATCACAGGCTGTGTCCACAATGAAACAAACTCATAGAAACAATGAGTTCATTTGATTAGCTAATAATTTAACAACTAAAATTTACTCTTGAATTTCAGCTTGTTGATAAAACTTTCCTGTTCTGATAATAAGTGGTTGCAAAGTATATTCAGGAGGACCAGTGGTATTTCAGAAATTCCACTACATAAAGATGGGGAATGTGAGCAGGAAGAGCCCTGGACCTTGACCTCTGCTTTAACTACAGCAGCTGCATTTTCACCTATTTTGAATATTTAGGTTGTGCTTAAGTTTTCATTAAAACTGAGGGTGCCCTTGCTATAAACATGCAAACCACTGTGCTAAACAAAGGGAAGATATCACTGAAATAACTGTGTATACTGTTTTCTTATAGACTCAGCATATTATCATGCCTACTAGAATAGTTAATAACCCATAAAAAATAAAACCACATTAAGTAAATATTAATTTCACTAGAAATTATCCCAATATCATAACACTATATGTATAGTTGAGTAGACAGAAAAGTACTCCCTGTTCCTACATGACACAGAACATGTACATTTTATTCCATTATGAAATATTAGGCCGGGGGTGGTGGCTCACACCTGTAATCCTAGCACTCTGGGAAGCCAAGATGGGAGGACTGCTTGAGCTCAGGAGTTCAAGACTAGCTTGAGCAAGAGCCACATCCTATCGCTACTAAAAATAGAAAAAAATTAGCCAGGTGTGGTGGCACTCGCCTGTAGTCCCAGCTACTTGGGAGGCCGAGGCAGGAGGATTGCTTGAGCTCAGGAGTTTGAGGTTGCTGTGAGCTAGGCTGATGCTATGGCACTCTAGCCCAGGCGACAGAGCAAGACTCTGTCTCAAAAAAAAAAAAAAAAATTAAACTCTTACACACAGGACAAAGTAAGCTTATTTTTCTTCTCAAAAGTGAGAAGTTACTAAAATTGAGTTTTATTTGAAATTCAAATATTTGAATGTAATATATATGCAATTATATAAAACTTATTGAGGGAAATTTTAAAAGTATATTTCAACTGCACAAAAATTAAAATATTATTGTACACTAACCTAATTTCTCGGTCATGTATTGAAGAAGAGTATTCTATTTCCAACAGCACTCCATGATTGCTGAGTGATTGTTTTATTTCTTCCAGGCTGCTAATTTGGTATTCTTTCTTACTGCCCTGTTAATAGCAAAAATATAACTTTCCGCCTCAGTTATTAATATTTTAAATTATCCCTAAGCTATACAATATATATCATAGGTGGATTAAAATGTAAATGTTCTATACTAGTTTCAATGTCTATTGTCTCAAAGAAGCAACCAAAGAACATGAAATAGTTAAAAGAGCAATTGTTTTTTATCAAAATCATTGTTTTTTTCCTCATGTGAACATAACATAACTAATTCCACCCTCTCTCCTTACATGTATTTTAGTAATGATGTTTAGTCATCCAGGTGGGGCTGCCATCTTCTCAAATTAATCCTAAAAATCATAATTATTTAGAAGCATTCTTATTTACATCAAATCAAGATACAAATGCCCACTATCATATCATGCTACTATCCCCCAGATAAAATAATTGGTAAAGAGACAAAATTGTAAATAGGCAGACAGTGTGATTGCTTCCTAGAACATCCAAAAGATAAAACTGACAAACTATTTCAGCTAATCTATGAAAGCATTTAGCAAAATGGCCAAATGCAAGGTCAATATCCTAAAATCAATAACATTTTTCTCAAGATTTGCTATGCCTATTGTTAGGTAATAAGTTAATTCTGAAAGAAACAAATCTAGCTGAAGCGCTGTGTCCAGCTTTTCCTTGATTGACCTACATCTTGTAACTGAATAAAGTTAAGAACAAAGAGTAGGTGCTTTTGATACCTACTTTATCCAGACAGGTGAGAAGGTGAATAGTTTTTACTTTACATGGTCGCTTAATAAGCATCTCACAAAATCGAAGAAAGTTATATAGCTGAAAGACATTAGGATGGATTATTACTAACTATACACTTAAAATAATACTTCATTATATTTTAGTACATTTCACATACCTGATGAGTATTTCTAATATAAGGATCTTCTATCCAAACTTCTGTAACCGTCTCATTAAGGTATTCTTGAAAAAGTGACTCATAGCTGAAACCTGTTGCATTCTCTTCTATTTTAATTTGCTTGTGATATTTTCCATCTACAAAACACATGCTTCAATAATAAAACCAGTGCCTTTTTACACATTGTATATTTCGTGTATAGTGATTAATCAGAATCAGATACAAATTAATTTTTTTAACTTATTCACTCAGTAAATTCTTATTGAATGCCTACTATATACCATACACATTGCAAAATGCTACACATACAAAGGTATATAAGGCAAACCACTCCATGAGTGATTTCTGCCTTCATAGAGGCTAGGCAAGGGGGAAACTCAAGAGATTTCGTAGAACCAGTTCTTGAGCTGGATATCCTATAGACCAGGCAGTTTATTCAAGGGAGGACTGTATGTATAAAGGTGTCTGATAACTTCCTTTCACCATGGGTAGAACCACAAGCTATAACTCAGTGGATATCTGGTCCTTCTCTTCAGACTTGTCTTTTTGTGTCTTATAATTTAATAGCTAAAGTAGTATAAAGCACAAATGCAGAATACAGAGTTTAGAAATCTTTCTTGGCACTTGTAGAGTCTTAAATAGAAATTTATACTACTTAGTAACCCAAGTCAAACACAGAGATGTCACAGGATCAATAGGATAGTTCCATTGTTTTTGTTAATTTACAATAATTATTGAATAAATTATCAGAGACCTTTAAGGTTTTTTAAAAATATGACCCCTAATGATACTTCCTAATTTTTAAGGTGTTGCACTTTACACTTCTTTAAAAATCAGAAGCTTGGATTCTGTTCCAAATATTTCCACAGAGATAATGTTAGCAACTACATATCAGTTTTTAAGCCAAGCTAGCCACATGGGTTAATGTAACTCAATGTATTCAAACCACAATGCTGATGGTACTATATTTCATCAATGTTCTGGAGTCACATTTTGTTGTAGATTTCAACTTGGGTTGAAGGAAGTACAATTTTATTCCCACTCAACAGAGGACCTCAGTGGGGGCCCCAGGGTATGGATTGGTACAGGATACTAGAAGAGGTGGAGAGAGGGTTGTAGTAAGGATAGAGAGAAAGGAGCAGCTGGGGGCTGGGAGCACTGGTTTTTGAAGGCAGTAGGATATTTGGCTATAGAAAGCAGCAGCAGTGTGCACTTTAGCTAAAGGTGGCAATGATCTTTTATACAGATGTTTATAAACCAGACACTTACATGCAGGGAACTAATAATAAATAGAGAATAATATCTACCTCACCTCTAATCATTAGGAATACCTAACCCTTGAAATTCTTTGATTCACAAGAAAATCTGAGAGAAGTGCCATGAGTTTCTTTAGCTAGTTTCATAATTTTGGTCATTTCATAAAGGGAAATACAAATAAAATTCAGGATTTACATGCAGCATTTCTCTATAGTAATTCTTAAACTGGGGTCCTCACATAAGCTTCATGGAGATCTGTGAATTCCTTAAAAATGGCTTGTAAAGTTCTACAGTATGTATATAGCTTTCATCAGATGCTAAAAGGGGTGTCTGACCCCACCCCCCAACTGAAAAAAAAAAGGTTAAGAATAACTCTTGTATTGGGGGGTAGAAATGCAGAATAAAACTGTAAGCTCCCAAGACAAATGGCCTAGACCACACAGAACTCCAAAGGGCAGGAGCCAGAAACAGTAGGCGAACAGACTCTATGATAGTAGTTTATGGATACATTTTCTAAAACAGCCTCTTTACCTTCTTTTTCTTGATCCAAGTATTTCTTTATGTTTTCTGCTCTATCCATGTAGTTGGAAATTTTTTGTCTGAGATTACATTTCTTAGTATAATCTTTGGTGCCTATAAATTAAAAAAATATATATTCTCAAATTTCAAAACAGTTTTTCTGTTTAGTTCCAGCATTATTTCCAGTTTCCCAAGTTTTCTACATATTTCCTATCCTGTAGCATGGTTTGCCTCAGTCCTAAAATATACACATGATGGGCTCACATTTGCCTTGAACATATAGGACCTTCATTTTTACACTACGCATCCAAAGCAGCTTTGTTTAGGAGTGGAAACCTGTGTTTCACCTCTGGGACACCAAATCTGGTGGGGTGAGAAAGATGGCTTATTACATGTCAAACTTGAGTCTAAGAAGTATTTTGTCCTAATTACCCACAAGTTGAAATTTTAGTGTAATTAAAAGACAGCAAAGGATATCTATTTATCTTCCACAAAACCAGCTTCTCTTCCAGACCTCCCCATTATAGTTAATGGTCATTTTTACAGCTACCCCAAAAATATGTCATTTTTGAATATACATAATCAATAAAGTCTTACCCCCAATGCCCTATCCTCCCAAATCAATCACCAAATCACTTCTGCTTCCTCCCTCCCTCCTTCCTTTCCTTTCTTCCAACATTGCTTATACTTTCCATAATAATTTCATTTTTAATCTCTCATTTTTAAAAACATTTTATTTTGAATTAATTTTATATTTACAGGAAAACTGCAAAAATAATAAAGAGTTCCCTTCACCCAGATTCCCCTAAAGTTAACATATCACAAAACCATAGTACAATTACCAGAGCTAGGAAATTAACATTGATACAATACTATGAACTTATCTAAAACTTTATTTGAATTTCACCAATTTTCCCACTAGTGAAAGTTTGTTTTCTGGTCCAGGTTTCCACACTGCATTTAGTTATGTCCCCTGCGATCTGTGATAGTTCCTTAGTCTTTCTTTGTCTTTTATGACCTAGACATTTAGGAAAGGTGTTGGTCAGTTATTTTGTAGAATGTCTCTAATTTTGGGCTGTGTGATATTTTTTCATGATTAGACTAAGGTTATACACTAAGGCAAGAAAATCACAGAAGTGATGTGCCTTTCTCAGTGGGTACATGAATTGATGTGTCTTATTATGATGATATTAACTTTGACCACTTGGTTAAGGTGTAGTTCACAGATTTGTCCACTGTAAAATCACTATTTTCTCCTTTGTAATTAATAAGTATTTTGTGGGGAGATATCCTGTTTCTCATTTCTTTGTCCCACTAATTTTAGCATCCATTAATGGTCCTTGCCTGCAACAATTATGACTGTGATGTTTGTAAAATGGTGGTTTTCTATTTCCATCATCCCTTCTTAATCTATTCATTTATTCAGTTATTTATGTCAGTACAGACTCATTTTTATTTTATTCTATGGGTTATAATCCAATAGTATAATTTCACTGCTCAAATTTTATCAGCTTTGGCTTTGACACCTCCTTCATGTTGATCTCTGTGTCTTTTCAACATGCCTCCATCATTTTTGAGTACTTCCTTATTTTTTGATGGAAGATGTTTTAAACTCCTCTTGTATATTTCTGGCCTAGCCCTGGATTCAACCATTTTTCCAAGGAGCCTTGGTTCCTTTTATTGAATAAGGTATTGAGAAACCAAATTCTGGGTACATGTGTGCCCATTGCTACTGGGGGAGTCCCACCACTACTTCTAAACCCTCTCAGTCAACATAGCTAGGAAGTATATGTAGGTTTACTAACACACATACATTTATATTTATTTCTGTTTTCTATCCATCTGAATATATGTTAAAAACCATGAGTTCATGTTGATAACTTTGGTTCCACAGTGTTCATTCTAGCATTCCCCCTTTCCTTCTTTGTAACTTCTTTTATTATTCACAATATATTTACTTGTTTATCCCAGTATACATATTAAATAGTTTCAGAATTCCTAACCTGTACCCCTGTGAGAAACAAACTTGCCAATTAGAATACAATGTTTGTATACTATTCATTTTGTCTTAACCTTACAGAATACAGTCAAAATATTATATTCCAAAGATACATAGGTTACCTATTTTCTTCCCTCTCCTTATGTATTACAATTGCATAATTCAGAGGTGTCACTCTCTCCTCAGCCTGCTACCCCATTCCTATTTCCCTCTTCTTTCTACTCCTTTCCCACATACTCTACTTTAGGTAATCTTACTAGTTTCTGGTTTTATCCTTCCTGTATTTCTTCTGAACAAATGAATATTTTCTTCTATCTTCTTTTTACATGAATGATAGCATATCAAATATTGATACCCTTTGTCCTTTGTAGTTTTCACTTAACAATGTATCTGGAAATCACTCCATATCAGTTCATAAAGATCTTCCTCACTCTTTTTAACAGAAGTATAGTACTTCATCGTGTGGATATACCATAGTTTATTCAACCACTGTCCTACCCATGAGTATTTAGGTTTGTTCCCAACATTTTATTGATATAATTACTCAAATCTTTCCCTTTCCAGTCCTTTTAATGCCAAGGTTATTATCATTTAGACCCCAACTTTCTCATGCCTATAAGACCACAGCATAAGAAAATCCTAATATATCCATAAATCTCTTGTGAGGAACCCTATTTGCCCCTACTAAGGTGATATGAAAACTCATACTTTTCTACTAGGTTGATATATGCTCCTCTAAACACAAAAAGCTTGAACTGTCCTGTCTTTTTTGTCAGGATTAAGCATGTATGGTCTCTTTACAAAGAGATAGCATAAATAATGGTTAAGAGCAAAGAGTCTGGAGTCACACTGTTTTAGTTCAAAACCTGCTTTTTGACTTTTGGCTGTGTGACCATGAACAGTTATTCAACCTCTCTGTATCCTCATCTGTAACATGGAAACCATAATAGTATCTTAGAGAGTTGTTGAGATAATTAATTATAGAAGAATCTGGAATGTAAGAAATACTCAATAAATGTTAGTTGTCAACATCGTCATCATCTATGTAATTCTTTCCACACTCCTTTCCGTATACTTTACTCTGGGCTTCCTTTAGAACCATACATTATCTAGTATCTCTTTTCTTAAAACTCCACTGTCACTTTGCTACTGCCTATAAACATGCTTCATTTTCCCCATCCTCTTGCTAAAACAAAACCAAAAAACCACCTTTCCTCAACCTTGCTGCTTTAAATTATGTAGCAGTCCTTTCTCATTCATCATCCTTGATCAGCTGGCAGTGTTTGACCCTGAGACCCACCCTTCAGTCATCATGCCATCGTTTTCCAGTCTTGTAAGCTTACAGCCACCTTTGACTCCCATTAGAACCTCACTCCCACATCTAATCATGTGCCAATGCCAATAATTCGACATCCTTATCCTAATATAGGTATCACCTCCCTGATTTATTCAGGTGCTTATCACCTCTCATCTTTTTATAAAATTTTTATTTAATTTTAATTGACACATAATAATTGTACACATTAATGGGGTAAAATGTGATGTTTTGATACTCAACCCTCATCTTGATTCCCGCAGGAGTGCCTTAATTGGTCTTCTTGACTTCAGTCTCTACAGGTGCATATCTATTTTACACCCTTGCCACATTCAGTCATTTATTCAAGAAATATTTATTGAGAACTATTAATACATGCCAGACATTGTTCTAAGCACTGGGATATAGTAGTTAATAAATCAGACATAATTCTCCCCTACTATTCAAGAAGGAGGAAAGACAAGAATAAAAATAAATTGGTAAAACATGCATATTACATTGTGATAAGTGCTATTAAATAAAATTAAAGTAAGGAAAAAGGGTAGGAAGTGCTGGGATGGGGGTTGTAATTTTACACTGGAGGTCAGGAAAGGCCTCACAAAGAAGATGATATTTATGTAAAGAACTGAAGGAGTAGAAGGAGTATGCCATGCAAATATTTGTGAGAGAAGAACATATTCCTAAGAGAGATAAGCCCTGAAATTTTGTACTCTAATTTTATAAAAACCTTAAACGGTTTTCCTTGCCTATGGAATGAATTAAAATCTCCTGGCAGTCAAGGCCTTTCACAATGTGATCCAAGCCCCTAAGTACCTTTACCCTTTACTTCTCACTCTCCCTCTTGAGAGATATACACACAGAATCAGTTGAGGCCGGGCGCGGTGGCTCACGCCTGTAATCCTAGCTCTCTGGGAGG
>VBSM01002608.1:100827286-100847167 GCA_008086735.1 Cheirogaleus medius | reverse complement strand
TCAAGCCCCTGAAGTTGCCACAAGGACTTCCAACAGAAGAAGACATGTCTAATACGTGCCTCAAGAGCACTGGGGAATTAGTAGTGCAGTGGCATCTGAAACCTGTTGAGGAGGAAACAATTAAGTCCTAATGCCAGAGTAACTTCAGATTTTAAAATGCAAGTCATTTTTATTTAAAATGATGAGAATGTTTTCATTAAAATGTATTTAAAATACCAGTCATTTTCACTGACTAAACCTACTATGATTCTTCCTTACTATAGACTTGGAGGTTTTAGTTTAAAGCTTAATTCAATTTAATTCTATCCCCTTTCCCTCTTTTTTTTTTTGATTGGTTGGTTGGTTTGTTTTCTCTGAGACAGGGTCTCATCTGCTGCCTGGACTAGAGTGCAGCGGCCTAGCTCACTGCAACCTCAAACTCCTGGGCTCAGGCAATCCTCCTGCCTCACCCTCCTGAGTAGCTAGGACTACTGCCACGTACCACAACACCAAGCTAACGTTTTAATTTGTTGTAGAGACTGGGTCTCACTGTGTTGCCCAGGCTGGTCTAGAACTCCTGGCCTCAAGTGATCCTCCTGCCTCAGCCTCCCGAGTAGCTGGGATTACAGGCGTGTACCACCATGCCTGACCCTTTCCCTCTCATAGTTTCACTCTAAAATGAGTAAGAATGGCATTGTTTAAACATCTAGGTTCAAGTCTACTGCCAAATTAGCCATTATCATTAACTGTTTTGTAAAAATTGTTTTCTCATTTAATTGAATTCACCTCTTTGAGTGAACAATGTGCTACCACTTGGAGAAATCCAAAGCTGACAAAAAGATGGTTCCTGCCCTTCAGGAGCTTACACTCTGTTCTGCTAGAGAACAGAGATTCAGCCAAAGTCGTGAAACACTGGGCACAGCTAGACTGGCTGCTTTGTGCTTTAGTGTCTATAAATACATACATGGACATGGGTTCATTTTATCCCTAAATTTAATACCAAAATGGTATTTATTTTCTAATTAAAAATCTAATTTGACCTAAACTTTATTATTGTACTCTGCTTGGGCAAAACATATCCAGCACTGTGTAAATTTTTTCCTCATGGAACAAAGGTATGAAATGAAAGCATTTTAGAGTTTATTCAAAAACAAACTATCATTCTGTTTTCAGCTCCAGAGTTATACTTTGCAGGTAGTAAGTGATGGGTAATAAGAGGTAGTGGGTGTATAAAGGAGATGACATCAATAGCCCTAATTACCAATAACACATTCTTGTATATGAAAGAATGTGACAGCCTTCTAAACATATTCCTGCCTTTGTTACCAAAGTAAAGGTACTTCTCTTAATAAAGTAACTTTCAGAATGAAGAGGAGTGGCAGGAAAGCACTGCCATTATTTGCTTGAGAGACAGATTTTTAAGTAGAAGTGAGACTAGGGACATTGCAATAGTAAGGGTATACTGAGGAGTCATTCTCTGTACCAGGCATCTAGTACGGAGACACCAAGCCCAGCTAATTTTTTTTTTTTTTTTCCTGTAGAGACAGGGTCTCACCATGTTGCCCAGGCTGGTCTTGAACTTCTGGGTACAAGCCATCCTCCAACCTCACCCTCCCGAAGTGCTGGGGTTACAGGCATGAGCCACCACACCTGGCCAGCATCATAAAAGTTTTTATTTCCTCTTGGAGATGTTGCCTCTTGGTAGCTGGAATATCTATAACTCCCACCTGGAGAAGGAAAATTTCCAAGGTGATAACAATTTTAATACTCCATATGGCAAGAGCTTTTCCAGTTCTCTTCCCATTCAACAATCCTTACAATGCACCTCCCGCAGCTAGAGTCAGTGGAGATGAGAACTTTGTGATTATTTTTTCCTTTGGAGGAATGTTATTCAAATTGTTATTGTCTTAGTATTTCATGGTCCATGGTTAGCAACCATACACTTTCAGCTGTCCTCAGCTGTCTTAGATTGGGTTCCCTGATTCTGAGATGAAAGTTTGTGTGCAAGTAATTTATTTAAGAAGTGTTCTCTGGGGAAAATGTTGTAGAAGAATGGACCTGGGAAAGAAAGGAGTTTAAGAAAGAAAAGGAAAGGAAAGGGCACATTATCAAGCAACCCCTTGTAACTTTAACTCAATTTCACAGCTAGTTCCGGAGACAGTGTAGGTCACATTGTTATGATCAAGACAAAGAAGCCTAAGGTATTGGAACCCCCACGCCCATCAGTTATTCTTTAAGGTTTGTGGCTGGGTGTGGGTGGCAAATTCCCAGGCCTTCCGGGATATTTCTGCTCCAGGGGGCAGCCCTCTGACAAAGAGACTCCGGTGCTGAGTCTTGGGAGTAAAAGTGATCTGGAAGCTGCTGAGCATGAAACATGACAAAGGTGTCCAAGGGGGCACGGGTGAGATACTGACAGCATCTGTTATGGTCCACTTGTACCACTCAGAGCCGCTGCTTCTACACGGTAAGCTCATTCCACTAAATATCTAGGATGGTAACTGGTCACAACTTTTATTTCATTTTTATTTATTTATTTTTCATTTACTCCATGTCAATGTCAAGTGGTCACAATTTTTAGAATAAAACCTAGAAATGAAAGGTGACAGGGACAAACTCCAGCCCCCGCCGCCGGGTTGATCCCAAAGCCAGAATTGATATTCACTGTCTCCTTCCACGTACCACCTATTCAAGGCTCACCTTACCCACAGCCAGTACTTCAGCTGGCCTGGGTTGCTTCTCTAATAGGATGATCCAGACCTTCATCTTAGAGAGCTCTGGACCCCTTGTTACTGTGCAGTTCTCAGGCTGAGGTGTGATTACCCATTCACAGTGCATTTGCCTTGAATTTAGCAAAATTCAAAGGCAGGTACAGAGTAGGAAAGCTTTATAGTGAAGAGGATGGACTTCAGGTTTGGTGTCAGAGGTGTAATTCTTAGATGTATGAGCTTTCCAAATACTTATTTTTAGGGGGCTAAGTAAGGTGTCCCTGAGAGAGTGGACCACATGGCCAGAAGGGCTAGTGGGAATACCTTTGGTCAAGGGAGCTCAAGGGTTTTTGAAAAATTTGTGAACTTTAAAGATGCCATTGGTTCTCCCAACTTCCCAGATTATGGGTGGTAAGGACAGTGTAGTTTTTGGTAATGAGTAATGCCTTACAGAGACTTTTTATAATGGTCCCAGTAAAATGTTTTCCTTTGTTGCTTGATATAAAAGTTGGTATGTCTCAGGCTGGAAACAAAATCAAACAGCTTTTTTTTTTAGCAACTATAAGGGCCGTAGCTTTTTGGCAAGGAAATGCTTCAACTCATCCTAAACATAGACATATGCAATAACTAAAACACAGTCAAATTCCATGGGGAGTGAAAACTGGATAAAAATCTATCTGTAGGTGCCCAAAGGGCCCTTGAGGCTCCAGCTGCTGACCATGTCTTAGATTTACAGTTTTTCTAGGATTATATTGTTGCCAGGTCACATGTGACTGCCAAATAACCTCAGCTGCCTTTTTAAAGTTTCCCCATCAATGTTAATTTAAGATAGTAATCAATTTTTCTGTATCACAATGCATAGTTTCATAGAGAAATTTAGCTAATATTCATTTTTAAATCATCTGGTGCCACCAAGCAGCCATCTTTGGAGTACCTGAGATTACCTCAGTGAAAGGAGCAACCAGATTTTCCCTCATTACTTTTTTTCTGAATAAGGGACTAAACATTAATATTTTGTAATGGCTTCTTTGAATCCATCCAGCAATTTCTCCTTTGAGGGTTTAGTTCATATTACAACTTTGATTGAGGCTGCTTGTTTGGCATAACAAGCATTTCCTTTTGTTTTCATATCAACTCTTTTGTATGGTTCTCAATCTTGATAACAGGCACCTCTCCAAGAAGTAGGCATCCTTTAACAGTTCCCCTAACTTCTTATCCATTTTTTATGGGAATTCCAGCAGAGATAAGAAACACCCTTTGTTTCTAAAGCATTCCAAAGTCACAAACTACTCCAAAAGCATAACTGCTCTTTGTAGGTATGTTTGCTGTCTAGTCTTTGGTGAGTTGACACGATGTAGTAAGTGCAACAAGTTCTTCTATCTGGGTTCATTTTATCTCAGATAGAGGACTATATTCTAAAGGAGAGCTATAATTAGGGATATCATATTCTGCTTGATAACCTCCAGTTTTATTTTGAGGTATGATCTGTCAACAAATCATATGAGGTAGAGGTTCTCAATGACAGGGAGATACAGAAAGATCCCTAACTGAGATATGACAATAATGAGGTTCCCCTTTACCTGATGGGGCCAGAGAATGGCAGGATTCAGGGGTTTGCAGCAATAAATAGTAATGCGAGAAGGAGAGAGTAACAGTCTCTCATAAGAGGTTAATTGGCTAGCTGGAAAGTATTGTGTGACTCTTTGTCCAAATTTCCCTATTCTTATGAGGACACCAGTCATTGGATAGGGCTCACTTTAATTCAGTATGACCTTATTATTTTTTTTTAAGAGATGGGGTCTCCCTCTGTTGCCCAGGCTAAAGTGCAGTAGTTTGATCACAGCTCACTACAGCTCACTGTAGCCTCAAACTCCTGGGCACAAGCAATCCTCCCACCTCAGTTTCCCAAGTAGCTAGGACTATAGGCATGTGTCACCAAGGCTGGCTACTTTTTTAAAAAAATTTTTGTAGAGTCTCACTATGTTGCCCAGACTGGTCTTAAACTCCTGGCCTCAAGCAATTCTCCTGCCTTGGCCTCCCAAAGTGCTGGGATTACAGGCATTAGCCACTGTGCCCAGCCGTGACCTTATCATAACTGATTACATCTGCAAAGATATAATATTTGGTTAGAGAAAATACTTTGTATGACATCAATACCAAGTATCTATTGAGACTTGATTTGTGGTCTAACATCACCTATCTTGTATAATGTTCCATGAGTGGTTGAGAAGAATATGTATTCTGCTGTTGTTCGGTGTAGTGTTCTATATATGTGTTTGGCCTAGTTGGTTTATAGTGTTGTTCAAGTCCCCTGTTTTCACATTGATCTTCTGTCTAGAAGTTCTATCAGTTATTAAAAGTAGGGTATTGAAATCTCCACCTTACTGTACAGTTAATGTAGAATTGACTATTTTTTCCTCAATTCATTCAGTGTTTGCTTCATCTGTTTGGGGGCTCTGTTGTTTAGTCCATATGTTTATAATAACATCTTGATGAATTGACCCTTTGATCATTATATAATGACCTTTTTGTCTGTTGTAACAAACTTAAAGTCTATTTTGTCTGATATTAATATAGCCACCCCAGCTCTCTTTTGGTTATTATTTGAATGGAATATCCTTTTTCATCTTTTCACTTTTAAACTGTTTGTATTTTTGGATCTAAACTGACTATTTTGCAGACAGCATATAATTTGTATATGTCTTTTATTCATTCTACCAGCCTCTTATCTTATAATTGATGAGTTTATACATTTATATGTAAATTGACTACTGATAAAGAAAAACTTATTTCTATAATTTTGTTATCTATATGTCTATATTAGTTTTATTCCTCAATTCTTCCAATACAACCTTCTTTTGTGTTTGATTTTTTCCTAGTGTACCTTTTTGATACCACTGTCATTTCCTTCTGTACATTTTCAGTTATTTTATTAGTGATTGCCATGGGGCTTATAATAAACATCCTAAATCTATAACAATCTAGTTTGAATTGATACCAACTTAGCTTCAATAGCTTACAAAAACCGTTCTCCTATACAGTTCCATTCCCCCTTTATGCTGTTATAGTGTCACAAATTACATCTTTATATATGTTCATTAACATGGATCTATAATTATTATTTTATGTATTTACTTTTAAATCATGTAAGAAACAAAAAGAGAAGTTAAAAACCAAAAATATAGTAATACTGGATTTTATATTTACCTATGTAATTACCTCTGTTGTACTACTTTATTTCTGCATATGGCTTTGAGTTACTGTCTAGTGTGATTTCATGGCATCCTGAAGGATTCCCTTTAGCATTTCTTGTAGAGCAGGTCTGCTTGTTATGAACTCTCCCAATATTTGTCTATTTAGGAATAATTTACCCTTGTTTTTTGAAAAATAGTTTTGTCACACATTGAATTTATGATTAACAGTTGTTTTCTTTTAGTGTTTAAAATATGTCACCTGCCAAGGCAAGAGGATAGCTTGAGCTTGGGAGTTCGAGACCAGCCTGAGCAAGAGTGAGACCCCCGTCTCTACAAATAATAGAAAAAATTAGCCAGGTATGGTGGTGTGCACCTGTAGTCCCAGCTACTCGGGAGGCTGAGGCAGGCGGGTCATTTGAGCCCAGGAGTTTGAGGTTGCTGTGAGCTAGGCTGATGCTGCGGCACTCACCCAGGCAACATAGTGAGACTCTGTCTCAAGAAAGTAAAAAAATAAATAACAATAAGCCCCAAACCTAAGAGGCAAATATATGGATGTAGAGTTAGAGAAAGCAAAGTAGGTAAATAAATAAATAAAAATGAAAAATAAACAATAAAAATAAATAAATATAAAATGTCACCCTACTGCCTTCTTACCTCCAAGGTTTCTGATGAGAAATCAGCTTTTAATCCTATAGAAGATCTCATGTACATAATAAGTTGCTTCTCCATTACTGCCTTTAAGATTCTCTATCTTATATAGTTTGATTATTATGTGTTTAGTATAGATCTCTTTCACTTTATCTTACTTGGGATTTGATGGACTGCTTAAATGTGTATATTTTTGTTTGTTTGTTTACTTTTACTTTCAGAATGGCAAAATATTAAGTGTGTATATTTATATTAGTCATCAAATTTGGGAAGTTTTTGAACATTATTTCTTCAAATATTCTTTCTGCCTTTTCTCTCCCCTCCTTCTGTGACTCCCGTGTGTGTTGGTATGCCTCTTGTTTTCCCCCAGATCCCTTGGGTTCTCTACATTATTCTTTTTTCTCCTTTCTTTCTGCTCCTCAGATTGGCTAATTTCAATTATTTTATCTTCAAGTTTGGTAATGATTTCTTCTGCCTGCTCAAATTTGCTATCGAGCAGAATAAAAATTTCATCTATTATAATTTTCAGCTCCAGAATTTCTATTTGGTTTCTTTTCATGATTTTCATTTCTTTTCTTTTCTTTTCTTTTTGAGACAGAGTCTCACTCTGTTGCCCAGGCTAGAGTGCCATGGTGTCAGCCTAGCTCACAACAACCTCAAACTCCTGGCTCAGGCAATCCTACTGCCTCAGCCTCCCGAGTAGCTGGGACTATAGGCATGCACCACCATGCCCAGCTAATTTTTTTCTATATATTTTTAGTTGGCCAATTAATTTATTTCTATTTTTAGTAGAGACGGAGTCTCGCTCTTGCTCAGGCTGGTTTCGAACTCCTGACCTTGAGCAATCCACCCACCTCGGCCTCCCAGAATGCTAGGATTACAGGCGTGAGCCACCACGCCCAGCCCATAATTTTCATTTCTTTATTGATATTCTCTATTTATTCATGTACTGTTTCCCTAGATTCCTTTTAATAAGTCCAATGTCTGAGCTTCCTCAGGGATGGTTTCTGTCAATTTTTTCCTTTGAATAGACTATATTTTCTGTTTCTTTGTATGTCTTGCAGTTTTTGGTTAAAAAATGGGCATTTTGAATATTATGATGTGATAACTTTGGAAATCAGATGCTCCCTCCATCCCCAGGTTCTGCTGCTGTTGATTGCTGAGCCGCACAGCACAGTCATCCATTTGTTTAGTGAGTTTTCCAAACTTTTCTTTCAAAGACTGTACTCCTTTTTGCATGTAGTCACTGAGGTCTCTGTTCCATTATATCTGATGTCAGCTAGTGACCTGAAAAAGATTTCTTTCTTTTTTTTGAGACAGAGTCTTACTCTGTTGCCCAGGCTAGAGTGCCATGTCAGCCTAGCTCACAGTAACCTCAAACCCCTGGGCTTAAGCGATTCTTCTGCCTCAGCCTCCCGAGTAGCTGGGACTACAGGCATGTGCCACCATGCCCCGCTAATTCTTTCTATATATTTTTAGTTGTCCAGCTAATTTCTTTCTATTTTTAGTAGAGACAGGGTCTCGCTCTTGCTCAGGCTGGTCTTGAACTCCTGAGCTCAAACGATCCACCCCCCTCGGCCTCCCAGAGTGCTAGGATTACAGGCATGAGCCACCATGCCCAGCCTAAAAACGATTTCTTTAAATGCATTAAGCCAAAAACAAAACAAAACAAAATTTTCCCATTTTTGCAACTTGGCTTTGAGCTGGGGCACCTACAACTCTGCCTTACCCTTCACCTCCTGCTCACCACACACCCTTCAGAGGTGCAAGCCTAGGGTACTCTTAGGTCTTCTCTGAGCATGTATCTGGTCCTGGGCATGTGTGATGTATTCCAGCTTCCCTGGTATAGGTGCTGGCCCTTCGTAGCCCTCATTTCTCCAAGTAACTTTCTCCTCAGCCTCCTCCTTTCCAGGCTTTTGTCTGCTGCTTGCCCTATCTGCTGTCCATTGCCCCAGGTGGACACAAGTAGGTATGTCTTTATTTCTGCAGATGCCACTGCTGTAAGGCACTCCAGCCAGAGGAGGAGGGGTTACAAACAAAGGTTAGCCTTTACATTGATTCCTTAGGGAACTGCCAGACAGGTCAAAACATAGAACCACAGCATTTTAAAACAAAGTTCACCTTAGCTACCTGGCACCAACATGCCACACCTGAAAGGCAGGCCACTGTCCTCATGATGCTGGAAATAGGGAATGGTAGGCAAGTAAGTGAAAATACCAGAATGCTTTCTTGCCAGAATTCAGCCACCTTTATTTTCATTAAGCACTCCCTTGGTTGCCATAACTTTTTTTTATTAGATTACAGAGTTCTGGAAAAGTTAATTTTGTAAGTTTTTGCCAGCTTTCAGTCAAGGGACCAATTCTTTGAGCTCGCTACTGCCATTTTCTGTGATGTCACTCCCAGTTTTTATTGGAAATGTTTCAAGTATGAGTTTTAGATGACTTTGCTCTATTTTTTTCAGGCTTTCTTCCCTCCCTCAGAGTTATTGTGGAAAGAGTGATCCTCTGAATACCTTTCTGGGTCAGTCTAATCAGCTTTTGCCATACAGGATTTAGCACCTGAGGTTAAAATCAACATGTGTACAAGTAGATACAGGATCAGATATCCCTAGGTCATATGCATCCAAAAGAATTCTAAATTCTTCTCTGAATAGTTGCTGGTATTGTCTGGGTTTAGGAAAATCCTTAATTTAGCTGCGTTCCAAGTTTTAAATTCTGCAGTTGTCTGCAGACCTGGCTCAGTAGGGGATTTGAGCAGGAGGAGGAGGGAGGCATTGACAGAGGTAGAGAAGAGTGGGAGGATAAGGGGAAGAGGGAGAGCTGGATGTAGGGAAGTCACTGGAGGACAAAGAGGCAGGGAATTTACTAGAGTGAGGAATCCATTTGGTTGTTAAGTTTGTGAAATTATTCATTAGCTTTGGCTAAACAATCTTTTAGTGTAAGAATTTTTGAATCAGAATTTCAGTTGGAGTCCCCTGCATACCAATAAAGAAAATTGCTTCCCATAGAGCCTGAAAAATCTTATTTCCTTTCTTTCCTAAGGTGCCTCTCAAATGAACAATTTTCAAGTGAAATTTCCCCAGAGTGCCACTGAAGGCTCAAATCATCCTTGGCGAAATTATGCCACTTAGAGAGCTAGGCCTGAGATTAAGATTGCAATGTGTGTGCATATAAGAAGTAGGAGTTGTTCTTGGAGGAGGGGAGGATTTAGACTTAGACAATCCCATGAGAAACAGCAATAGTCCAAAGTGATACCTGTGCACGTCATATATCAGGTCCCCACCCTGACAGTTGGCTGCCTCCAAATGCACACCTGACAATCTGTGTCCCCGTATAGTGAGAAAATCAGAAGATTTCTCCTGAATCTTTCTCTGTCTCTACTCAGCTCTTCCTTCTGGGGTTTGGGCTGCTTAGAGTTTATGCTAGGGAATGCTAGAGGAAAAAATAAGGGTAAACTCACCACCAGTTTGACAGTATTATATCAAATTCTGGTGTTCTTACCTGATAATCCTGCTGATATTTATATTTTGGAATTTTTAAACAGCTGCTCACACATCTATCCAGGTTTTGTAGTTGTTTTCAGTGGAAAAGAAAAGTTAGTGTGTGTTTACTCCACCTTATCTGGAACTAGAATCCTTCACCTGATAACTTCAAAATATATAACGCAAAACGTTTCAGGACTAAAAGAGGAAACAAAAACTTTTATAATTATAATTGGAAACCTCAACACTCTCCTATCAGTAAGTATTAGATAAAAATTCAGTAGAAATAAAAGATGATATAATTAATCAACTGTCCTATTTTTGCTCACATAGGACACTATATACAACTGCAGAATGCACATTCAAGTGCACATGTATTGTTTTAAAAATACACTACATTCTGGGCCGTAGAGAGTCTCCACAAATTTTCAGGTGATTGAAGTCCTAGAGAATATGTTCTCTGACCACTGTGGACTTAAATTTAAAAATCAGTAAGAGAAACATATTAGGCATCTCCAAATGTCTGGAAACTAAGCAACACACTTCTAAATAGCTGGTGGATCCAAGTAGAAAATATTTTTAACTAAAAGATATTAAAAGTATAATGTATTCAAACATGTAGGATGCAACTACATCAGTGTTTAGAGGAAAATCTATACCTTTAAATGATCTAAGTTTCTATTACAAGATGCTAAAAAAGAGCAAGTAAAACAAAAATAAAAAGGATAAATAAAAATAACAGCAATAGAAATCAGTGAAATAGAAAGCATGCACACAATAGAAAGAAAATTGGCAAAGCTAAGAGGTGGTTCTTTAAAGATTAATAAAATGTAAAAAAAAAACCACACAAATTGCCAGTATCAGTAATGAAGTGGAGAGCATTGCTATAGAACCTTCAGAAATTAAAAACATGATAAGATAATAAGAAAAACTTTATGGCAATAAATTCCATAAATTATATGTAAAAGACAAATTGTTTTTAAAACATCACTTACTAAAAACTGATACAAAAAGAAATATAAAATCTGCAAAGTTCTATGTCTGTTAAAGAAGTTGCACCTGTAATGAAAAACACAAAAATAGAGAAGTCCGGGGGAAAAAATAGAAACTAGAGAAGTCCAGAGAAAAATAAAACAAAAACAAAATTAAACTTCAGGTCCAAGTGGTTTCACTTGTGAGTTGTTTAAAGAAATAGTACTGGCTCCATATAATCTCTTTCAGGTAACAGGGAAAGAGAAAACACTTTCCAAATCCTTAACTGTTGTGAGCATAATCCTCATTACCAAAACCTAACAAGGGTATTTTAGGAAGAGAAATTTATAGTTCAACATCTCTCATGAACATGGACACAAAAGGACATGTTTCATTTTGTAAATCAGTATTATTAGCTTCCTGTAGAAACTTTACTAAAGTGGATTGGGAGAGTAATTAATCCAGGGGCAATGTCTTTGGTTTTAAATGCTGCAGAGTGAAAGAGCATGCTTGGGCTGGTACAGGACCCACAGCTCACTATGGGACAAACATAGCTGCATGTGATGGCTACATGTGATCCACACATGTAAGAAGTTATTTCCAAGGGAACAGCCAGCCTGGTGGACTGGATAAAAGCCACTGTAAGGTCTGTTTATCCAGAAAAGGGGCCCTGTCCCTACTCCCTCTAAATACCAAGTGGGACACCCCAGATGAAGCGGCTGACATACTTCGTATGCAAGCCAGGTGAGCCTGGCTTTATGATGACTGGGATATTCACCCACTGATATACCATTACCCAGGTCATGGTAAGTGCTGTGGTTAAGAGCGCACCTAAACGTGGATCTCCATATAACCGTAACTGCCACAAAATCCAAAAAATAGTTCAGGAAACCTTATCAGATTTGCTGACTTAGCTTCCCCTCATGGGTCTTCCAGTTGCTAATAAAAATATTAGGTTAACCTTAGGGTTGGACACGCTTGAAGATCTGGCATGGCGGGGTGGGGGGAGGGGTGGCAGGGGCAATATATGTATCCCCAACAATACTTGTACCCCCATAATAAAATATATATATATATTAGGTTAATTAAGAAGAGAAAGAGGAAAGGCAGAGGGCAGCGTCAAAGGACTTGTGTTACCATTTTAAACAGCTAGTAAGAAATAAGGTAAATAAAGCAAATATTGACAGGAGAGAAACAAAAAAGAAAAAGAAAGAGGACAGTCACGATACTTGTCTCAGCAGGGTGGAAATCTTTGGATGGGTATTAAGAAATGGGATAAATAAAACAGACATTGATGGACTACAACAAAGTTTTTAATACAGCAAAGGCTGAGCACACCAAGGGGACCCCCTGCTGGTCCCTCAACATGAAAGGGCTCCGAACAAGCCCAGTCTATTCACTCCAGTTTGGAAAAATTTGAAAAGCCAGAAGGCAAAGTTTTCCATGAGAAACCTGACCAACAGTCACTGGGACAGTGGTTAGGCAGATTAATCAAGGTAAAGATTGACAAAAGGGTCAGAGTCTCTTGGATGGGAACCCAAAGCCCCAAAGTACACAAGTGAATAAAATGTCAGGGGTGGAAAGAGAAGTTCCAGGGGGGACTCCTTGGTACGGGAGCCCCATGCACTGATACCCAAGCCCACTGGTAAGCCCTGAGGCAGACTACAGTTAGATTGAGAGAATATTAAAATATAAGAGTTGGTAGGCTCATGGAAGTTGGAATTTAGGTAAACAGGCTTTAGGTAAAGAAGTTGCATCTCCTTTACTTGAAAGTTTGATGGGAATGGACATTATGTCTCACTGGGGAACACTTCCCCTACCTAGTGTTGTAAAACCAAAACCTGTTGAGGTCCTAATGGAGGCTACAGTTAGGAATGTGGGAGTTGATGCAATTAAGGTGAAAGTTTGTGAAATTGGTACGTTTGAACAGCCTCTTTGTAAAGTGGTTGCGTCTCTTTTACATAATGGTTTCATGGGGAAGGACACTGTACTCTGACTGGAGATTGTCTCCTTAGTACTGCAAAGCAGGAGGCGGCATCACCTCACAGGACTTACACATCAGTGCCGGGAGCACTGTCAGAGGTCACAGGTGTAGAAGCTGAGACTTCCTTCCCTTGCTTCCTCTGCACAAGGCTGCAGAGACCACACACATATGTCTTATTATGTCACAGTCCCCTTAGCAGGTGAGGCATTGATGACCAAGAAAAAGAAAGTATGAGAATGTAATCCCAGTCAAGACTGGGAAATATTTTTAAATTTTTTTTCTTTGAAAACTATTCATAAGACAATCTTCATCCTCCAGTAAAACCCAGTTTTTGGACAACTACAAGAAGTGATATTTTACACAATAGGATGAAGACTAAAGATACAAGAATATTAAATGGTGCCACATTTGCATGTAATATCTTTGACACTGGGAAGAGGACGAAGACTGGGCCAGTCCTATTGTATCTAATTAGTAATTCTAACAGGCTGTGGAGAAGCTTGGCATGGAAATCATGAGGCATAGTGAAGGCTGTGTGTTATTTCCAGATTGTTCTTACGAGGTTGTTAAGTCATGGATGAAAACTAGCAATGTTAGAGGGATATTCCCAACCTTCCAGGGGTACCTAGCCCTGGTGAAGCAGATGCTGTCAGTACCCTCCATATCTCTGGACTTTTTAGAATTCCCAGTTGATTTCCAACTGCTACTATGTGGCTCTCTTAGCCTACAGCCCCTCTTCCTTGGAAATGCAGAAAAGTGTTCCACCTACTTGCAAGGCAGACAAGAATAGCAAGGAATTAACACTTTCTCCCAACCCCTGCAGATAGATCCCTCAACCAATATCTCTGAAAAAATGATATATAAATACTTCATCTCGTTTCCTTGAGTAGAATAATTCTGAGGTGTGTGTTTTGCACCGTCCCTAGCGGTTTTTCTGTAAGGTTGATCTCCGGTGCCCACTGTGGTAGGACACATTTTTTTGGCTGTCTTCCCTTGCCTGTATCACAGAGCCACTTCATACCAGTGTCCCCTGTATCTTCCGGATAAACTACCAACGCTTGAACCCTTGCCTCAGGATCTGCTTTGGAGGGAACCAAACTAAGACACTTTCAGTATGGGGTTTCCCATAGAGCATCTCTTGGCATCCCAGCCATAAACAGAACAGAATAGAATCAGGGAATAAAGGAGTGTTCTATTTCTTGTTTTTCAAATTACTTGGAAATAATCTCATCTGGATGCACTTTATTGTTGTGATAGTGACTAGTGATTAGATGAAATATTAATACATGCTTTTGGTGGGGACACAAAAGAAATCCTTCTTAAGCAAAGTGGACATCTGAAGAAATTCCTGGATGGCCAACATGCAGGAATGATAATCAAAATATTTAACACCTGGTATAGCATGCACCTCAACCAAGCATGTAAGATGCTGGCCCATGTGCTGCGGGCTGCCACACCAACTCACATTGCCTCTGCCCCGGGAAACAAGGATTCCTGGCTCTGCCTTTATCAAACCTTCAGGCTAGGTTGAGAGATCACTGGGCAGAGAAGGATTTACTTGGCTTTCTACAAGGGAGCGCAGAGGTAGGTGAGTATGATTTTGACTCCTTCTCAGAAAGAGAAGTGATGGGTACAAACAGTCATTAAACATCTCCAAAGGGAGCTAAAGACCCAGCAGGGGCCCTGTCATCAGGGACTTTGTCAGCTTTACACCATTATTATGTGCATCCTCTCCTGACTATGGAAGTGAAGGCCACAAACAGCACATGGTTTCCTTCTAGAGAACTGTCTCTTCTCCATCGTGGGTAGTCTGTGCAAGACCAAAGTACCAAAGTTGCCAACAGGTCAGTGCATATATGACCCAAGATAAGCATATCAGAGTCTTCCTCCTGGCACCATGAAAATGAAGCAGAATGCCGTAGGGATGGGGAAAAGGTGTTTGCAGTTCATTTATGAGAGCACTAGTGATTGTGTTAATTTATTCACTTATTGAGGATGCTATAAAGTCTGGTTAACTGATTCCTGCTACCCAGACCCCAGAGGCGCCTGGTTTCTCTTCACCTCCTAGACCTTCTCTGTTGATTCCGTGAACCTTCTGATAGCCTCCCAGTAATTTCCTCTTATTGCTTAAAATTTCCAGAAGTGGTTACTTTTGCTTGTAATCAAAGGACCATGATTAATTTGGGCCCCATATGCTTATCTTCACTCATGTTTTGTGGGGAGCAGACCCCCTGAAAGAGAGTGTGTGGAAGCAACTACAAAGAAAAGAAACCAGTCCCTGGATCTTCACGAACAAAAGAAGACACAAGAGGTTGCTGTGGGTTTGAAGGATTTGATGTGTATCACTTGAAGATCAGCTTCACTTCGGCTGGCTCTAAGCTAACTATGGAGCTAGAATTCCATTCCTGCCTGCTCCATCGTCCCTGGGTCTACTGGCTTATGAGTCAGGAGCTTCTCATAAGCAAAGCCCTAGTGGTTTGGGCAGATATTGGGGAAAGGACAAAGGCTCCGATCAGGCTCACTTAACTTCTTGTTAGCAATTCTGGTAGACAGGGAGCAGGTGGGCATTGAAATCATGGGCTAAAGTGAGGCCTCGCTGGAATATGTAGATGCTACCTGCTGCAATATTCGTATTTACTACAAAGCAATTATATGTATGTCTATGTACATTTCATCGGAACCATACTGTGAACTGGGTGAATTTTCTTTTCTTTTAATGCTTACTTTCATTAAGAAAATTGGGAAATGAATTTTCTTTCATAATTTTAACCATGTCTTTGCCAGCGTTGGATACAATACATCAAACTCTCGAAGGGAACCATTTGAGCACTCTGCCAACCTGGCCCACCCACAGAGCTTTGCCTAGTAACCCTGTCTTCTATAGAATCGAGCTCGGGCAAGAACATCATTGACGTAGTTATCGTCTATGTCTTCTGGGGTGGAAATGGCTTCAATTCCTGATCTAAAAGCTGAGAGACCACCTGAAATGAAACACAGAGGTTTAGGCTGAAATATTAACTTTCAGTAAAAATAAGATATGAGCATTCTCAGGATGTCAGCCCTGCAGGCGAATCTTCCAAAGCAGGTAGTCCCAAATCCTCCTTCTTCTTCCTCCCTTCCTGAAAGGATACCATTAAAATGTGGAAGACAGTACCTTGGATCTATAGGAAGTAAACTTAATAGCAATTTATATAATTGGATATAAAGAGAAGGAACCAGAGGGCCTAAGAAAACAATCTGGTTTTCTGGCTGGAATGACTGGTTATATTATGGTGCCTCTAAAGAAAATGCAGAAGAAAGAGCAAATTTACAGTGGGAGGCTAGTGAGTTAATTCCATCTGGGAGATGCTGAATTTGAGGGGACATGTGATCAGCCAAGTAGAGATCTCTACTTGGACATCTCATGATACCTGAAGCCCTGAAAATGCTCACAGAGTAAAAGTTTGTTCAAACAATTTGGAAAGTTGTTGACAATTTCTTACAATAGGAAAAAACCTATGAGAGGAAGGCAAACATATTCTTTTAAGTTATTGCATTAACTCTCAAGGCATTGTTCAATGGCTCAATAAGTGATGAGAGACGCAATAAGAATCCCAGCATCTTGCAGAAGGGGAAATGGAAGTTGAGGAAGGAAGAACACTCAAAGTAATTCAGTGGTTCAAAGAATGCTAATGCAACCTTTAGATAGCTCCTCCCGGGCTCACTGCTGACCCAATGGAAATGTTCCCAAGGAGGCCCAGGGCGCATCTAGCCCCCAGTGGTCTCATTCACTTCGCATTTAAACAAAGCACTCAAAATATGGCCTACCTTTGAGGTGCTGAGTTGCATTCCATGTGGGGAATTTTTTCTGGATTGCCTTAATTCTGTCTGTGAGAACCCCAACAGCCTGCAAAAGGTGTTCTTTGCTGTCCCAGGTACCAACAGGGTGGTAAATTTGTTTATCCAGCTAGAAAATTCAGATAATAATGTCAACGTCTGGATGAGGCAACACATTTTTCTGCTGCTCCTAATTTCTCCTCCTTGTGGTCAAGTTCACCTACACTGGCTTCAGCACCCTTCCTTTATCCCTCAAGAGTAAATTCTACTGTTCTTTCTGTCATAGAGAAGAGAGGCAGGGAAACAAAGTACAGTTTAGAAGTGGACATGGCATAGTTTTAGCTAAGCATTCTAATATACAATCAATCAACCAGTCAATAAAGTGGTTTCCAACAAATAATTAGCACCCAAAGTATAGACATTTATAGTAAAAAATATCTATCCAGCTAATTCAGGTAAAAATGTGTTTCTAACTGGGAAGGCTAGATGTCTGTGCTTCTACAGATAATTTAAACTAGAGCCTAGAAGCAAATATCCAGATACTTGAATCCCTTCCCTCCAATTTACACAAAGGAACATGTTGGTTCAAGTAGGGCTCAATTATACAGTGTTTTGATCCATAAGGATGAAATTTACTACTTCATGAACCCCAGGAGGACATCTGTAATAATAGTGCCCTTTATAAGATTTTCTCAATTTAAGTACCTTGCATATTATTTATCATAGGATTGTATTAATAATTACTAAATCATAAAATACTTTTTTGAAGATATCTGATAACTGATAAGCCTTGAATGAAATCCCAATGATGTGGTACAGAAATCCCAGAACAAATTATGCTGTAGCACCTACAGCCAGATCCAGGGTGTTTGGGGCATGGAAGCACCATAGATGGATTTCCAGCTTGGGGTTAGCTTCTGCAGGGAAAGGTGAAGTGGGGCTGATGGAAAGTTTCTAGCTAAATACCTGCATCAAGCCAAATTTAAGTCCCCTGTGGTCCCAGCCATCTCTCAGGACGCTTCCACCATGGCTGTCCCTGGAGATGATGGCCGCAATGACGGCAGGATCTATGCAATGCCTCTGTCCCACTTCTTTGATCACAGTCTGGTAAGGCTTTATGGCCCTCAAATCCATCTCAGCAAACATTTCAGAACCATGGATCCCTGAGTCAAAAGAGAAAAAAGAAATCAAAAATGGTGTTTTATTCTACTCCAGAAGAGAACCCTTTTTCAAAGTTTGCTAAGTTAAGCCACAGCCCCTGACTGCTGCCCATGGCTTGGGACAGCCATTCTAAGACATCCTTTTGCTCTCTGACTGCAGAGACCCAGGCAGGTCCACAACCCAGATAGGTGCCACTTCCACTCAGTTCCTCCTAATTTCTGCCACACTGGCACATTGGGAAGTCTCTTGGACTAGGAGTCAGCCAATCCAAGTTTTAGCCTGGCTCTGCGAATACCTGGCTCTGGGCCCCTGGAAGTGAATCCTCCCTGCTGAGCCTTGGGGCTCTGATTTGTAAATCAAGAGGGCTGAGTGAGATGTAACCTTGTGGTTGCTTCTAGCTTCGACACTCTACTACCAGGATGACATCACAAAGACGACTTTGGAACAGGATTACAAAGGGGGCTTGCTTAAAATGCTCACGCTGTAACATGAAGTAAACACAACCACCAACACAAAGCAAAGCCCGAATCTAATATTTTATTTAAGCAGTAGTTGCAATATGTAGAAATGAACACATCTGGACAAAGTTTGGAACGAACGAGGGAAAAAATGAAAAGAAGTGAGTTCTTAGGTTGGTTGGGATTCTGGTTTTTTTCTAATTTTTAATTTTGATAATATTGTCATCATGATGATTATACCTTTTCAAAATTAAGTTACTTCCCAAGAATCTTAAAATGATGACCGGGGAAAGCCAAATGTTCACTTTGCTATTCACTTACCGCAGCTAATCAAACTGTTTAAATCACAGGTGGCCCCCGAGGTCTCCATGGTCATGATGTCCCCGTAGCAGCCGCGGTACAGGTGAGGGTGCAGGTGAGGGCTCATTGAGTGAGTGAAAGGGTACGAGCCCCTGGAGGTGCCTGGGAGGCAGAACAATAATTCACATGAAGCCTTGGAGAAAATATTGCTTGAGTGAGTTGCTATAAGAAGCATCACTAAACCAAAGCCAAGGGCCACAGATTGGTCATCCCCAAAGCCCTTGTTGCCATTATTGGCTCATCAGACAAAACAGAAGTTCCCTCTTCCCACTCTACTCCAACCTTTTCTTTTGTGTTTTGTATTAATGCTGCACTTAATTCTAAAACACATGTAAAACATTATAAAATTCAACTCTTACAGCATTTGCTACAGTCTTCTTTTCTGGAGACAGGGTCTTGCTCTGTCACCTGGCAATCTGGGCTAGAGTACAGTGCCATCATCAGAGCTCACTGCAACCTCAAACTCCTGGACTCAAGCCAGCCTCCTGCCTCAACCTCCCAAGTAGCTGGGACTACAGGTACATGCCACAATGCCCACTAATTTTTCTATTTTTTGTATAGATGGAGTCTTGCTCTGGCTCAAATTCCTGACCTCAAGTGACCCTCCTGCCTCAGCCTACCGGAGTGCTAGGATTATAGGCATGGGCCACTGTGCCTGGCTATGCCGTCTTGATCAGAATTAAAATGGCCACAAGATTTTTAAGCAGGAACCTTGAGAGAAATTTTAAAACACTTCTGGGGATGTAAACATCCAGATTAACAATTCGCCTTTGTTTACAAAGATAAGAAAGAAGGGTACCATAACAAATTAAATATGTTCTTATTTTATATCATGTTATTGTGAAGCTGAGTTGCTAAGTCTAATAAAATTAGGAAGAAAAATTCAATTTACCAAAAGAATTTAAATCCAATCTAATTCTTATTTTTTGTTCCATCATTATAAAGTGAGTTTCTGTCAAAATCGATTTGTTAAAGTAGATACAGAGCTTTTTCTAAAGGAGATACATTATTTTCTGTAATGTTAAAAAGTTTGTTCCTGGCCGGGCCTGGTGACTCATGCCTGTAATCCTAGCACTCTGGGAGGCCAAAGCAGGTGGATCGCTCAAGGTCAGGAGTTCGAAAC
>VBSM01002608.1:100810812-100827186 GCA_008086735.1 Cheirogaleus medius | reverse complement strand
CTTGGGAGGCTGAGACAGAAGGATTGCTTGAGCCCAGGAGTTTGAGGTTGCTGTCAGCTAAGCTGACACCATGCACTCACTCTAGCCTGAGCAACAGAGTGAGACTCTGTTTAAAAAAAAAAAGTTTGTTCCGATAGTTCCAAGGATTGTTGACTTGTACCTTAAGACTACAAGTATTTGTTATAAGAAAGTATCTTTGTTAAAATGTTTGATGCAAAAAACCAAAATCTGACCACCCCTGCGTTACTACAATGGTCCAAAGCAGAGTCAATGCTCATCTGGATTCTTGTCCCAGCCTTCTAACTGATCTCTCTCTCCACTCGGGCAGCCTATTCTCCACCCAGCAGCCAGAGTGATCCTGCAGGAACATGCATGGAATCATACCCGTCTTCTCTCTTAGCCTTCCAATGGCTTTCTCCCCATTTAGAAGGACAGCCAAGTCCACCCTGTGGCCTCCAAGCCCTAGCTGATCCAGCTCTCTGCTCCTTTCCAACTTCTCCCCTTTACTCACTCTCCTCCAGCCACGTTCTTCTCTGTGCTTATCCTTCCACACTCCAGGCAGGTTTCTGCCTCAAGGCCTTTGCATTTGTGGTTCCTTTTGCCTACAGTGCTATTTCTCCAGGTATCTATGTGATTTACCACCTCGCTGCCTTCAGGTCTCTGTTCAAATATCACCTTAGCAGCAAAAGATATAGACAGTTCAGAGACAAAAAACAAAATGGTCCTTAAACATACAAAAAGATGTTCAACCACACTCAAAAGAAGAGAAAGCCATATTAAAACATTACTAAGACAGCATCTGCCCACTCTTCAATTGGTAAGAATCCAAGAGTTTGGCAATACACGCTGGGAGAGGCTGTGAGGAAATAGGCAGTCTCATACATTGCTGTGGAGGGCAGTTTTGCAATAGGCTGTTCATTTCAGCACTGTATATAACAGCAAAGGAATGGAAACAACACAAATGTCATCAATGCAGGGACTGATGGAATGAACTAAGCCACATCCACACAACGGAGTACTATGCAACTGTAAAAAGGAAAAAGGAAGCTCTGTATATACTTCTGTAAAATTGTCTCTAGAACAGAATGGTATTTATAGAATCATATTCTTTGTGTAAGAAAGGGGAAGAAAATACAATAGTGTATGTGTTTAATTTGCTCATATTTTCAAAAGAAATAATACAGGATGAACTAAAAGCACGTAAAAATTGTTAGTTATGGGAGGGGATAAGAAGAAGGTAAGGGAACAGGGATAGAGGTTAGATTAAATTACCATTACATATTTCATAGTTTTTATTTTGGAGCTATGTAAATGTTCCTATCCCCTTTTTTTTTTTTAAACAGAGTCTCACTCTGTTGCCTGGGCTAGAGTGCTGTGGCGTCAGCCTAGCTCACAGCAACCTCAAACTCCTGGGCTCAAGCAATCCTCCTGTCTCAGCCTCCTGAGTAGCTGGGACTAGAGGCATGCACCACCATGCTCAGCTAATTTTTTCTCTCTATATTTTCAGTTGTCTAGCTAATTTCTTTCTATTTTTAGTAGCTCTTGCTCAGGCTGGTCTTGAACTCCTGAGCTCAAACAATCCTCCTGCCTCAGCTTCCCAGAGTGCTAGGATTACAGGCGTGAGCCACTGCACCCGCTGTTCCTATCCTTTTAAAAGTTAAATCAAATAGGAAAAAAAGGAATTGTAAGAAAAAGAAAAACCAATACACTTAGCTGTACATAAAGTTGAAAGCTTAATTAACATATAGAGAAGAATTATCTCAAGTGACTTTAAAATATGTCAGTGTAAGTATATACCACTAATGGAATACATCCCATGAACATAAAGAATCACAAGAAAATCTTAAACTATATTCACAGTCTCATTGTTGGTTGGTAATACTGTCATAGTTATTTTGACACTATTATATAAACAAGTAATAATGCTAATGTCATTAGAACCAGGAGTTTTAGTGTAAGATAGCAGAGGCACAAATATAAAACTAATGTAAAACCCTTGTATTCTTAAATATGAATGTGAAAATGTCTGTATAAACACATAAGTATTTTTCTCTTAAAAAATATGTATGTTCTAGTTCTCGCCACTGAAAAGAAGTGAAAGGAACGACAACTCCATAGCAATGGAGCACCCCTAGCACCCAAACTGTAGTCCCTAAATACCATTTCCTGTTAAGAGGCACCAGAGCTCCTCAGAATAATGGCTGATTTCTGGTCTGGGGCAGTAAATATTTGAGATGAGCCAGGAATATTTTTTTGTGCCAAAGCTGATCCTTATATGTTAGAGATATAACAAAAAATTTTACAAGTGAGATGTTTTTATGTTTTAGATTTGCTTTAAAATACTCCAACCAAACACATGTACACATACACACACACACATACCACAACAAGATAGGGGTGAGGGGTAGATAAAATAGAAAGGCAAAATGTTGAAAACTGTAGAAGCTGGTTATGAATATATAAGAGTTTATTACACAGTTCTCCCTTTTATATGTTTGAAACTTTCTATAATAAAAAAAATGTAGGTCACCTTACCAGAGAGCCTTTCTTGTCCACCTATATTAAAAAGATGACACACTCATACTTCATTCCTTGTCCCCCATTACCTTATATTATTTATATCACTACTGACCTTCCTTTTCCCCCCTCCCTCCCTTCCTTCCTTTTGTCCTTCCTTCCTTCCTTCCTTCCTTCCTTCTTTCCTCCTTCCTTCCTTCCTTCCTTCCCTCCCTCCTTCCTTCCTTCCTTCCCTCCCTCCTTCCTTCCTTCTTTCCCTCTTTCCTTCCTTCCTTCTTTCCTTCCTCTCTCTCTTTACTTCTCTCTTCCTTTTTTCCCCCCTCTCTCTTTCTCTCTCTCCCCTCCTGCCTATTCCTCTCACTAGAAGATAAACTCCATAAGAGCAAAGACTCAATGTTTTTCTCTGCCATATCCTCATTAGCAAATAAAACAATGCCTAGCACAAAGGAGAAAATAAATATCTATTCATAGATGAATGGATAAGTGGGTGGATGAAGGAACAAGACAGAAAGGGATTATCTAAATTATCTGGGTTAAGTATCTGTATATTGACAGGTTCAATATCCTTTTACTGGGGAGGCAGCCTTTTCCATGCTGGCTGTGTGGCCTGTAGACCACAGGCATCATAGTGACCTGGGATGCTTATTACAAATGCTTGTTACTAGGCTCCTCAAACCAGATCTACAGAACCAGGATCTTTAGGTATAAGGCCTAAGAATCTGCACTTTTACCAGCATTCCCAGTTGACCCTTATGCATAAAGTTTGAGAACCACTGCTTTAAGGGAACTGGAATATGACCATGAACTCTACACTACTTGTGCTGACATCATAAACACACAGGCCCTTTTAAAATTAGAGTCACCTTTCATTTATGCACAGCTAGTATGGTAGCTCATAATGAATCTACTGGCTATATGATTCTGCTCCCACCTGGCAATTTAAAAAGGAGTAAAAATTTAAAACTTTGTTGCCCTTCTTTTGACCATAAGTAACTGGACATTATTTTTAAGTAGCCTCACTTTTCCAAATTTAGAATTAAACATTTTAGAAATACTTTCTTCTCAGTCATTACTCTACAAGTAAAGACTACTTGAATATTGCTTACAGTGGTTCTTCATTTTTCTTAGGTCAAAGTTTTGATGTTTTCTTATCAAGGTCCCTTACCATCTCACTAGCTTTCCCCTCAGAAATCTCCTCGTCTGTTCTGTCCCATTGACCTGCTTACTGTACCCCAAACACTTTTCATGCATTTCTGCTTCTGCACCTTTACCGAAGTTATTACTCCCACCCATCAGGATCTTCCCTTTTCTTATTAAATACCAAGAATTCTTCAACTTTCATGTCCCCCCAAAAAGCCTCTCAGGTCTGAATAGCCTAGCTAGATGTGAGCTCTTTCTCCTAAACTCCTCCCAGACTAGTGGTTTTTTTCTTTCTTTCTATCTAGAATCATTTAACTCCTATCTGCTGACTAACAGTGACAATTTTCTCTTCATATGTTTGCTTTCCAAGGCACTGTTCCATATGCCTCTTGATAAGATATCAAGTAGACCAGCCTGAGCAAAAGTGAGACCCCCATCTCTACAAAAATAGAAAAAATTAGCCGGGTGTGGTGGTGCAAATCTGTAGTCCCAGCTACTCAGGAGGCTGAGGCAGGAGGATCACTTGAGTCCAAGAGTTTGAGGTTGCTGTGAGCTTGGCTGACACCACAGCACTCTAGCCCAGGTGACAGAGTAAGACTCTGTCTCAAAAAAATGTATCAGGCATAATAGGTGCCTTGTCAGACAAGAAGTAAGCAGATCCATAAATATTTGATTATTTAAAATTCCCACTGATATTGCCTTCACCTTCTTAGTAAGCAGAATACACTCTTAATTATAGAAATAACAGTTGATTAATGGCCAACCTGGTCAGAAGAGCCCACTTTTCCATTACATGCAATCATTGCTCTTTTCGATTCAGGACTGCGCTGAATGTTTTTGTGCACACCCTGTGAACAATGTCAAACGTCAAACAGAGACTTACCAATGAGGGCAATAAGTCCCCAAAACACGACAGAGAATAGCATGGTGGGAAATCTTATCATACAGGATATGTTCTGATCTGAAATAGAAATTGGCTAATTTAAAAACTTGAAAGTTTCTTAAAGTTGCTTTGATTTTTTAAAAAGTTTAGAACTATTTCCAATTCAAAATCTATTTTCCAGTTCCAAGATAGTATTCTCAAAGATTCAGCACATGGTTGGTTAGATCACTCTCTTTCCTAAGCATAAACTCCCAACTCATTTCAATCCCATTTCATATTGACATGAGCCACGCACATCTTACAAATGTTACGCTACACACTCCCATCCCATCTCTAAGCTTGGTGATCCCACAATTTTGTTCCATTCCTTTTTTTTTTTAGAGACAGGGTCTTGCTTTGTCACCCAGGCTACTGGAGTGCAGTGGCATGATCATAGCTCACTGCAGCCTCAGATTCCTGGGCTCAAAGGATCCTCCCACCTCAATCTCCCAAGTAGCTGGGACCACAGACATAGGCCACCATGCCTCGCTAATTTTTTGTATTTTTTGTAGAGACAGAGTCTCACTATGTTGCCCAGGCTGATCTCCAACTTCTAGTCTTGAATGATCCTCTCTCCTTGGCCTCTCAAAGTGCTGGGATTACAGGTATGAGCCATTGCACCCAGCCTTTTCCATTCTTTTATTTTTTGAGACGGGATCTTGCTCTGTCACCCAGCTAGAGTTCAGTGGTGTCAACATAGCTCACTGCAACCTCAAGCGCCTGGGCTCAAGTGATCCTTCTGCCTTAGCCTCCAAGCAACTGGGACTACAGGTGCGCCAACACATCTGGATAATTTTTCTATTTTTCATAGAGACAGGGTCTCACTCTTACTTAGACTAGTCTCGAACTCCTGGCTTTAAGCAATCCTCCCACTTCAGCCTCCCAAAGTGCTAAGATTACAGGCACGAGCCACTACCCCCAGCCCCACACTTGATAGTACAGTCTCCGTAGAAAAAAAACAAAACAAAACAACAAATACCAAGAGGAGCATCAGAGAACATGACTTAGAAGAGGTTTGCTCCATTTCTTCCTCAAACAACCCTTTTCTTGATTTCATTGGAAAGGTAGCTTATAAATTTTACAAGATACAAGAGGGCCAACACTAACCTTGTTTGCAAGATTACAGAGAAAATCTCTTCTCTGTTTGGGACGGTCTTCTATACTCCAGCAACCTGCAAGTCAAGCTTTTACAAAGCAGTGGCCTTTGTCCTGTAACCTAGGTTTAAGCAATGGGAGAATCCACTAGTCAGTAGATCACTGAGCACCTGGCTTCAATTGAGTGGACCTCAGTGTGGCTCTGCCACCATGAAGAAAGCTTTTAAACACCAGCATATAGACTCACCTGCTTCTTGCCTTTGTCCTGTACGATCATTAGAGGAGCTTTATATATGGCTTAAAACCCTCTCTTTAAACCACTGACCTCATTAGGCCTGATTATAATAGTCCTTAGGACTTAGGTGGCCCCTTTAATAAAAGGATTTCAAAGAGTTTAGTAACCACTATTAATTAATTAATCTAATGAACCCCCACGTTGTTCTGGAGGCATATATTTGATGGATATTTAAAACTGTACTAAACAGGGGGAGAGGTGGTAGGGGCAATGTATGTAACCCTAACAATATTTGTACCCCCATTATATGATGAAATAAAAGGGAAAAAAAACTACTAAACAAATAGCTTCTAAATTTGAGAATAAGAAACAGACAATTAGCCTTAAAAAGATAAATAAACCGGAAATACTAGCAGCTTTCATTCTTCAATTGGTTGTTTGTCTAAAATGCTGATTCTCCTGTTCTTTGTTTCACATTCCCCATACTGACATGTCATGTGATCTCACGCCACCATGTCCCGTGATCATGGTAGGTGAACTTGGCTCCTTGCTCCATGACACTTGTGACAGAGGCAAGTGTGGCTGCCTGCTCTAGGAGATGGACGAAAAGCCGGCGGCAGGTAGCAACACGGGTGCTCTCTGCCCATACTTTCTGAGGATATGGGGAAAAAGGATTTGGCCAGGGATGAAAATTTCTTCCCACTTATGTCCAAAGGAAGACATGAAACACATGGTGCAGCCCCAGAAACAGGAAATGGAAGGGACATTCTTAAAGCAGGCAAAGCACATTTCCCAGAGTGGAGGAACAAGTCTGGCCTGGATCCTTCCTCGAGTGTGAGAAGTGCCCCAGATGGCATACGATCTTCCCACGAGGCGGAGGGAGCTGGGCAGTGAGCAGGGAATGGCCCTCACCAAGCCAAAGTCTGCACTGTCTCCTGGCACTCACTTCTGCCCTGCCTGCTTAAAACAGGATGCCCTGTGGTGGCCTCCAGCCTTCCGTTTGGGGAAGGGGTGGGGATGTCCTGAGCCTAGGAATGAGTCCTGCCTTGACTCTCAGGAAAACGACTCATGGAGGGCCTGCCCCATCACCACCATCAACGCTGCAGTCAGGGCCGCTCTTTAATAAGGGATTGCACAGGGTCCAGCTGCCCCGAGGCAGCCCTTAGAAACACACAGGCATCACCGGCGACAGTGACAACATCACACTGATATGCTCATGGACCACGTGACTGCGGGTGAGTGGGGCCACTTATGTGAGACTCTCAGGCTAGTATAATGAGAAAGCTCAAGAAAGGGAGAAGAAGGAATGGAGAAAGATTTAAAAGTAGTGGAGGCTGAAGCTGTCCTTAAATGCTACTGGAGGAAAAAAGTGAAAAGCACATTAAAGCACCGTAGAAGGTGAAGAATACTTATTTCTCTCCCTGCTTTTGGACAGTGGGGCTACAAGACCCTCTAGGTATAAGGATATTAACCAGGCCTCTGCAACTTAAGTAATTGTTTTCAAACTCACGTGGGTTATTCTGTTTCACTCAAACTGTGAGAGAACAAATGAACATTTATAATATTTGACACCCATCATATGCCAGGTTCCTGTGGACGTTATATTGCAATCCTCCAATGGCCCTGTGAGGTGAGTATTATCACTTACTTTAGAGATTAGGAGACTGAGATTCAGAGAAGTTAAGCAACTAGTCAAAGATGGCACAATTAGCACGTGGCAGAGCCAGGATTTGAACCCAGGTCTGTAAGATCACAAAATCCAAGCTCTTCCACTATATCGGAGGTACCAGCACTATGGACCAATGACCCTGCAGAGCAATCATTGTAACAGGTCCGAATCTATCTGCACACAAAACATTGTTTGTGGTCTGAATAAATAACACCAGTCACAGATATTTATACTACTGTCTTTGAAGTGTTTGTAGGTGCTGTTGTAATTTCTAAAACACAAACTAATATGAGTTAACTAAATCCACAGTGGCTTTCTGTCACTTTATATTTTCTCCACCAGTAATAATGTAGTTAATATGCACTGAACTTGTACAGTATGCTTAGTGGAACACTAGTAAATATGCACTGAACTTGTGCAATATGCTTAACAGAACACTAGTAAGGGGCACGGCCTAAGTTTGTTGCACGCTGAAGCCTAATTCTCAACTGCTATCCCCCACTGCCCCAGTGGGTGGTTAAGTGCGGTTACCATCATATGAGGATCTTAGAAATCTCTTGACACTTAAAAGAAATTTACTGAATGATTCTCCTCATCGTCCCAGGGATGCCAAGAGTGACTGTGAGTGAGTTGTACTGATATTGCTAGGAGGGATTGAGGGGACCTTGGCTCCTGCCATAATCTCTGTCAGTCCCCCAGTTCCCAAAATAAAAACATGATCTATATGCAAGCAATGTCCATGCTATACAAATAAAACTCTATGACCTCAGCCCTCAAAACTCTTCAGTGCAGCCATTCTCTGGTAGCTTCTGGTGAGTCATAATGCACTTGAGGTTCCTGGCCTTAGTGGTGAGGACTTCTGTCATCCCTAACGTCTAAGTGGCTTCAGTAATAGATGCTAAAACAGGATGTATGCAGGTTCCACAAAACAGCTTGCTTTGGTCAGTCTCTCCAAAAGCAGGGTGTGGCAGAAAGAGCCCTGCCCTGGGAGTCTAGGACCCAGTTTGCAGTCTCAGGTCTGCCACTGGGCAGTTGGGGACCTTGGGCTGGCATCAGTCTAGGTGTCATTTTCTCATCTCCGGAATGAAAAGGCTGGACAAGGGCAGCTGGTCGCTAAGGTCTGTCTCCAGCAGCCACTGGAGTTGGTGAGTGAAGCCCATCCTGCATCCAAAGGGGAATAGATATGGGAGGTTGAGCAGAGAGGCTTAAACACAGTTTCAAACAGTATTACAGTTTTTAGCATTTTTCATGAAAACTTGGAGTGCATTTTAGTTTTCACCAAAATCATAAATGCCAGGCAAACCATCCTGTGTTTTCTTTTGATTTGCCTCCCTATCTTGCAACCGGCAAACAGTAGAAGACTGTTATCATACGTAGGCCCAGAATTTGAATTTATGATTCTGATCATCAACTTTTTTCACGCTGACAAGGACAACATAGGTAGAGGTGCTATTTGTTTCCTTGTTAGTCTCAGGCATAGTTACCCTGGCAGGCTGCCTAAATCGTGGCAGATATGAATGCTGCCAATGAAAGTCCTTAACTTTAAGCTGGGTGCAGTAGTTTGTGCCCATAGTCCCAGCTACACAGAAGGCTGAGGTGGGAGGACCGCTTGAGCTCAGGAGTTCGAGACTAGCCTGAGCAATATAGCAAGACTCTTATCTCAAAAATAAAAAAAAACGTTCTTAACTTTGCATGTATCAAGAGTAGCCTCAGCTGGGCGTGGTGGCTCACACCTGTAATCCTAGCACTCTGGGAGGCCGAGGTGGGAAGATCGCTCAAGGTCAGGAGTTCAAGATCAGCCTGAGCAAGAGTGAGACCCCGTCTCTACTAAAAATAGAAAGAAATTAATTGGCCAACTAAAAATATATATATATAAAAAAATTAGCCGGGCATGGTGGCACATGCCTGTTGTCCCAGCTACTCAGGAGGCTGAGGCAGAAGGCTGACCCCAGGAGTTTGAGGTTGCTGTGAGCTAGGCTGACGCCAGGGCAACAGAGTGAGACTCTGTCTCAAAAAAAAAAAAAAAAAAAAAAAAAAAGAGTAGCCTCAAAATTTTCTAAAATATTCACTCTAGTATTTCTGTGAGGGAAGAAAAAAATAAAATAAATTTAAAAAAGAAGAAAAAAAATTTTTCCAAAATAATGTAAATGGCTAACAAATATATTAAATATATTTATATATTTATAAATTATATGTACTTATATATTTATAAATTTAATATATTTATATATATTAAACATATACAAATATATTAAATTGAAAATCAAGATGCTTTTTACCATAATTTTCAGGAGACTCTCAGATCCAGGTGCTGGTTGGTGTTGCTCATAGTTTGAGGTTAGGTGGGGCCGCAGGCTGGGGGGCCGTTGCTGCGCCAAAGTGCCTGTTACTATGACATCAGGCCCAAGCCTAGAGTCAACTGCTTCTGACAATTCCAGAGGATGTTCAACTTTTCCTTTTCCTCCCTCTTAGCTTCCTAACCTTAGAGTCCTGCTCTCCCTTAGGTTAATCTGATGACACAGTTGTGTTAATGGACGATAGAGACTTAAAGTGATATCATTTTCAGATACAATTTAAAATTTTAACCGGGGTTTGCAATGCCTTAAGTCTTATTTTCTCAAATTGAGAAATGATTCAGTCTGGCAGAGGAGATGGAAACCAGGATGATGACACACACTTCTGTAAAGGGTCATTATTTTTACAATAAAACACATTTAAAAATCCACACTTTTTATTATAGAAAAGAATGTGAAATCTGCATGGATTTAAATTTTTTTAATTATTATTTTTTAGACACAGCATCTTGCTTTGTTGCCCAGGCTGGCCTCAAACTCCAGGTTCAAGAGACCCTCCTGCCTCATCCCCCCAAGTAGCTGGGACTATAGGTGTGTGCCACTGCACACAGCTTACACGAATGTTTAAGATAGCACATCAGGTTCAAAACAAATCTCTCTTCCAGCTCCTTCTTGGGGCTCTACTCTGACTCCCTAGAGGGGTCTTTATGTTCCTCTGCCATTGGAGCGATTCTGTGGGGAAGTTTAAGAAGTACTGACCTAATTAGGAGGAGATGAATAGTGATGGAAACAGGCACTGTGCATGCCCAAGGAGATAGATTTGGTGGGGGATTCCTTGAAGGATTCCTCAAGTCATACCACAGAAAGGGCTGTGCTCAGAGCTAGCCCAGATCAGTTCCCTTGGGATTTAAAGGAGGCTAAGCACCTCTAGCCTCTTGGTCTCTTCTCCCTTTTCATCCTCACCCTCCCCCCACCCACCACTAGTCTGTGGTAATACACTGGGTGTCTCCACCATGTTGTCATTTGCAGCTCCTAGCCACAACTCTCCTTTCTCAGAAGGAGCAGCCAAGGAGGATGACCATGGGCAACTCATTTAACCTCACTGAGCCTTCATTTTCCTCATCTGTAAAACAGAGTGATAATAATGCCCCATGGCTTTGTTTTGGAGATAAAAATAAATTATATATGTACAAACATGTTATAAACTGCGCTTAGGTCCTGATGGCTTAGCTGCTTGTTGGTTTATTCATTTGTTTATTTATCCAGGTGGTCAGGAAAATTAATTACGAGTTGATTTATAGGACAGGAAGTAGGAGGTGAAGCCTCACTTCAGCCATGAAGGAAATATGGCAGGACAAGCAAGGGCCATTGTTGGGACTCTGCAGCCTGCCTAGTGGGACTGGGAGAAGGACAATATCAGAAATAGGTACACAAGTAGCTACAGCCCAAGTGTCTCTTGCACAGCTTAGAAACCTATAGAAGAATGCAGATGCTTTGGTGCCAATGGCTGGAGGGAGGCAGAAGGGGAGCCCGCCACAAAATTCCACTAAAAAGTTCAATTTAACCCCAGGGTATTTCAATGCCAGGCTTGAACTTCTGAGTGCTTTCCTTGTCTTGGCTTTAATATACTATATGGTAGGTAAGATGCCATACCCTGTTGAAGAAACCACTTACAAGGTTGCATCACTGGTCTTCCAATGTCAAATATTTGACCAACATTTCAGAAAGGAAGATATACAAATGGCCAGTACAGCTCGTGGAAAATTGCTAAGCATCATTAGACATCAAGGAAATGCAAATTAAAACCACAATGGGGAAGTATTTCACACTTTCTAAAAAGGCTAAAACCAAAGACTTGTATCAAGGACTAATATCAAATGCTGGTGAGAATATGAAGCAAGTAAAACTCTCCTACACTGCTGGTTGCAATGTGAAATGGCATGATTGCTCTGGAGAACTGTCTAGCAGTTTCTTACAAAGTTAAACATGCATTTACCCTATGACCTGTCCTATAAATCAATTCGTGTTTATTTTTCCTGAGCACATGGATAAATAAACAAATGAATAAACCAACAAGTAGCTAAGCCATCAGGACTTAAGTGTAGTTTATAACATGTTTGTACATATATAATTTATTTTTATCTCCAAACCTAGGAATTTTATTTCTAGTCATTTACCCAAGAGAAATGAAAACAAAGGTCTCCCAAAAAGACTTGTACAAGAATTTTCATAACAACTTTATTCATAACAGCTCAAAACTGGAAACACTCCAAAAAAATTCATCAACGGAAGAATGGATTAGAAATTGCAGTACAGCAATATAATGGAATAATATACAGATTAAAAAATAAACAAATCAGGGAAGAATTCCAGTTAACCTGGGCTGGGTTAGTTGCACATCTCTGGATCATTTAACCATGTCTAGGAACAGATTTGTTTGAAAAGGGGATTCTTTGTGATTTGGGAAGGAAAAGGGAGAAGTCTGGATTTTTGTTTCTTAATTTTTGTAACATTTTTATTTTGAAATAGTTTAATATTCACAAGAAGCTTCAAAAGTAGTACGGAGTTCCCATGTACCCTTCACCCAGCTTCTCCCATGACAATATCTTCCATAACCATAGTGCATATCAACACCAGGACATTAGCATTAGTACGATACTATTACCTTAGGTACAGACCTTGTTTGGATTTCCCCAGTTTTTATATATTCTCTTTGCAAATTATTTATTTCTTTATATTTGAGGATGTATAGTATTGTGAAAACTTATCCCATGTGTACATCTAAGTCACCATCACCATGATCAGGGAACGGAACAGTCCCATTACCACAAAGAGACTCTCAATATCCCTTAAGTGTGTCTTTTGTTGTGCCAAAAGTAAGCTTTTAAAAAAGACAGCCTTGGCCGGGCATGGTGGCTCACGCCTGTAATCCTAGCACTCTGGGAGGCTAAGGCGGGTGGATCGCTCAAGGTCAGGAGTTCGAAACCAGCCTGAGCCAGACCCCGTCTCTACTAAAAATAGAAAGAAATTAATTGACCAACTAAAAATATATACAGAGAAAAAATTAGCTGGGCATAGTGGCACATGCCTGTAGCCCCAGCTACTCGGGAGGCTGAGGCAGTAGGATCGCTTGAGCCCAGGAAATTGAGGTTGCTGTGAGCTAGGCTGACACCACAGCACTCACTCTAGCCTGGGCAACAAAGTGAGACTCTGTCTCAAAAAAAAAAAAAAAAAAAAAGACAGCCTTATTGAGATATAATTCACATATCACACAATTTACCCACTTAAAGTGTACAATCCAATGGTTTTTAGTATGTTCACAGAGTTGTGCGACCATCACCACAATTTTACAGCATTTTCATTACCCAGGAAAGAACCTTCATAACCAGTAGCGGTCATTCCCAATTTCTCTCCCCTCCCACCTCTCTGCTCTCCTCCACCCCCGACCCCAAGCAATCACTTACTTATCTAGAAGTCTGGATTTTCAAACAATTTGCCACAGTTGTTCACTGTGCCTGGGGTGGAGAGAAGAGCTAGGGCGGTATTTGGAGAATGACTCGCACCAGGCCATTCTGTTGCAGTCTACCTTGGGAGTGACTTGAACGTATCCAAATGCTGTAGAAGATGTTGAGGATACAGGAAACAGAAGGATCATTTGATCAGATAAGGTTCAAGGCGTAAGAGTAGAGATTGGCCAGAGGCAGGAAGGGGACCACCTCTTCCACCATAACAGGAAGGGGAAAAAATCAGATAGCAACACAGGTGATGGGAGAAAACTGAGGGAGTTCTCTACCGACTCCCAATTCCTCTGTGAAATAGGCCATCAAAGCCATGTGCTCAGAGTAAAAACTATGTGGAATTAGGGAATGGAGAAAATGTGGGAAAGTCACTCTGGAGAACTGGAGAGAGAACTGACAAGGGGGCCCAAAAGATTAGTGGGCTCCAGATATGGACTGGCTGAGGTTGGAGCCCATAAGTGGTTAAAGGCATTGAAACACTCGCTAGGTTTTGACACAGCAACCTAAGCATAGTCACGGAGAAAGCAGAGGGCTGGAAAGATCCAGGGCCAAGATGCAGCGCGGCAGGCGCCACGCAAGGACACGGGGACAAGTGAGCTGGAGTTTTACAAGGGAATGGTTGAAGTAATGGCGTGCGGAGTTGAAGGTGGGTAGGAAATGAAGAGAAGAAAGTAGGGGCTGTTAGGAGCCCAGTGGGAACATTTAAGTTTTGGGTTTCTGCCCCATCTTACCTTCTCTTACCTGAAGTCTGACTCCACCCACGGTGGCCACATGAACACTACTAGCAGGTGAGCTTCCACCTTCATGGTGCTGGCCCTTTCCCAAGCTCCCACTCACTCCCTTGTCCTTGCCTCCTGCTCTCTTGATTTCTAGGAGAACTAGAATCCCCTGTGGATCTTTCCTACTCATTCTCCTTGTAACATGAGCAAAATTAAGGGCAAGATTGTTTGGGGCTGGAGGGCAGATGGTGAGAGGAATAAACAGGCATGCAGGGCCTGGGGCTGTGCCACGTGCCTGCTGACAGCAGAGGAGCGTGCAGAGTGGGTGATCCCTGGCTGTATGTGCAGAGGTTCTGGTGACCTTTTATCAGGCCAGAGGCCCTCACACCACAAAGAGGAAGCAGAAGTTAGGAGTCTCAGCTGGAGGCTTTTTAATAACAAGTTTTCTTGTTTAACAACAGAAAGATGCTCATGATATACTGTTAAGCTCTGTACTTAAGCAGGTTATTAAATGGTACTAATGGATGTTTCCAATTTTGTTTTAAATGTGTGCATATACACTCATGGTAAATAAGCTGAATTGCATCTTCAACTGTACCAGATGTTACAAAATTGTTCTTCAAAGCAGCTATCCCACATTTACCCTCTAAAGTAGGGTATGAGTGTTCCTGTACTCCACATCTCCGCCAAGGTTTACTGATATCAGACTTAAATTGGGTGGAAAAGTCTCATTCCCTTGATTGAGGTTGGACATATATGCTCATTGGCCATTCCAGTTTTGACATCTCTGAACTGCCTACTTATATCTTTTGATCACTTTTCACTGGGTCTATGCCTTTTTCTTAATTTTAAAAATAGGAGTCCTAATATACTACAGTCTGGGTCCTAGTCTTTTGTTAATCATGTGCCAAAAAAAAAAAAAGGAGACAAAAGAAAAAGAAAAAAGAAAGAAAGGAATTGCTCAACATAAAACAAAATATCAAATAATTAATAGGGATGTAATCACAGTACCATTAGGCAATTTTAAAGTGTTCTACAAGGAACTTGTATTAATTTAATTGTCCGAAAGAAATGCTGTTTTGAAGTTCTTTTTTTTCTTGCCTATTTTAAAATTCTTTAGGTTTTTAAAGAATCCAATTTGTTCTCTAAAGTTTAGCCAAGTCTGATCCCATAGATGACTGCTGTGTAGGGCTTCCTTTTAGATGGCCCTAGGCCACTGGGGTTTTATGAGAACTGCAAGGGCATCTTCCCAAATTCTGCCCCTTGGTGACTGGGATGGTGGGTGTCTTAGTCTGTTTTTGCTGCTCTAACAGAATACCGCAAACTGAGAAATTATAATGAAAACAGAAATTTATTTGGCTCATAGTTCTGGAGGCTGGGAAGTGCAAGAGCATGGTGCCAGCATTTGACAAGGGTCATCCTGTGGCAGAAGGGCAGAAGGTGAGAGTGAATGCATGAGACAGACAGTAAATGGGGGCTGAACTTATCCTTTTATCAGGAGCCCACTCCTACAATAACTAACCTACCCCTGAGATAATGGCATTAATATGTTCATGTGGGTGAAGCCCTCAGGACCTTATCACCTCTTAAATGTCCCACCTCCCAACACCATTACATTGGCAATTAAATTTCAACATGATTTTTGGTGGGGGCATTCAAACCAGTTGTTCACACTTTTTAGGGTTAAATTGAGGGTTGAAGGGATAGACTCTGGGTTTCTGTACAGCAATAGAGACTTCCAGGAAAATGTTGTCCGGCCTGAAGGCCCAGCACAGCAACAAGCAATGGGGAGAGGATGTCTCACAATCACAGCCGTCAGAAATTGTTCTCCAGATTTGACCCAAGCTCAGTGGGTTTTCTGGTGCCTGGCACAGGGGTGAGAATGCCTCAGGCATGTTCCCAGCTTCTCCTGGCTCCTGACAATCCTGGGGCCAGAGAACTGACTATTCAGGACAAATGGGTAAATAGTCCCCGCCGGTCATGACACACAGGTAACAGCAGATGGCAGCACTGCACTGCCTTCCCCTCTGAAAAGCGCCAACTAAGGAAGGTTCCTACTTGGGCAGAGTAGCTTAGCTGAAACATCATTCTGCAGCTCGTTTTGTTCTATCTTATTCATCTTAGCCTGATTTAATTAATTTTACCAGGTTCAAGAACGCTCATCCAAATTTCCCTTAGGAGGTTGTAACACTGATAGAAAATAATGATAAAAATAGAAGAGGAAAACAGAAGGCTATCAGCTTTATTTCTTTTTTTTTTTTTTTT
>VBSM01002608.1:100790874-100810712 GCA_008086735.1 Cheirogaleus medius | reverse complement strand
GCCTCCCAGAGTGCTAGGATTACAGGCGTGAGCCACCGCGCCCGGCCTCTATCAGCTTTCTTTATCTTTGCTTCCTCTTGCTTCTCTGTATAGACATAAGCATAACCATGCTAATCATATATTCAATACCAAATTATATATAAATTAATTACCCACTTTGAAAATTATCAACAACTCTCTGTAGAACTGAGCTGAGCCAGGACTGTAAAGTAGGCAACATCTATTTAGTATCTTGTATTTGTACAGTGCTTGGGAATTTTAAATGAGCTTTCAAATAAGTTAAAATAATTGAAAAAACCCTCCAAGATATTTCAAGAAGGTTTTATCTGCCCCACTGGAAAGAGATTAAGTGATTTGCCCAAGACCTTCCATTTGATAAATGATGAGGCTGAGACTGGAACCCAAACATTCAGATTTTGAGTCCAGGGCATTTCCTTTCCTTCGTTGATTGCATCAGATGATTTAAGGCCTTTTTCTAGCCCTGAAATTTCAGGATTCCATGATTTTTTTTTTTTGACATTTCCAACAGCCAGGCATTAATGCTCTCACTTGCCATCTGTCTGCACAAAGTCCCCTCTTCAACGCCACTGAGGCCCACTTTAAATTTCGACATTGCCAGCGCCTGTCCACTTCCTCTAAAACACCCACCTCCAGTCCCAGTGGAAAATATGCCTTTTTGGTGTTCTATGTTCAGAGACTTTCTAGACCAGTGCTGTTTAATAGAAATATGTGAGCCACACATTAAATTTAAAAATTTTTATTAGCCACATTGAAAAAAGTGAAATTACTTTAATACCATATTTTATTTAGCCCAATATAACCAAAATATTATTTCAACATGTAATCCATATAAAAGTTGGAATATTTTACAATCTTCTTCTTTGTACTAAGCCTGTATAGTTTTAGACCTACAGCACATCTCAGTTCAAACTCGCTACATTTCAAGTGCTCAATGGCTACATGTGGCTAGTGGCTATCATATTGGACTGGACTAGTTTCATATAATGACTGTTGACATGAGCCTTTAATGTCCTAAGGCGAAGGAGTGGCCTAACATAGGTTTTTCTCACATCAATGGAGGGGATATTTTTGAGTATTTCAAATTGCACCATACCAGGTCACGTCAGCTCTGGGCTCCCTTGAAGTATCTGTCTTGGACCTCAATTCAAGCCCTGCTCTTCCCTTAACTGGCCATTTGACCTTGAGCAATTAACCTCTCTGGGCCTCTATTTCCTCATCTACAAAACCAGAATGCTCTTATCTATTTGTAGTATTTTCGTGAGAATTAAATTCAATATTCTGTAGGAAGAACCTATCACTGTATCTGCCATATAGATCCACCATTCAACAAACAGCAACTCCTCATTACCAGCACTGCTTCTCCTGCCCTGCTTGGTCATGCTCGACCTTGATCATGACCGTGACTAGATCAACCTGGCAAGTAGCCATCATTTGGGAAGGAGGAAAGGAAGTGTCCTCCTCAGTACCCTGTATACCCCTACCCACCAGCATACCCCTTACCACTTGTGCTGGGTTGAACAGAGGCATCCCAAAATTCATGTCCCCCAGGAACCTGTGGATGAATGTGGCCTTATTTGGAAATAGGGTCTTCGCAGATGTAATGAAGATGAGGTCCTACTGGATTAGGATGGGTTCTAGATCCAATGACTGGTGTCCTTAAAGGAAGTCCGTGTGAAGACACAGGGGGACACATAGAGAAGGCCACTTGATGATGGTGGCAGAGATTGAAGTGATGTGTCTGTGAGCCAGTGAACACCAGGACTGCCGGCAACCGTCAGAAGCTAGGAAGAAGCAAGGAAGAATTCCTCCCTAGAGCCTTCAGGAATATGGCCCTGCTGACATCTTGTTCTCAAATTTCTAGCCTCCAAAACTGTGAGAGAATAAATTTCTGCTGTTGTAAACCATCCAGTTTGTGGTAATTTATTACAGCAGCCCTGGGAAGCTAATGCACTACGGTATTTCAATTCTCTTTTCTAGGTGGTGTCACCAATAGACTGTCGATTCATGTTCTGTCTTAGTCATCTTTATACTCCCAGTTTTGGGTGCAGTACTTAGCATGCCTTGAGTACTAGATGATTGGGACTGGAAATGAAGTGAGAAAGCATATGGGAAAACCAAGTTGATAAACACGTAGGGGTGTCACTCTACCCCTGACACATCTCAGAGAATGCCTTACGTGGGTCAGGGGGAAGGGCAAGTTTGGAAAATTCTGTGGGTTGATTGTGCTGGAGAGTAATCCATGAACCTGTGATTGGAGAGTTTGAATGTTAGACACAGATGGGGACAAATATAGCAGAGTAGCCAGAAGCAGAAAGACCCACAGAGAGAAGGCAGAAGCCATGAGGCAGGAGAAGCCATGAGTGGGAAAACAGGGGACAAGAGAGTAACCAGAAAGTCAGGTGCTGTGAGAAGTGGTCGTTGTCAATACAGAGTGGAGGCTTCTTGGGTCTCAAGAAAGACAAACCACCAAGAGCTGCTTCTGGGCCACTAGGGGGAATCTCTGAAAGAACATTCTAGTCTTTCATGCCACTTATTCACCCTTTGCTGAGGCAGCCTCTCATTCACTTCCCTTACAAATCACCATCATCTGAGGTAACTTGAACATTTTCCTCAACTGCAAGTCTAAATGTATTTTAAAATTTAACTGCTTCTTGGTAGTTTTCTGCTTTATAGACAAGGAAAGTACAATTCATATTAGCACATTGGTGGGTTTAGAACTTTGTCTCTTTCTCTCTGTCTCTCTCACTATTTTTCCCTCTTTCTTGGTCAGTTAGAAATCAGAGACATGACACAGAGAAAATGGCAGCAGGAGAGGTACATTTTGATGGAGCAAAGTAGGTGTTGGTGTGAGAAATCATTATGGTGCTAGCTAGTCCTTGGGTGGAGACATTGGGACAAAACGTCACCCACAGGAGAAACACGCTTGAGGAGGACTTCCCAGTTGTGCTTAGGAATGAATAAAAAATCATGAACCGTAAACTGTTTCCCATAGAAGCTGAGGGGAAAATCAGAGTAACAAAAGCCTTTTTAAAAATGCTTGGGTGTTTTCAGCATTGTGTGTTCACTCTGTTGAGCTTAGAGAGGACGATGCCTGACAGGCTGTAATTAATCTGTCTGTAACTGTCCTTAGAGCCTGTGTTGCCACCCCAGGCTCTAAAGACAGTTACAAACAGTTTTCTCTCCTGGGTTGTTTCAAATAAGATGTCCCAATGCAGCTTCATCAAATAAGGCAGCCGCAGACTCCCTAAAACCACATAAACACTGTGTTTTTCCTGGGATTAGCTTGCCTAATTCCAGAGTCCTGGATCTCTGGGGTTTGAGACAAATGAATTATCAAGAGATGAATCATGTGCCAATGAGCAAAGTGGGAAAACAATGACAGAGGTGAAGTCTTTCCTCCAAGGAGCCACGGGAGTCTTCCCTTCAGGACTGACAGATGGTTCACCTGTCTCCCCCAGGAAAATGAAACCACTGCTATAAGTCTGAGTACTAATGTTGGATGAAACTGGGAGATGTCTGAAAAACGGGCTTCCCAAAGGTAGGATGAGCCAGGCCAGGGCGTTGCTCTTCTGATAAAATTAGAATCCCACCAAAGCACATCATTGTAAAATGTCAAACATGCAACATAGAGAAGATCCTACAATTTTCTAAAGGGGAGTAGGGGAAATAAAATATCATATATAAAGGATTAACAAGGGAGCAATCCCTTCAAAATTCCAAAGGAAAATTATTTCCAAACTAGAATTCTGTACCAGGCTAAATCACCAATTAATGTGAGAATAGAAAAATAGATCATTACACATTATATGTCTGTATCAAAATATCACATGCACCCCATAAATATGTACAATTATTGTGTCTCAATTAAAAACTCTTAATCATACAAAAAAGTTAAAAAAAAAAAAAAGACATTTTGGACATGAAAAGTTTCAAAAAACTTACCTCCCATTCACTATTCTCAGAAAGCTGCTGGAGGATTTGCTCCATAAAAACAAAGAGGTAAGCTAAGAAAGGATGTGATAAATAGAAGATGTAACATAGGAAATCTGCAAAGGAATGATGGGGAAGGGGATCCCAGGATGCTTGTAGAGCTTTCTGACTTACCTGAGACAAGAGCAGGTCAGAAGTTTCAGGAAAGAGCTCTTCATGAAGAACAATTGATGGGCTCCTTGATATGAACTACCAATTGAGATTTAGAGTTGAACTAGTGATAAGTATGGAGAAAACCTAGGCAGCAAGCAAAGGATGATTACTAACAAAAGCAAAAAGTTATTTAAAAAAGTAAAGTAATCTCAGGCAACTACACAACTCGGCTATGAATAGTGTTTGCTTAGTATCTGATCTGGGACAGAGCCATTTTGTGTGATATAATTCACAGTCTCTAGGAAGAAATCTCTGGTGTCCAGATGAAAAGCTTGCACTTAAAAAGAAACAAATAGGCCAGGCGTGGTGGCTCATGCCTGTCATCCTAGCACTCTGGGAGGCCGAAGCGGGAGGATCGTTTGAGCTCAGGAGTTCGAGACCAGCCTGAGCAAGAACGAGACCCTGTCTCTACTAAAAATAGAAAGGAATTAGCTGGACAACTAAAAAAATATATAGAAAAATTAGCTGGGCACAGTGGCGCATGCCTGTAGTTCCAGCTACTCGGGAGCCTGAGGCAGGAGGATCACTTGAGCCCAGGAATTTGAGGTTGCTGTGAGCTAGGCTGATGCTACGCACTCTCGCCCGGGCAACAGAGTGAGACTCTGTCTCAAAAAAAGAAAAAACGAAAACAAACAAAAACCAACTTTGAGGTCATTAAGGCTTACTCTGGGACACCAGTACCCTACACACTCAGCTGACTATCAGCCCAGAGTTTAGTGATCTTTAACCAAATATTCTTTCCTCTTTGTATTGTTGGGGAATTTAAATATCTCCATAAAACATCAAAAAGAAGGAAAGCAGTTTTATTATTGAATAGCATCAACCAGAGTACCATGGACAAGGTTGATCATCTCCAAAGAAATTATAAATACAGAAAGAAATTCCACCCTGTTTATACAGCCAACCATCCTTTTAGACTGCCATTACATACATATGTTCTCAATTAACAGTAACCTGTCCTCCTATAAGAATACTCAGCACCGTTTGCTGTACATTCTTTCATGGTTTATCCTAAACTCATCTTTATCAGAAGGGATAATAAAAATTTTCTTATCTCTGTGACAAATGACTTAGAAGATAAAAACAGAAAGGTGCCCAGAAGCTAAACTTCCACGGTGTTAAGGGGCACAGAGACACTGTCTTCCTAGATGTTTACATTTCAAAGGGATGGTTCCCAGATTACTGGAAAAAAAAAAAATTCTAGGTTGCAAAGCTGACAAAAAGATAACTCAGGAAGTAAAAAAAAAAAAAAAAATTATGTATGCTCTTCATTGGGTAGGACCATCCTGCCTAGCACAAATTGCAAAATGTTTAGCAGTAAATTCTACCGCTGAGCCCTTATCCCACGCATTGTGGCAATAACAAAAGAAAGAGAGTGAAGGGGAGGGAGGGAGGGAAAAACTGCCCTCACATATTTTCAAATACTTCCTGGACAGAGAATGCCAAGCTAGAGTGTCCAATTCATTCCAATTTGCCCAGCACTTTTCTGGTTTAATTTTACCAATTTTAGCACTAAAAGTCTCATGTCCCAGAAAACCCACTAGTTCCGGGAAAACCAGGATAGGTGGTCACCCGAAAACCCCACCATTATGCACATGTGTGTCAATTAACTAATTATGTAAGTGTGCCACTTAGGGAAAAATAAAAACTTAAAAAGATAGGCTTTAACACTAAAGAAATCTGATTTTGGATTATGGTCCTGTCCCTTACCAGCTTTGTGACTAAGGCAAGTTTCTGTTGATGAATTTCAGGCATCCCTTAGTATCCATGGGGGACTGGTTCCAGGACCCTCATGGATGTCAAAATCCGCAGATGCTCCAGTATCTGATACAAAATGGCATAATACATAACCTACGCACATCCTCCTGTATACTTTAAATCATGTGTAGATGACTTGTCATACCTAATAAAATGTAAATGCTGTCGTAAATAGTTGTTATTGAAAGGGGCAGCCTTGCAAAAATTAACAGGAAAACATCTAATGCTGCAATTTCCTAGTAACAGTTAAAGGTCAATCCTATGAGTTCACTCGCTAACAGGCACCCCACAGGAGTTCTGTTTTGCACAATTTCTAAAAAGAGTTGGACAGAAAAGAGATGTAAATCTTTCTCTTTCAAAATTGCTTTGAGAATCTGCTTTTACAGAGTTCATGAGTGAACAGCAGGAGCAGGAGCTCCAGGCCGCAGCCGTATCTCCAGGGCAGAGTCATATCTCCCACGATAATCCCACCTCCAAGGAAAGGCAGGGGAGTCAACTCTTGGACCTTGACATCCTGCCGCAGTTTCTGGCGTCTTGCCTTGGAGAAGAAAGAACGAAGCAGATACAGCACTACCCTGTTAATTTGGCTACAGCCATAAACCTTCACCCCTAAATAAAAAGCCTGAATACCTCATTCTCTCTGCCAACATTCTCTACTTCCTTCACTTCTGTGTTGGCCTTTTTCTGCCTAAGGAAAAGTAAATAAACTTCTTTGTATCCTAATCTTTGCCTGGAGAGATCTTTCTCAAAACCTCTGTACAGTAGCTCTCACGCCCTCACAGTTATGCTGTATTGCTTAGGGAATAATGACCCCAAAAGTCTGCACAAGTTCAGTACAGATGTAATTTTTTTTTTTTTTTTTTTTAGAAACAGGGTCTCACTCTGTCATTCAGGTTGGAGGGCATTGTCATCATCATAGCAGCCTCGAACTCCTGGGCTCAAGAGATCCTCCTGCCTCAGCCTCCCAAGACACAATTTTGTTTTAATATTTTTGATACCCAGTTGGTTGAATCCACTGAAGCAGAACCCACAGCTATGGAGGGCTGACTGTACTATCAATAACTCAGGTTGGCACTTCTCTTGTCTGTTCAAGGGAATAAAATGGTGCATCCTGTCAGGGCTGGTGGGAGAATCCAGCACCTCATAAATAGCCTGGCCTCTTGTGTGAATTCAGACCTAAATCCTCCAAAATCCCTCCCTCGTTCCCCTTCTCATTTTTATTTATTTCTTCTTTAGAGAAATTAGCTTATTGTGTCCTCAACTATTTATCTGCATCTCAATTAGAAAAGGAGTCTTTGTAAACAAGGACTATCTATGTCTTTTCATCCTCATTTTACAGTTCCTAATACAGTGGCTGGCAAGTAGAAGGTATTAAATAAGATGTGTTATACCCTTATTTTTATTTTTATTTTTTTTTACCAACTCCATTCGACTTCTCTAATGCTCTCATTACAATATCCTGGTGCTCTTGGTATGCTTTTTTTGGTTGGATGTTTTCTTGGGAGGAGATATCACCAGCCTCTACACAAGTTATCCCCACTTACAGGGCACATGTGTCCATGGTGGGAGCTCTATGCTGCCGCCCTAGTGGTGTGATTTCAGGAGGCCTTTATTCACCCAAATGTTTCCCTCACGGGATCATAGCCTGTGCCTTACATCCTATTTTCCTTGTACCAGTGAAATGTAAATCTCCAAAGGGGATATATTCATAAGGTCTTCCCAGTCATGCTCTGCTTGGTGGGACTCTGTTAACTGGATTCTGCCTTGAGTAGGACTTGGAAGGCAGAGGGTTGGGAGACCAACAAGGAAGTGGCCCTGGGGGAGGCAAAGGGCAGCAAAGGTCACCAGGAGGTTGCAGGGGCCACTGACATAGTAGTGAGCATCTGGCACTGTCACCTGGTGCAGGCCCTGTGTCTGTACCTTGCGCACAGGTGTGTGGTTGGCTCTCTTCTCTTCTGTGTGGGTTGCTACCCCCAATTACATTTTATAATTTGACAGTTTTGGGGGGCAGAGACTCTAGTGTAGTGCTTCATACAGTGCTGAGCACATAGGAGTTGCTTCAAAAAATTGTTTAGGGACAGACTAAACTTGCTTGAAATGATGACATTTGTTCTAGAATGACATTCTGTAAAGTGCTGATATTGTACAATTGGTAGAATGGGACATTAACTACTTTTACAGAATACAGACCCTCAAATTCAATACTTTACCAGTATAACACACAGTCAATGTACTTGAGGGCAGCTCCAACTGATGAATTACTTCCTGTGGCTTGGGTCTCTCGGGGACTTATGTGCCCACAAACAAGGGAATCGTTTAGATGAGTTCTAGCTACTTTGGGTATGAAGCTAGGGAGCTTGGGTGCAGGAGAAGGTTCTGTGGCTCAGGAAAGGAAAGGAGGAGGTCGTTTAGATGACAGAGAGACAAACCTAGGGTTAAGATGATGCTGCAAAGTTAGCAAGTGACTTTCCTGAAAGTATTTCACACAACAGAAGAGGCTGGTCACCATCTGACCCTTTTTCTCATCAAAAGTTTTCAATTAAAATTTGAAATTCTGGGCTGGGCATGGTGGCTCACACCTGTAATCTTAGCACTTTGGGAGGCGGAGGCAGGAGGACCACTTGAGGTCAGAAGTTCGAGACCAGCCTGAGCAAGAGCGAGACCCGTCTCTACTACAAATAGAAAACGTTAGCCGGGTGTGGTGGCACGTGCCTGAAGTCCCAGCTACTTGGGAGGCTGAGGCAGGAGGATCGCCTGAGCCCAGGAGTTGGAGGTTGCAGTGAGCTAGGATGATGCCACTGAACTCTAGCTGGGGCCACAGAGCAAGATTCTGTCCCCCAAAAAAAAAAAAAAAAAAATTCAAACTCTGATTTTTATCAAAGAAGTCAATGTTAGGGTTGCCAGATAAAATATAGGAAACCCAGTTAATTTTGAATTTCAGATAAACAATGAATAATTTTTTAGTATAAATGTGTCCCAAATATTGCATGGGACTTACACTAAAAAATTACTTGTTGTTTATCTAAAATTCAAATTTAAACTGGGCTTCCTGAATTTTTATTTGTTACATCTGGCAGCACTAGCCAGTGAGGTCTAGCATTCACTTCACAGAAACCCACATTACAGGTAACATCCATAGAAATACCTTTAAAGAGACATAGCCCTTAATTCACTCACACACACACACACACACACACACACACCTCACAGATCACAAAATGCAGGTAATAATTCTTCCTTTAATGTGATTCATGCTACTCTGATGACCTTCAGGTCAAACTCATACTTGCAGTTAGAGGCCCCATTTGGCCAGTTTTATCTATGTAACAACAGAGGCCTCATATGTGATAATGATCTTGGGTGTCATCTGAAGCCTCAGAAGCCATGTCTCTTGAGGTATTTGGCTCGGGCAAGGACATCATTGCAGAAGTCACAGCTCAGGTCCTCGCTGCTTCTGACATAGCCAGCACCCCCACTGTAGGCACAGAGTCCACCTGAAATGCACGTGATTGATTAATGCTGTAATCGGCTCCATAAATAAGAAAGTGTTTTTTTAAAAAAGAGTGTTTTTAGTTCCCTCATATTTCAATTGAGTTTTTAGTGTTCATCTTGTGGCTAGGGCTGGCTGCTCTAAGTGGTCTTGACAGTGAGTTTTATCTCGACACTCGTAGCTTAGCAACTACAGTTTCAAAGTAGGCAGAAAATAGAGAGCTCTCAGTAAGATTTGATGACCAAAACTTTGTAACTATGTTGTACTAATGCATTCCTTTGAGTTTCTCTCCCAGAAACAGCAGAACCTCCTTGCAGCCAGGAGATAATTACACAGTTGCACCTGTTTGTCCAAAGAAAACAAGATAAGCCATACCCCACCACAGATTGTGCCCAAGGACCAGCTGAGCCTGTGCACAAGGCTGAAAGAATGAGCAATATTAACCCCTAGCTCATTATAATACTAAAATCCCCGCCCTGGGAAGGACTTATCTGCCATTTTTTGATCATGGGATGTGTGTACTAGCATGATTCTTCACTGCACTTGCGTGCCCTGCACTCTGCCCCAAACACGCAATGATGCTCGCTCCCTAGTGCAGTATTCATTTTGCCTCCAGAAAAACCTCCTGATCCTGTTGGTTCGGGAGGCGGATTTGAGGCAGTCCATACCTCTCACCTCCCAGTTGACATGTCCAACTGTAATAAATCCTTTCTACCTTGACAATCCTCATCGTCTCAGTAACTGGCTTTCTGTGCTGTGAGCAATAGTTAAGCCTCCTCGTGGGTTCCTTAACAATGCTGGCCTAGCAGCCCTTCACTGCTTCAGGGTATTCAGCAGTTAATTCGATTCTCCTTCCTAACTGCCTATCAGGAGGCAACTGTGGTTTTGGGGAACCTGTGTAACGTATTACGCACATCCCTATTAGTTCCGTGCTGTGAAACAGCTGACCGACGTGTTACACGAACCTCTCAGGTGCTGGTCAGGGGTCCAGGTTGGAAATCTCCTCTGGATTTCTTTGATTCTAGTAGTAAGAATCTCAGTCTTCTGGGAAACCTGGGACTTGCTAATCCAGGATGTGGGCGCAGACAAGCCACCGTCCTGGAGAGGGTGAGGCAGAGGAAGAGCCGGTCAACAAGGTGGGAGGGTGACTCAGCTGCATGGCTCAGTGCTGTTCCTTAGTTTCCCTTGTCTTTTTCTCCTTCCACCTTTGGTGGATCCAATGGGGATTAAGCCCCTGGGGGATTAGGATTAAATGGTAAAACTACTTACATCTGTTAGGATGGCTATTGTCAAAACCACAAAAGACAAGTGCTATGGTTTGAATGTTCATCTCCTCCAATGTGGCAGAACTGAGAGGTATGGCCTCTAAGAGGTGATTGGGTCATGAGCGCTCTGCCCTCATGAGTGGATTAATCCATTCATGGATTAATGGATTAATGGGTCATCACAGGAGTGGGACTGGTGGCTTATAAGAAGAGGAAGAGCGACCTGAGCTAGCATGCTTAGCCCCCTTGGCACGGGATGCCCTGTGCCACCTTGGGACTCTGCTGAGTCCCCACCAGCAAGAAGGCTCTCGCCAGATGTTCCCCCTCAACCTTGGACTTCCCAGACTCCAGAACTGTAAGAAATAAATTCTATTTCTTATAGATGACCCAATTTCCGGTATTCTGTTATAAGCAACAGAAAACAGACAACAAGTGCTGGTGAGGATGTAGAGAAATTGGAATCCTTGTGCACTCTTGCTGGGAATGCGAAATGGTGCAGCAACCATGGAAAACAGTATGGTGGTTTTTTTAAAAGTTAAGATTAGAACTACCATATATCTAGCAATCTCTCTTCTGGGTATTTATCCAAAAGAATTGAAATTGGTATCTCAAAGAGATATCTCTTGCACTCCCATGTTAATTTCAGAGTTATTCACAATAGCCGAGGGGTGGAAACAGCCTAAATGTCCATAACAGATGAATGAATAAAGAAAATGTAGTGCATATATACCATGGAATATTATTCTACCTTTGAAAAGAAGGAAATCCTGCAATATAGATGAACATAGATGAACAATATAGAACAACATAGATGAACCTTGAGGACATTATGTAAGTGAAATAAACCAGTCTCAGAAAGATAAATACTGTATGATTCTGCTTACATGAGGTATCTAAAATAGCCAAATTCACAGAAGCAAAGAATAGAATGGTAGTTGCCTGGGGCTGGAGGGAGTTGTTAAGCAATCTGTATAAAATGTCAGTCATGAAAGACAAGTAAGTTCTAGAGATCTGATGTTTGACATTGTGCCCATTGCTAGCAACACTGTACTGTACACTTAAAAATCTGATGAAATGATAGATCTCATGTTAAGTGTTCTTACCAAACAAAAAAAAAATAGTAAAGTTACAAGGTTTGGTCTATGGAGGGGACAAGCAGACACTTCACTGCTGCTTCAATGTCAGGGTGAGAGGTTGAGTTAGTGGCTGAGTTAGTGTAGATACCAGTCTGATGCCCTCCTTTAATGCCACAAATGCAGACCCTCCAAACAGACCAGGGAGGGGTGTTCTGTCTGTATTTATAATTCTCCTTCCGGATGATCTGAACGTCTAAAGGGACATCTAACTTTTCACACATATATATATACACATATACATATATATATATATATATCATCCCACACTTAATTAACTTTTGACTACCACTTCCATGTGGGTTTCACCATATTTGGGAGAAATGTCTGAATCTGGAGAATTCTTATTTCATCTTCAAAGGAGATGGACTCATCCTTATCCTCAAAACCAGATTTTACAAAGGAGGCAGAACAGGGCAGCAGAAATGACGCCAGCTCCAACATCACAAGGCACTGTTCTTGGTCCCAGTCCTGCACCATCCAGCTTCATGTGACTTTGCAGCACTGACTCCCTCCTTGTTCATCGATCTTCTCCCTCACTGAGGGTGGATTACACGGCCCCCCCAACCCTATCTCATCAGATTATTGGATGGATCCTCAAATCCAAATAAGATAAAGTATTTGAAAGTACTTTTAAAAATTATAAAGCATAATACAAAGTGGTCATGGAAAGCAAATTTAAAGAGATCCCTGAGAAATAAATTTTCCTAAAACCTTAAAAAATGACTGCAATATTCAAATTTATCAACACCAACAGCAGCGTGAGATGCAATGGGAAAAAATCGAGCCTCAGTCTCAGCCTTGCCATCACTGATTCCCCAGCGCAGAGTTCATCCAACAGTGGGGTTAATGACCAGCTCCCTGGAAGTGTCTATCTGACAATTGATGCCAGGCAGGTTTTATGCAAGAATAAAACTTGCTCTTGAGAACTAAGAATTGGGTAGGAAAAGACAAGGGAAAAGGAATTTAACATTTGTTGAGAACCTACCAGACACTAGGTATTTTTTCACATTATTGTATTAAACCTTCATAATTATAGGAATGACATTTTATAGGTGGGGAAACTGAGACCCAGTGAGATTAAATGATTTATTCAAAGTCATTGAATAAATCAAAGGCTACAAAATAACTCAGCAAAGATTTAATCTGTGATCTTTCTCTTGGACCCATGCCTTATTGGAAATCCACAATAGGGTACCCTGGTTGACATGGCTCAAAATGAAGCAGGAATGTTGCCAGTCATATCTCTGAGGCAGAACTGTGACTCTCACAACTCCAGGGACCTTCACTCACTCTGCATGCAATGGAGCTATGCCATCATCCCCCCCCACCCCCTAAGAAAACAGAAAAAAAAAAAGAAATAGTAAAGGTGCCTTCTTGGAGTTGTGCCATACAGCAGAATGGAGAGTTACCTGCACCACCCTAATACTGTCGCCTATGTTGCCCACGTCGACCAGAACGTTGCCACCCTGAGACTCCCTGGACAAGACACCAGCAATCACTGCAGGATCCACGCAGTACTTTTGGCCAGCGGTTCGCATCACGGGTTGATATTTCAGTAGGTATGGCATGTCTATTTCAGCCAGCCTTTCGGAAGCACGAACTCCTAAAGCAAACAGAGAAGGAAGAATGCAGCCCGGTGTGACTTATGCTGAAACGGGAGTTCAAGCAGAGAGAGAAAGTGCATTCCAAGGATCTGGATAGTGGTCTAGGACTGAGAATACCAAATTTAGGTCTTAAACTCTGGTGGCCATTCCCTGAACTGAGATTAGGACTCCCTTCCTGTGAGTTTGAGTTAGCATCCCCTCAGGTAGGCATCCTCTGTGGCCACCAGTGCCCCTCGGCTGGGCTCTCAGAGGCTGCTCTGGCCCACCCAGAACAATTCCATGGGCACAGGCACCATTGGTCCCATCCTAAGTACCCCAGACAGGGCTGCCCAATAAAAGGTGCCTGCCCATTGGCTACAATAGGCACATGATGTGAAGGAGAAATTCTCCCAAACTCTGTAAGTCCTTGGATAGTTTTCCTTGACAGGTCTGTTTACAATTTCCCACCTTTCTAATCTTAAATGACACTAAAAAAAATGTAAATTTAGACCTTTATGAAATAATAAGACTACTGAGCACAATGAAAACCGATACTAATTTCCCTGGCTAGCCTCACCTTCTAAGTATTTTGATTGTTTAAAAAGCACTCTCATCCACATTATATTGACCAGAGTTTACAACAACACTGTAAAGTAAATACCATACTATTATCCTCCTTTCAACAGAGGCTCAGGGAAGCTAAGTGACTTGTCCAAGAAGCAGAGCCAGGGCTCTGACAAGGCTTGGACTCCACATCCAAAGTTCTTTGCACCACTCAGTCTCCTGGGGCTTGTGGGAAACAGTGGGGCCCCAGAGGCTATGTTGAGAGGGCAGGAGCGGGCGAGGGGATATAACTACCACAGTAGTTCAGGCCACGGAGTCTTCCAATCCCACAGGATGCCCCAGGGGTGACCAAGTTTCGGATGTTTCCATAGCATCCCCAGTCGCTGCTTTCCGATGAGTCTATAGTTTGAGAAAAGTTCAACCTAAGGCACTGAACTAGAATAGGTTTCATTATTCTTCTTCCATGAATGAAATGACATAAATAAAAATACTGCAATAAAATCAATAGCAACATGAACTTCACTCTGCCATTGAAACTCGTTTGAAATTTAAAATTAACACTATGCTAAGAAATTATCACAGAAACCACTTTGATACTAAATTCTCACCTCCTATCCTGCAGAGGAGAGGAACTACCAGAGCAATCATACCCTTCGCAAGTCTCTGGGGTGTTTTGGAACAAATCAGAGATTATCTGTTCCCTATAAAGTAGTTCTCATCTTACATCTTACATGAACTCTCAGCACTTCTCGCTCAGATACTCCTAACTTATTTAGGAGATGTTTATGTTTGCTCTGGAGAAACACATATAAAGCCAGACCCAAAGTCAAGGAACTGCTTGTAAACTGGGACTTATGGTTGGCTTTCCTTTTTCTCAGGGGCACTTTTAGATGGGGGACAAAGGCTGCAAAGACAGGTATACATGCGGTGAGGCATGGGACCAGCTTTTGACATGGGGGTTCCCTCTTACTTCCTCCCTTTCCTCTTTCTCCTCCCCACCTCCCTCCACCTGCCTCTGTCATCCCAGTTGTCACTGAAAGGAAAGAGTGGTTTTAGGCTCTATTGGGATTTCACAAAGGCCACTTGAAGAGAAGGTCGTTCCTTCTCTTGACACCAGGAAGAGGGCACATGAGAGCCAGTAACAAGACACCTGCAGAGGGCAGGAGCTTAGTCCTTGGGAGAGTCATCTCGCTATTGTAAGCCCATGAGAATTTCTCATTAGAGTACTCTTTTCAATTTACTTTATTCTTTGACTAAAGTTGATTACATCATCAACCCTTAATGATTTGCAGATCTTGGGAAATATATCTCTTGCATATTATCATATGTGTCCTGTATGCTTACATAAATGCATTTTAAGGTTTTATTTTCTTCCTCAGAGCTTCATGGAGTTGACATCTGAAGAAACTAGTATTTTGGCGTAAATACTTCTACTTTACAAAGTTGTGAGGAGTAATCTGAGAGAAATGTGGAAATGAAAAGACCTGGTCTTTTATGAGTGTACCAAAAAATCGAACAAGCCAACTGATTATGATTGGTGACAAATACCCTTAATGTTGCAGTTGGTTGTATCACTAATGGCTTCCTACCTTGTGGACTTCTCCCTAACCACATTATAGGATCCTCCAAGATCTCTCTATTCCCAATGCTTAGCATTTGTAGGAATTTTTAAATATTTGTTGAATGAATGGATCAATCAATAAATGAATGAATATAAAACCCCATCTTGAGAAATGTTTTTAATTTAGAGCCAGGAAAAGTTTAGCTTCTCCCGAGGAACTATGTTTCCTGCTTTTATTTATCAAAAAACAAGCACTTTTCCTTTTTGCTCCAGCTGCAACGTACCTTAGGACCAAAGCTGAAGTTCAATCACAGCAACTATGTCAGCCTCAATGGTTAGCTTAGTCACATCTCCTTAATTCCCTTGATACTGGTTTGGTTTTCTATTTGAATTACATTAACATTTTTATGGCAACCACCTCAATTCTTCTACAGAAATATATGGACTATAAATAAATTCAATGAATACTTTTAGTGTTTTTGTGGTAGACAATGAGCAGTTGTAAATAGTATATATCTAAAGTCTGACCTTAAGCAACATTGTTTTAAGCTCCCCCACCTTCTGGAGACCCCATTCTTTTGTGGAGCATCGGGGGAGAGGCTGCTTGTCCGTGGCTGTTCCTAACTCAAGGATTTATTAGAAAGCTCAGGAGAAAAATAATGTTTTCTGCTGCAGTTTCAAGTATCAGAAGTACCATTTTGTTGCTATGCTTATCCTTCCCCGCTTCAGGGTCACTTAGAAGAATGCACCACACTCACCAGTCAGGGCAAGGAGGCCCAGAAGCAGCCACAATGCAGACATGTCGATGACCTGGCTCTACGGCTCCTGAAATGCTTTTAAAATAAAAATTAGCTTTAAGATGCAAAAATGTCAATTGTCGTCATAATAGTATGTGATGTTTCTGTGGAAGGGGGGATGAAAGGAGCAAGCCTCCTTATAGCTGAACCAAGAAAACAAATGATTTGAATCATAGTGAAAAAAGCAAAAGTAGGACAAGAGCGCTATCCATTTTTTCAATTAACTTAAAAATGATGAACGAGACTTCTACTCAACCCACAGGGACTCAACATACCGTCAAGTCACTGGATACTAATTATTTCAAGAAGTCAAGATACTCTCTCAATACCAAGAAACAGAGTGACCTGACTCTAGACCCTGAAAAGCAAATTTTCAATGCATGTGCCTTATCCCAAGAGCCCAGGCCTTCATTTTCAAAGGATAATACGAAAAGGAGCATTTTGTATTTAGTTCTCTGAATTTGGGTTCTTTTTTCTTCAGGTTAGAAGAAAGGTCACACTTTCTTCAGTGCCTTGGAAGGTATACTGGTTTTTGCTTTGGATGGAGGAAGGGGTTGGAAGACATTGCCCACTGGAGAGAGGCTACTTCTAGCAGCAAAGACAAATCCCCAAGAAGCTGGGCCATGGCAGGGGTCCCAGGATTGAACTCATGAGGTGTTCATGGATCTAAAGAAGGGACACTCAGCCACTATTGAGCGCCCCCACGTGCTCAGTGTTTTTTTCATCCCAACCATTCTTTAATCACCTAACACGAGTGCAGACAACCCTGGTTTTCCCATTAGCTACTAAACCAATACCCAGATGCCCCCAGAACAGTTTGCAGTTGACCCCAGGGAATGCTAGAGTTGCTGGCCCCCTACCTCCAGAGCACCTCCCACCACCCATCCCACTGCAGGGTGTTTCCTGTCACCACCCTTGGTCAGCTGAGCCTGGAGACATGTCACTTTGAATTATTATTATCATTACATGTAGGAGTGTACATGTAAATGTGGTATTTAGCACTTTCATGATGCTTTTCTCATCTCTCTTGTTTTAAGGTTATTCTTATGCTCGGTTTCTTCTAAACACCCAGGAAGAGGTTATGTCTCAACATGGAGAGGCATTAAGGAAGTCATTTGAATTCTGTCTTCTTAAGCTGTGGGGGCACCTGTCCTTCAGATGCGGCCATGCTTTTGGGTTTTCTTCCCTATAACATTGAGATGGTCTATCTGATTTTGCTTAGTTGAGCAGAAAGTGTCACACTCAGTCCCAACACCAGAAAGGTACAGGAACTTGGAACCTTAGGTAGGTCTGCAGGAACTTTCAGATTTAATCACCCAACAGGAAATCATTTATTCAGGACCCCTGAGCCTCTAGCACTGAACAAGAGAGGACAGTCAATCCCAGGAAGAAAGCATAGAGAAAGAATTGCTTAGGAACAGGAAGAGCTCATGGTCACTTGAAAATGTATTTTTAAAGAGGATTCTCACTGGCTTTATGGAAAGACCCTTCAGAAAAAAACATACCACTCACATTCAAGCTAAACCAGGGTATTTCATTCTTTTTTGCTGTTTTTCCAGGAAAGAAAAATACTTCCTCTTGGAAACCCAAGTGGAAGGACTTAGCTTGTATTGCAACATGAGAGCTATCTTATTTTCCAAGCATGGAACTAAATATCTGTGTTGAGAAAGCACTTCAATGAAAAGAGTCTATGTAAATACATGTGACACTTGCTTAGGAACACAGAGTTACTTTCTGGTTGCCCCTGAGGCCAAGTCTTCAAAGTAAAATTTTTTTTAATTAAGGGAAGAGCAAGAAGTGACAATGGACTTCTTATATGGATGGACAATGTACCTCATTTATAAACACAGCATGTTGCACCAACCCAACTCCATGCCCAACTTTATAGGTGCAGAAAAGTACTACGTTTAGAAGGGATCGTTGAGGCATAACTGGGATGTGCTCAAGGAGTGTCTGTCGGTTGCCTCTGACTCATTTGTTAATACCCCTGTGGCTCCCTGCGCCTGAAAACATTATGAGGATGTCAGGCCGAGACAGCACAATGGTCACGATGCCAAGCATAATATCTGCGTGGCATCCCTCCTCTTCCTTCCTGGAGAGCTAAACAGTAACAAATAGCAAGTGGGTGTCCACAAGCTGGAGCAATAGGCCTGCCAGGCACATTGGAAACTGATGACCAGAGCATCCCTCATGGGCCGCAGGTGACTTTAATGAGGACATCTTCCTCTACCCACCCTCTCTCCACTGAGTACTTTGTAATTCCCAAAGCCTTGTTCAAGTTTGTAAGGCATAGTGAACCATTTCTTCCAGTTCAACAATTTTTCTGGAGAAGGTAGAAACAAATGTCTTTGGTCTTGTAGTTCTCTCACCATGGAACTCCCATTGCTTTTCCAGGAACGCTTTGGATCTTTACTTTAACCTTGAACAACAGCATCACAGGTCCTTGGGGCCCTCCAACCAGCCCAGAAATGAGATGTATTAACACCCTGACGTGCTGAGAGAGGAAGGTGGCCCTGCCACATCGTGGCTGCCCATCTGATGCTGGGAGAATTGAGAACTGCTCTACGCAACTGCATTAGGCATGATCTCTTGCTCTAAGCTGTGTTCTCGCCGTTCTTCTGTCATTAAGATGTCTCTGCATCTGCCTGCTCACTGTGGGCTGACAGGCCTTTCCAGTGGCATCACACCTTCCTCATACTCCTCTTGCCGTCCCCTCTTTCCCCTCCCTCCACACACATACACACACACACACACACACACACACACACGGCAACACCCCTGCCCATTATCTCATAGATTGCTACGTACCAACAGGCCTTAAATTAAAATAATAATAGCAAGACAGTCACAAATATAAAATGCTTCTGCCACTAGGATTTTGTTTTCTTGAGAAAAAACTAACTTTCTAGAGCAAAAATATAAGACGGCAACATGATGGCTCTTTTTAAACTGTCACTTTGTGCAGAATTGCACTTTCATATGGTCTGTGAAAATAGAGACTTTCTGAATTTGGATTGTGAGTAATGATGACCAGCCTGGAAGGGCTCAGAAAGTTTGGGCATTTCTCTTCCCTTCCTGAAGACAAAGCTTGTCCTTGCCGGGAGAGACTGTGACCTGAAGGGAGTTCCTTCTCTCAGAGCATCCTCTGGGCTGCTTTCCTCACTGTTTGCATTTGAGTTTCTCAGAGTTGAGAAACCCAGGAAGGCTCTTCGCCTTGTGCTGGGAATTTTCCCAGGAATGTCCCATCTGAACAAAGATCAAATGTAAGAGACCTTGGCCTCTCTGTTCCATCCATAGACTCACAAAGCTTGTCTATCCTTTTATTCTGTTAGCCAATACTGTTAGACATGTTGGTCTTAGTTCTTTTGAAGCTTCCAAAGAAAATAAGACTCTATTATAAAACCATCACTTAAGATGTGTGGGTTAATATAACATTGGCAAGACTGAGCCAGGGGGACAGGGAAGAGATTTACCATCTGGCAAAATACCATCAAAGTCCTTTGGCTTTGCTTGTTTTTTT
>VBSM01002608.1:100770934-100781330 GCA_008086735.1 Cheirogaleus medius | reverse complement strand
GGCTACAAATGAGGGCTACCATTTATGTATGTATGTATTAATGAATGAATGACAGGGTCTCACTCTGTCACCCAGGCTGGAGTATGTGGCATCATCATAGCTCACTGTAACCTTGAATTCCCAGGTTTAAGGGATCCTCTTCCCTCAGCCTCCTGAGTAGCTGGGACTACAGGTGCGCGCCAACGCCCAGCTAATTTTTAAATTTTTTGTAAAGATGGGGGTCTCATTATGTTGCCAAGGCTGGTCTTGAACTCATGGTCTCAAGCAATCCTCCTGCCTTGGCCCCCCAAAGTGCTGGGATTATGATGTGAGCCACCGCACCTGGCGATGGCCCTTTAATTTGTTTTAGATTTCTTCTAGTTTACATGCAGAAAAAGACTAATTGAGTATCTGAATTATGAATCTGATATAGGAGTGTATATTTTCAACTTATATTTGAATGGTGCCTTTTCTCCAGTAAGTGTGAAATAAAATATCAACCCCACATGACAACAACAACAAAAAAATACAAAAACAAGGCAAATGGTGATTATGGACATAGGCAATTCCAGGAAGAAAATAACAACCTTGTCCCTTCCAAAATAGTTCTATCTGTCCATGCAATAAATGTTTACTTAGAACCCACAATGTGCCAAGTACTGGGCCGTATGCCAGGAATAAAAAGTTGAATAAGATACAGAAGAAACACATTTTTAGGTAGTGAGTGGGTATTTACTGACATTTTCTCAGTTTATGTCAGGCTAAGGGGCTAAATTGCTGGAGCCAACATCAAACCCTTCATGTACAGATCATAAAACTCCATAGAATCCACCAGCCCACCAGCTACAAACTGATGAGGTAACGCGAAGTAAAGTTCTTTCATGTCCATAGGCATATGTGGGCCATATCCAGGAACCAATAAAACTGTCTTAGATGCTGTGACTCATGTAGTTTGTCTAAAATACTTCCAATGTGGGAACCTGCCCAAGGGATCACCAGTCACACCTCACAGTTGTGGATTACTTCCCAGGGTATAAAGCACTTTTCCCATATGCTATTAACACCTCTGTGACGTATGTAGGGCAGGCATAATGATTACCTATATTTTACAGGTGAGGAAACTGTGATATTTAATAATAAAATCACTTATCCAAGTTACCAGACCAGCAAGGGGCCAATGGTTGAGTAAGGTATACTTGTTTGCCTTCAATTATGTGTCCTGTAACTCCCCAGAGAACAGTACCCCTCTTAAATTTAGTGGGAGCTCTGGGGAGTATTATGATTTGGGAACCAATAGCAATCAAGGCCACAAAATGCTAGTCATTATATGGGGACCAGTGGCCAACCATGGTTGTATAGGGGTGGTTGTCCTTACGTAGTGCCTGGGATCCCAAGGGTCTGCCATATACCTAACAAGGACAGAGAGTTTGCTGTTGCCTCAAGTCATGGATGGAGCAGTGGGCCCCACACCTTAGGCATTGCATTTGGGAGAGAAGGAGATGGAATGCTCTGTGTATCCTACGTAGAAGATCACAGGGAATCCCATGTTATAAAGATGTCTACGTATATGTAAGGATTATTACTGACCACGACCTCATAGCTGTGTACAAAGCAAAGATTAAAACTCTGTTAAATAAAACTTATAGAAGCCAGGCATGATGACTCTTGCCTCATGCTGTTTTTATTAGGTCTTATTGTTTGAAAAACTGAGTCTCCTCTCTATCAAAAAGTAAACTTTTTGCTTTTTGAAATCTATCACTTTAGCTAAATGAATGATTTATTTTACAATGACCTGTGATCCTATTTTGTGATATGAAGTGTTTTATTTTTTTTCTTTTCTTTTTTTTTTATTTCAGCGTATTATGGGGGTACAAATATTACGGTTATGTACATTGCCCATGCCCTCCCTCCCCCCTCGAGGCAGAGCTTCAAGCATGACCATCCGCCAAGCGTTGCACATCTCACTCATTATGTTTGTATGTACCCATCCCCTCCTCCTCGCTCCCACCCACCCAACACCCGACAAATGTTATTCCTATATGTCCACTTAGGTGTTGATCCGTTAATACCAATTTGCTGGTGAGTACATGTGGTGCTTGTTTTTCCATTCTTGAGATATGAAGTGTTTTAAACCTTTGATGTTTGACACACTGTCCAAAATCAAAATTTCAAATTATAGTAGGGCCCCTGGAAGTCCAAGAGAGACTTATTTGGCTTATTTGGTGTGTAAAATTACAGGAAGCATTGTCAAATATGAAATGGTATTTAACTTTCTTTGGATCATATTTGTACAAATGTGTTATGAATATTTATTTCAAAATAGTATAAGGTTCCTAAAATTCTAATATGTCTTGGTATATGTTACCAGCAACAATGATTATTATGTGAAATTGTTGTATGCCACAGTAATAACCAAATTTCCTTGTCAAGTATGTCTTTAGCTATGTCTATTCTAAGACTTGTCATCCACAGACAATTATTATTTCATTTGGATTCTTCTCAAAAGGCAGTTTATAACTGGCTATGGTCAAAATTTTGCTTCTTCAAGGACAGTCATGGAAAAGACTATGATAAGTACTCTTTTCTTTTTTTTTTTTTAAACAGAGTCTGACTCTGTTGCCTAGGCTAGAGTGAGTGCTGTGGCGTCAGCCTAGCTTACAGCAACCTCAAACTCCTGAGCTCAAGCAATCCTTCTGCCTCAGCCTCCCGAGTAGCTGGAACTACAGGCATGTGCCACCATGCCCGGCTAATTTTTTCTATATATTTTTAGTTGGCAAATTCATTTCTTTGTATTTTTAGTAGAGATGGGGTCTCACTCTTGATCAGGCTGGTTTTGAACTCCTGACCTTGAGCGATCCGCCCGCCTCGGCCTCCCAGAGTGCTAGGATTACAGGTGTGAGCCACCGTGCCCGGCCTGATAAGTACTCTTGAATACAGGTTTCTGATAACTTTAGAGATCATACCATTGGACGAGGAAAAACTTCCAGGACTCTAATTAAAAAGCTAATTCAGCCACTAGGATTGCCAATCTCCTGCAGAGCAAGAGTTAATTACATGGGACTAACTACTGAAGACTGAAATAATTTTTTATGACTTTTTTTGTTTGAAACATTGCTGATTCTTTTTGTTTTCCAAGTCAAGAAAATTTTTTTTCTTCTTTTGAGCTATTTATTGCTTACAACAATATGAATAAAATATATTTTTGTGAGCAAAATTTGAAGCATTTTTCTCTCTATTTGATTTCTCCACAATTTGGAAACTATTTGTGAATATTCTTAATTTATGGCAATATGGTTATTTGCATGAGTTCAATAAGAATCTGTTTTCTTTTATAATGGGACACAATTGAAGACACTGGTTATATTATTAAATACCAAGGTTTTGACTGGAAGGGCATATTTTCAGATATGCCCAGATTGCTTTGAAGAATCAAGCTTAACTTTAGAGAGCCAATAAAAAGCCTCCTGGAAAGACTGGCTTTGTACCTTGACTATAAAATTTCCTGACCTGTAGATAAGTAGAGAAAGTCACTTTCTGACAGGCCCAGGAACCCTAAGTTATTTTGGAAACCTCAAGAAAAGAGGAATTCACCCAATTTATACTGGTATTGTGGACAGTCTGATGGCAAATCCTTGACTTGGCTTTCTAGCCTCTGCAGTCTAATCTGAGTTTCCTTATGAAAAAGTTCCAGCAATGCCAATTTAAAAGAGCTTATATGGTCAATTATTCTTGCTGTACTTTAGGCAAATAATCAAGCCAAGTATAACAAGACTAAAATTTATTTTGCAAATAATTGGTCATATGATTTATGCTTGGTAAAAATGAGAAACTGGAGGGAAAAAAATTATGTTTTAGAAGAAACTACAGTATACCTGTTATTAGATTCTAGCCTTGTTCATTGGTTTAGAGTTTTTATTATTTGCCTACAACTTAGCATTTCTCCTTTTCTGATTTAATTTCTCACCTCTCCATTTGACTTGATCTCATAAGAATGAGCCTTCCTAGCGATGGGGGATTAGATGAAACATACAACCACAAACTCATGTCTTCTACAATGCTTTCTCTGAAAGATTTTGAAGAACAGGCGAAATATAAAGGAAAATAAAAATCTCAGTATCCCCAACTCCTTATGCAAATAGGAAGGTGGGAAGGTCAAGTCTGAAGGTTGAGTCATGCTACACTCTCTTCCAAATTAATAGTTGTTACTAACATTATGCATTAGTCAGATCCCCATGGAAAGGTAAAGGCCTCAGGCATCTACAAAGAACTGCCCCCACAGAGAATTCACAAGGAAATTGTTTGCTGGCATCCCATAAACAAGGACATGCATATTGTAACTTTGAGTCTGCAGACTAAGTCTAATTCCTAAAACTAAAGTCTGTTCAATACCACACTGATAATGTCGATTACAAGTTTACCTTCCCAGGTGTAGCACAGAGAAAAGACAAGATGAATCATTTTTCTACCTACCCAGAGACTGTAATTGATTCTTCTTTTACTCCCTTTTTGGCTTCTAACATTCACTTTATGTAAAATTAGATTTCCTGAGCACCAAGTAAAGTCTCACAAGAATGTAACAATTTATCTTACCACCTGTAAGGTTTTTCTGCTGCAGTGAAAAGAAAAGACAGAGAGCGGGAAAGAGTAGGGCCAAACCACGTGGCTTTATTTAGCATTCCCGGACAAGGTTCTGGGGTCCCAAGAGAGGGTGCCACAGAATTCGCCCCTGTTTGAAGGGGGGAGGCCTTTTATACTGTTTGGGCCGGGCTAGGGACTTTTGGCGGGAAGAGCTGGGGCGACCTTTGGTGGTCATTGAGAAATAGGAGGGGCTGGCGGTATTTGTGGAATCCAGGAGACAAAACTTTTTTATCCCGGTGTGGTAGTTTTCAGCGGGGCAGTCGTCCTTGGCAGGTCCTTGGTGGGTCTGGTCTCATGAGCCTTTTCTTTTTTGATCTAGGGAGGGGAGGGAGGCCCACCAGCCTTACACCACCTACCTGCCCTTCTTCTTACATGCTCCCCCACCTTTTAAGGAAAGGTATAAATACTAAAGCTCCTAAAAACCTCTTTGGAAAAAAACAGTCACAGATGCATATGTAGCTTGTGTTTTTCTCAGACATGCCCTAAAGCTGGCTTAATAAACCTTGATTGATTGAGATCTTTGCCTTAATCACTCACTTTGGGTTGTCAATACAAAGTAAAGTTAAAACCACTGTTAAATAAAACTTACAGAAGCCAGATGTGGTGGCTCATGCCTATAATCCCAATGTTTTGAGAGGCCAAGGTAGGAGGATTGCTTGCTTGAGGCCAGAAGTTTGAGACCAGCTTGGGCAACATAGTGAGACCCCCCCCCCCATCTCTTAAAAAAAAAAAAGTAAATGCTGGATTATGCTGAGTATAATTTTGGTATTATAAGGGCCAAGGGAAACTTGCCCTTTGCTCACTAAAGTTTCGCTGAAAAATCAACTCACAAAAGACAGATTAATTCAGGTGTGGTTATATTCTTAGTCTTACAGGGAGGGGAAGAAAAAACAATTGTTCTCCTTGGTGTATCTGGATCTTAGATAAAGAAATTTCAACTTTATTCTGTGCTTTGGAAGAGACTATAGGGGTCGGGGGTAGGAAGAGACAACTTGAGGCTTCTTCAGTTCAGCATGTCAGGATGCCTTATTTGGGGGTTATCAGTTTCTGAGCCCCAACAGTATAAAGGCTATTCCTTGACTCCTAACGTAGTTGAAAATGTGAATCCAAGAGCTAACTAAATGGATCAGTTCACCTTCAGAATAACTGGACTTTTATGTATTAATATTTTTTGTTCTGTGCAATTTTAGGACATATTTTCATCAGGCAATTTCCACTTGTAAAAGAATATTCTTCCAAACTCTTAGAGCATATATGTGACAGGAGAGGAAAGAAATCACCAAGCAGAAGTATTTTCTGTAGAGGAGCAAGGCCCTCAGAGGCATGGGGAAAGGTGATTGGTGGGTGAGAAAAAGTGAGGTAAAATTGGTGACTTACATGTGACTTACTTCATGGCTCTTCAGAGAACACATGTTCAGAAAATGGCTGCATTAGCATGATCTGAGGGAGTTGTTTTTAGCCCTCTGATGTCAAAAAGTCACTTCTCAGGGATTTGTGCAGACTGAGTCAAAGGTCAGTGGTCTCAACTGGCTTGAACTGGATGAGAGCTGCCCCCTAGTTCCCTTAAGCAACCATTACTATAGTGACCCACAATCACAGATGTTGTCTATAAGGAAGCTAATGGGACTTTAGTTATTTATTATTTGGCTATATGACTTGCTAATGGGAGTTTTAAGATCAACCAGAAGTAGGCAATTATTTAATAAAAGCAAGCAAGGCAGTTTAAGTTTGGTGGGCTTAATCTGGTTAGCCCTCAGTTTCATTATTACAGAAGTGAAAGATGTTTTGATTATCTATTGCTATGTGACAGATAATCCCAAATCTTAGTAGCTTAAAACCACAACAAGAAAATTCTGTGAATCTGCAATTTTGGCTGGGCTTGTCAAGGATGGTTTATCTCTTCTCCATGAGGCATCAGCTCAGGCAGTTCAACTGGACTGGAGTATCCTCTTCTAAAGTGGCTCAATAGGCTGGGCACTGTGGCTCACATCTGAAATCCCAGCACTTTGGGAGGCTGAGGCAGGAGAATTGCTTGAACCCAGGAGTTTAAGACCAGCTTGGGCAACATAATGAGACCCTGTCTCTACAAAAAATTAAAAAATTAGCCAAGCATGGTGGCACGTGCCTGTAGCTATCAGGATGCTAAGGTGGGAGGATCACTCGAGTTCAGGAATTGGAGGCTGCAGTGAACTATGATCACACCACTGCACTCCAGCCTGGGCAATGGAGTGAGACCCTGTCAAATAAAATAAAATAAGATAAGATAAAATAAAATAATCCCACTCATATGGCTGGCAAGTTGGTACTAGCTGGTGGCTAAAAACTGAACCAGGATTGTTGGCCAGGAATTGGCTCCTGTCCACATGGGCTTCTCCGCAGGAGTGCTTGGACTTATGAGCTGCAGCAGTCTGCATGACATGGTGGCTGGGCTCCAAGTGCAAGCCTTCTGAAAGCCAGATAGTGGCAACGGCCAGGCTCGTAAGCTAGGCCCTGAAATGGACAGTGTCGTTTTTAATCATCTTCCATTGGTCAAAGAAATCATAAAGCTCACCCAGATTTGTGGTGAGGAGGCTTAGACCCTAACCTGTTAATGGGAGGAATATTAAAGAAACTGTGATCATCTTTAATTTGGCATATTTGAATCAGAAAGAAAGAGATATTCTGAAAAGTTGGTAAGAGCTGGGGAGGAAAAATATGAGAAAGAGGAACATATGAAACAACAGTAAACAGTTAAATAATGATTAGAGAGAAAATTATGGAGTACAGACATAGGGAATCCAAAATATACATAATTAGTGACCATGAAGAGAATGGAAATAATGGAAGGGAAAAACTTAATATATCATTTATAATCTTCCTCCTCCTCTTTCTAAAAGCCAATGGCCTTTTCTCAATATTTCTCAATCTTGGCCTTTCTGGGTGGGTCAATTTTACCAAGTACATGGAATGCCTCTCCAATATGTAAGTTCAAGTTTTTTATTTCAGTAAGCTTTTATTGAATTATCAATTTTGGTATTTTTTCTGTTCAGCTGCTTTGGGTTTCTTCTTCAGGTACTCCTATTGTACTTATGATGACCCTTCTTTGCCTGGCGTCTATAGTTAACACTTTAAAAAGAGTCATTTAATCTCTTTCTGTTATGGCTACTTTATCCTGTGTGGCTTTGAATTTAATCTTTCATGAATTTCTAAAAATTTTAAATTTCTTTCCTTAGCTCTGTCAGTATTCTTTTTCATATTCACCTGTTGCCTTATTTCTGACTTTATTAATTTTTATGTTATTCCTTCACAGTTTCTGTCATTTTAAAATGCCTTATTGAGATAGAACTTATGTACCATAAAATTCACCCTTTTAAAGTGTAGAATTTAATTACTTTTTATATATTCATAGAGTTGTGCCACCACCACCACCAAATCAATTTTAGAACATTTTCATCATCCCAGAAAGAAACCCAAACCCATGGTCAGTCATTCCCTATCCCACCACAACTCTCTAGTCTTATGCAAGCACTACTTTCTGTTTCTCTATATCTTCCTTTTCTGGACATTGCATACAAATGGGATCATACAATATAGGACCTTTTGTGACTGGCTTCTTTCATTTAGCATGTTTTTTTCCCTTTTAAAAAAATTGATACACAATAGTTTACATATTTATGGAGTACATGCAATATTTTGCTACATGCATAGAGTGTGTAATGATCAAGATACGGTATTTTGGGGTATCCATTACCTTGAGTATTTATCATTTCTATGTTTTGGAACGTCTTAAGTCCTCTCTTCTACCTATGTGTTGGGAACATTTCAAGTGTTCTCACTATTTTGAGATATACAAAATATTGTTATCAACTATAGTCACCCTACTATATTATTGAACATTAGAACTTATTTCTTCTATTTATCTGTATGTTTATACCCATTAACCACCACCTCTCTTTATCCCCCCGCCCCACCTGGACATCTTTCCGAGCCTCTGGTATCTGTCATTCCCACATATGAGTGAGCATATGCAATATTTGTCTTTCCATGCTTGGTTTACTTCAGTTAACATAATGACCTCCAGTTCCATCCATGTTGCTGCATAGGACATGATTTTATCTTTCTTTTGGCCAAATAGTATTCCACTGTGTATATATGCTCCATTTTTTAAATCCTTTCATCCATTGATGGACACTGAGGTTGATTCCATATCTTTGCTATTGTGAATAGTGCTGCAATAAACATGCAAGTACAAATATCACTTTGATATCCTAATTTTTTTTTCATTTGATAAATAGCCAGTGGTGTGATTGCTGGATCATATGATAGTTTTATTTTTAGTTTTTTTAGAAATTTCCATACTATTTTCCATAGTGCTTTACTAATTTACATCTCACTCACAGTGTGTAAGAGTTCCCTTTTCTCCACATCCTCACCAGTATCTGTTATTTTTTTGTCTTTTTAATAATAGCCATCCTAACTGGAGCAAGCTGATACCTCATTGTGGGTTCGATTTAAATTTTCCTAATAATTAGTGATGTTGAGCATAATGTTTCTAAGATTCATCCATGTTGTAGCATGTATCAGTACCTCATTCCTTTTCATTGCTGAATAACATTCCATTGTATATGTATACCATATTTTATCTATTGACATTTAGTCTGTTTCCACTTTTTAGTTATAAATAATGCTACTATAGACATTCGTATAGCCTTTTCACTTCCTGCGGCAGCTGCTCAAAGTGAGGAGAGCAGAGCTTGTGCGAGCGGCCACAAGCCGGGGTTATGAATGCCACCGGCCACTGCTGCCTGCTCTTGCCAGCCCACCGCAGGTCAGGCTATGGGTGCGCTGTGAGTAATGGGCAGTCAGAGTTGTGGGCTGGAGACTTCAGAAAGCAATGATGGCTTGCTTTTGAGTTGCTGGCGGAGAGTGAAGAAACCCAAAATGGAGGATTTTTCTACCAGGCCCTAGGGCACCAGTGGCCGGGACAACAAACCTGTTTGGGGAGACATTGGCCAAGGATCGGTTCATCAATTTAGTTATTGGCAGCTTAACATCCTTATTGTTTCTAGTAACGCTAATCAGTGCTTTTGTTTTCCCTTAACTACCTCCAAAACCATTGAATATATTTTTTGCTGTTTGCATCGCTTTGAGTAGTATTACTGCCTGCATACTTACCTACTGGTATTAACAAGGAGATTTAGAACCGAAATTTAGAAATCCAATTTACTATATTTTCTATCATCATATTATTATGTATATGTGTGAATCTGTACTTCCATGACATGGGAAGGTGAGGCTGCCCAGGAGAAATACTTACCAGGTCTCTTCAAAATGACATATTAGAACAGTGACTAATTGTTGAATAAGTTATGTTGAAGAACCTCCTGTAGAAGTCTGATACATGATTTTTATGTTAACTGTAAATCTAAATTCCCTCTTGCAAGGAAGACATATATAGATCACTTTGCTTTTCCTTTAAGGAGCTGAGGCTGCACTTAAACATTCGAACTTCCACTTTTGAAATTATAATTTATTATAATGTAATTGCATGGCAAAAGGCTATGTAACAATCTTGCATTTTAAGATAAATGTTCTTTTATTTCTGTTAAACTGAATATACAATTGTTCCCTAGGCAACCAACTTTTGCTTATAACTACAACTTAATTTCATGTTAACAAAACACAGATGGTGAAGACAACTTTGATTGTCAAGATCTAATTATAATAATAAATAATTTATACAAGAAAAAAAATAGGCTGGGCGCGGTGGCTCACGCCTATAATCCTAGCACTCTGGGAG
>VBSM01002608.1:100757610-100770834 GCA_008086735.1 Cheirogaleus medius | reverse complement strand
CGGGAGGCTGAGGCAGAGGGATCGCTTGAGCCCAGGAGCTTGAGGTTGCTGTGATCTAGGTTGATGCCACGGCACTCACTCTAGCCTGGGCAACAAAGTAAGACTCTGTCTCAAAAAAAAGAAAAAAAGAAAAAAAAATTCATACACAAGTTTTTGTGTGAATGTATATTTTCAGTTCTCTTGGGTATGCAATTAAGTGTGAAATTACTGGGTCATAGAGTAACTATGTATGACTTTTTGAAAAATTGCCAACCAGTTTTATAAAGTGGCTGCATCATTTTACAATCCTGACAGCAATGCATGAGGGTTCCAATTTCTACATATCCTTGCCAACATTTGTCATTATTGTCTTTTTTTATTATTATAATCATCCCAGTGGGTGCAAAGTCGCATGTCATTGTGGTTTTGATTTGCAGTTCCCTGATGGTTAATGGTATGAGCATCTTTTCATGTGCATACTGGCCATTCATACATTTCCTTTGAGAAAATTCTATTCAGATCTTTTACTCATTTTTTAATTGGGATATCTATGTTTTTCTCATTGAGTTGTAAGAATTCTTTACATGTTTCTGGATACATTTCCTTTATCAGATGTGTGATTTGTAAATATTTCCTCCCATTCTGTGAGTTGTTATTCCAATCTGATGATATCAATTGCAACAAACAAGTTTTTAAATTTGATGAATTTCAATTTATGTATTTTATTTCAATTTATGTATTTGTTACTTTTGCTTTTGGTGTCACATCTAAGAAGTCTTTGTCTAACACAACGTTGTGGAGATTTACTCTTGGATTTTCTTGTAAGCTTTATAGTTTTTCTTCTTTTTTTCTTCTCCTCCTTTCTCATCCCTCCTCCTCTTCTTTGGTATAGACAGGGCTTCACTATGTTGCCCAGGCTGGTCTCAAACTCATGGCCTCAAGCAATCCTCCTGCCTTGGCCTCCCAAAGTGTTGGGATTACAGGCGTGATACAGGTATGAGCTGCTGGGCTGGCTGTCTTAATTCTTATATTTAGGTGTTTGACCCATTTTGAGTTAACTTTTGTATATTGTTTAAAGTACGAGTTGATATTTAGTTGTCCCAACACCATTTGTTGAACAGACTATTCTTTCCCATTTGAATTGTCTGGGCACTTTTGCCAAACATCAATTGGCCTCAAACATGGGGGTTTATTTCTGGACTTCTAATTCTATTCCATTAATCTATATGTCTATCTTTATGTTTGTTTTATTATTACACTTTGCTCTAAGTTTTGATATCAGAGATTGTAAGTCCTCCAAATATGTTCTTTCTCAAGATTATTTATGCTACTGTGGGTGCACATAAATTTTAAGATCAGCTTGCCAATTTTTGCAAAAAAGTATCTGGGAAGGATTATTTTTTGGAATTTGTTGAGTCTGTAGATCAATTTGGAGGGGTACTGCCATCTTAACATTTAATATTAAGTCCTTTGACCCATAAACATCTGAAAGCTTTGCATTCCTTTAGGTAATTTCTTTCACCAATGTTTTATAACTTTTATAGTATAAGATCTACAATTCTCTTCTGGAAATTATCCCATGAATTTTATTTATTCATATTTAAATATATAAATTTGTGTTCTCTGCATTAAGTATACTTTATTAAATTATACTAAATTTATTCCTGTGCATTTCAAATTTATTCCTATACATTTTATTCTTTTTGATGTTGCCATAAATGGAATTGTTTTCTCAATTTCATTTTTGGGCCATTTAATTCTAGTATATACAAATAAAATTAATTTTTGTATATTAATCTTATATCCTTAAACCTTACTGAACTTATACGTTTATGAGTTCTAATAGTTTCCTCCCCACTCCCCTTAGGATTTTCTGCATGTAAGATTATGTCACCTGCAAATACTGTTACCGTTACTTTTTCCTTTCTAATCTGGATGTCTTTTATTTCTTTTTATTGCCTAATTGCTCTGGCTAGAACCTCCTGTATAACGTCTAGTAGAAGTGATCTAAGCAGACATCCTTGTTTTATTCCTGATTTTTTTTTTTTTTTTTTTTCAGACAGAGTCTCACTCTGTTGCCCGGGCTAGAGTGCTGTGGCGTCAGCCTAGCTCACAGCAACTTCAAACTCCCGGACTCAAGCAATACTTCTGCCTCATCTCCCGAGTAGCTGGGACTATAAGCATGCACCACCATGCCCAGCTAATTTTTTCTATATATTTTTAGTTGGCCAATTAATTTTATTTCTATTTTTTTCAGTAGAGACAGGGTCTCGCTCTTGCTCAGGCTGGTTTCGAACTCCTGACCTTGAGCAATCCGCCCGCCTCGGCCTCCCAGAGTGCTAGGATTACAGGTGCCCAGCCTATTCCTGATGTTAGGGTGGAAAAATTTCTGTATGATTTTAGTTGTGGGTTTTTCTTAGATAGCTTTTACCAGGTTCAAGAACTTCTCCTCTATCCCTAGTTCATCAAGATTTTTAATCATAAAGTGTTTGAACTTTTTAATATGCTTTTTCTGTATCTATTGAGAATATCCTGTTTAAAAAAATTGTATTAATAGGTTGTATTACATTGACTTTTTGAACCAACCTTTCATTACTGGGATAAATCTTATTTGGTCATGGCGTATGATCCAGTTTCTATGTTGCTGAATTTGATTTGGTTGGCAAGTATTTTGTTGAGGATCTTTGTGTCTATATTAATACAAGTTATTGGTCTGTAATTTTCTTGTGATGTCGCAGTCTGGTTTGATATCAGTGTAATACTGGCCTTGTAGGGTGAGTTAGGAAGTGTTTTCTCCTATTCTAGTTTTGGGGAAAGTTTGTGAAGATATGGTGTTAATTCTTCTTTAAGTGTTTTGTCAAATTCACCATTGTAGCTATGTAATCCTGAACTTTTCTTTGTTAAAAAGTTTTTAATTACTAATTCAATCTCTTTGTTGTAGATTTATACAAATTTTCTATTTCTTAAGTTTTAGTCATTTGTCTTTCTAGAAATTTGTCCATTTCTTCTAAGTTATCTAATTTTTTGTCATAAAGTAGTCCATACAATTCCCTTGTAATTCTATCTTGTAAAGTCAGTAGTGATATGCCCTTTCATTCTTGATTTTAGTAATTTGAATCTTTTCTCTGTGTGCCTTTTTCCCCCTTTTTCCTTAATTAGTCAGTGTAAGGGTTTGCCAATTTTTTGATGGTTTCAAATAACCATTTTTTTTGTTGATTTTTTAATATTGTTTTCATCCTCCATTTCATTAATGTTTAATCTTTATTTAATCTTTATTCCCCCCCTTTTAGATTTAGTTTTCTGTTCTTTTCCCAGTGTTTTAAGGTACTGACTTGAGATCTTTGTATCTTTAATATAGGTTTTTATTGGTATAAATTTCCTTGTAGGTGCCGCTTTAGTCACTGTCCTTAAGTTTTGGTGTATTACTTTTTTAAAAAATATATCTCAAGGTATTTTTGAATTTCTCTTGTCATTGTTTCTTTGACTTATTTGTTATTTAGGAGTGTTTATTTCTACATATTTTTGAATTTCCTAGGTTTCCTTCTGTTTCTAATTTGTAATTTCATTCCATTGTGTTCAGAGAACATACCTTGTACCATATTTCAATAATTTTGAATTTACTAAGGCTTGTTTTATGGTCTAGCATATGGTGTAACTTAGAGAATGTTCCATGTGCTCTTGAGAAGAGTAAATATTCTGCTGTTGTTGAGTGAGATGGTCTATAAATACATTAGGTGTAGTTTATAGTCTTGTTCCAATGTTTTGTTTCTGTGCTAATTTCCTGCCCAGTTTTTCTATTCTTTATTCAAAGTGGGGTGATAGCTCCAACTATTATTGCTCAATTGTTTATTTCTCCCTCAGTTTTTGTCAATTTTTACTTCAGAATTCTAATAGCAAAATACAGAATTGTCAAGTATTTATGGGCTCTGTTGTGAGGTGTACAAATGTTTACAATTATTAGAGCTTCTTGATGGATTCAGTCTTTTATCACTATAAAATGACCCCCTTTATCTCTGGTAAGTTTTTATTTTCAAATCTATTGTGTATGATAATAGTTTAGCCACTCCAGCTCTCCAACGATTGCTGTTGGATGGTATGTATTTTTCAATGTACTTTTTCTTTAATCTCCTGTGGACAGCATATAGTGAGATCTTATTTTTTAAACCCAGAATGACATTATTTGCCTTATGATTGTGTAATCCATTCACATTTAATGTTACAATTGATATGGTTAGATTTATTTCTGTCACTTTACCTTTAGCTTCCCACATATATCTTTTTTGTTTCTCTTTTCTTCCTTTTCTGGTTTCTTTTGTACTAGGTGAATACTTTCTAGTGTAATATTTTAATTCCTTTAATGATTTTTCCATATGCATTTCTTTGATTATTTTCTTTCTGGTTACTCTTTCTTTCTGGTTACTCCAGCTCTAGGAATTACAATACACATCTTCTCAAAATCTACTCTGGCTTTATAATAACTTTATTCCAGTGAAACACAGAAATGTCACACCTATACAGCTCTATTCCTTTTTCTCTTTTTTTTTTTGTTAATGTTACACATATTGCATCTCTATATGTTAAAAATGTATCAATACAATGCTGTAATACTTTTTATAAATTAATGTATTTCAAAATGGCTAAAGATAGAGCAAGTATATATAGCTTTTTATATTAACTTTTTATTCATCATTTCTTGCTCTCTTCATTTTTCTGTGGATTATTACAATACAGCTTTCCTTTCACCTTTGTGTTTGTCACAAATATGCATTTCTATGTTATAGGTACAGTGCTATAATTAAATACATATTGTTTTATAGAACTGCTTTTAAAATCACCTCAAGAAGAAAGGAGAATAGGTAACTTATTAAGTTCCTACATAATTATCTTTATTGACCTATTTTCTCCCCAGGATTTGGATTACTGTGTGATCTCTCTTGCATTCAGCCTAAAAAACTTCCTTAATATTTTTTTGTAAGATAGGTTTCCTAGGAACAAATTCTTTCACTCCAATCACCCCCTTTAAAAAAAATTCTGAGAATGTCCTCATTTTGCCTTCATTTCTGACAGTTTTGCTAGACACAAAGATTCTTGGTTGACAGGCTTTTTTCCCCTGACCTCCAACAATCTGAAAGTTATCCCTCTGCCTTCAAGCCTCCATTATTCTGATGAGAATTTAACCATTAATAGGGTTTTCTTATACACAATGAGTGACTTTTTTCTCTTGCTGTTTTTAATATTTTTTCTTTCATTGTTTTTACTTTGATATATCTGAGTATGGATCTTTCTATATCTCATAAATTATTGATCTTCTTAAATGTTTTTCATCAAATTTGGGATTTTCAGGAATTATTATTTTGAGACAGAGTCTTGCTCTGTCACCCTGGCTAGAGTGCCATGGCATCAGCCTAGCTCACGGCAACCTCAAACTCCTGGGCTCAAGCAATCTTTCTACTTCAGCCTCCCAAGTAGCTGGGACTATAGGAGCACACCACCACACCTGGCTAATTTTTTCTGTTTCTAGCAGAGACAGGGTCTTGCTCTTGCTCAGGCTGGTCTTGAACCCCTGACCTCAAATGATCCTCCCACCTCAGCTTCCCAGAATGCTAAGATTACAGGTGTGAGCCACTGTGCCTGGCCTTGAGGCATTATTTCATCTAATAATTTTTCTGCTTTTTCTTTCTCCTTTCTTATAACTCCTACTGTGTACATATTTTTTTTCCAATAAGCCCTTTTTAAAGCATGAATGATGTTGTGTGTTTTCTGAAGATGTTTTTCTTAATTTTTTCTCCCGTTCTTTGGATTGCATTATCTGTATTGATTACCTCTACGTTTGTAGATTTTCTACTGTGAGCTCAAATCTTTCTACTATTCCTCAAATGAATTTTTCATTGTAGTTACTGTACTTTTGAACTCCAGAATTTACATTTGGTTCTTTTAAAGTAATTCTTCTCTTTCTTAGATTTTATGGAATATTGTTTATATAACTTCCTTTACTTCCAGCAGGGTTTCGTGTTTTTTTTTTGAACATAACAGCACTTTGACATTTTTTGTCTGCTTCCAACCTATGGGCCCTCTCAAAGCCAGTTTTTATTGATGGCCATTCTCCCCTGTGTATGGATCAGTTTCCTGTTTCTTTGCATGGCTTGTAATTTGAGGACTGGATATTTTTTATAATATTTTATAACATAGCAGCTCTGGGTATTCACCTTTACCTTCCCTCCTGCTCCCCAGGCTTCTTTAGTTACTTGGTTGAACTATTTCAGTTAAGTCCATTTACCTGAAGTGTGCAGCCTCTGATGTTCCTTCTGAGAGAGAGCATAGTCTGGGCTTGTGTAGTCACCCTGACTCTTCCCTCTAATCCCAAAGACAGTGGTTTTGATAGGGCTCTCTTTTACTGTTTCTTTTCCTGATCTCCTTGGAAAGGTTCTAGTTGGTCTGCCTTTATTGTTACCATATCCTACTATTAGCACCCACTAATTTGCTAGCTAACCTCTTTGACAATGCTCTGTGGAATAAGGTACTGCACAGTTCAATCCAATTCAGGCTCCTGTACAGTACGTTTTTTTTAGTACAGTATCTTTGAGGCTTGTTGTAACCCTAGGACTCTTATTAGCTGCCTCTCTCGTTCTCAGAACTTTTTGTTGATCTTCCCTTTTGTTTGTTGCACTGCCTTCCACTGCTCCCTCATTCTGTTCTAAACAAAGTCAGTCCCTTTAAGGAGTGTATGGAGCTGTTTTTATGGCCTGCCATTGCCACCAGACAGAACCTCAGTGCTGTTGCTCCAAAGCTACAGATGGGGATTATAACCTGCTTGTCTAGGAGTGATACCCATGGTCTATATGGGGGCAATGGGTGATAGGCCCTGGTCTTTTCTACTTGCACAGAACCTTTACCCTGAGAGTAAGCTGGGGCAAAAGCAACTGAGGTCTAGTATTCTCAGTCTGCCATTACTGGGTTAGAGTTTCTGTGCTATAAGTGGGTATTGGGTACAGGAAGGAGCTCCAGACCTCTTGTCTACTCTTGCTTGGAAAAGGGCTTCTGGAACCCAGAGCTTGAGGGAATGAGAAATGTTGGTAGTCTACTCTTCCAGGGGATAAATTGTAGCCCAAGATTGGGAACTAGAGAGAGAGGAAGTGGGGTAACTTTTTAAAAAATTTAAAAGTAATGGTTGTTTTATTGCAGAGAATCAGTGGAGCTCGTAGTGCTATCATTCCAAAAGTGTTTCCTGAATTCTTTTTAATGAATGTCTTAAAATACAAACAATCAGGACCCTTTAAATAAGGCAGTATGTTCACAATCTGAAACAGCTTTCTGCTGCCATCAGTTAATTCAAGATAAACATGCAGCATCAGAATAAATAAGTTATTTAATAGTTATTTAAATATATTCCAGAAGTTGAAGAGTGTAATTCACTTACAAGTGCAGTGTGTTACACCAGTAAATGTTACTTGACCTGTTGTAAATAATGCTGATTAAGAAGTAGTCTTGAAATAGTTTTTGAATGTCTATTTCTAATTCAGTACATTAAAAAACACAATTGTGAATGGTATAAAGACATAAGAATCATATTGCAATAAAATCAATCTCAAAAATAGAGAATACAGACCTTTCCCAGATAATTTAAGAATTCAGTTTTCCTCAACTTAAACATGATGCCACACAGAAAATAGTAAAGATGCCTTTCAATGTGATGTAACTGTATAAAACCCCAGCATGTGAGTATTAGATGACTTATGTATCGAAATCAATAAAATTTAGAAAACACATTTATATCTGAAGCAGAAATATATAACTGAGCTCTAATCATCGTCAGAGTCTGAATCGTATTTCTTTCCTCGGATAGTTTTCTTTTCCAGCTTTGTGAAGTTTGTTCCAAATTTCTTTTGGCTCTGAAATGGTGGCTCCTTTAAATTTCCACTAAAAATAAAAAAGAAATTGAAAGGCTTTTTATTCTTTATGCTTTAGTACAGTTGGTATACTAAACTGCATAAAAATCTACTTTTTCTTCCTCCCTATAACATATAGAGTGAAATTTTTTGAAATGCTGGTGTCAAGGAAGTGGTTTAATATGCATATTAAACCTTAAAGATTTAAACCTTACTTTGTACTAGTAAGTGGTTTCAATGTTTTTTCCTCCCCTTATCATTAATTACCAATTAACATTTTACAGAATGTGCCAACAGAATTTCTGACTGAAAAGGAGAGCAGGAAGTCAGAGCATTTTGGTTTCATTGGTTCTGGATAAGCTGAAGCTGTGTTAGATATTCCTTTTATTCTGAGAATGACCTAGACAACACTGCTCTGTTTTTCATACCGTCATGACTAGTTTGATCCTGTTTAACATTTAACATGTCTTAACGTTTCGATCTTTCCAGACATCAGCAAAACTCATGGAATTCATTATCATTATCCTAGAATTGATATGAAACTCTTTTTTAATGATGCTTGAGAAATAAACGATATGGGACAATTTCATTTTTCAAAAATATCTGGGGAATACTCCTAGCCCCCAGATGTTGGTTTTGAAAGATCACATGCTCCTTGGAGAAACAGCTGATTCCAGGGAGAGGACAACGTGAGCCCCCTTAAAACATCTTGTTTGTACCAAAAAGGAGTCAAAGAATTATGGGAATATATCAAAAAAACCCAGAGGCCAGCATGAAAAGGGCTCTCAAAGGGCAATTTGAGCTTCAAAGTAAATGATAATGGCAATAGACTATAATCTACTGAATAAAAGAATTCATATTCCATACTAATCTAACTAAGAAAGTAAATAAATGTGGGAAATGGAAAAGTTCTTCATTAAGTCACCATTTGGCCTGATAAAGAAATGCTTAACCTAGTGTTCATTTATCATCTGAAATGAGACAAACCATCACATCCCTCCTGATATGATACACCAAGGAGGAAGGATACATCTCTTCCATAATGTGCCTGTCAAAAATGCATAATCTGAATCTAATCTTGAGGAAGTATTAGACACAGCCTAATTTGCCTAGGCAATGTTCTACAAAATAAGTAGCTTGTACTTTTAAAAAGCGAAAGTCTTGATAAACAGAGTAACAAACTGGGGTATAGGTTAATGGAAAGTAAAGACACATAACTAAATGTGACAGATTTTTCTGATATGGAGGACATTATTGGGACAATGGTAAAATCTGAGTAAGGGCTATAAATTACACAATAATTCCTGTTTGAATAATTGTACTGTGACTATGATAGAAAAAAAGTCCTTGTTTTTAGGAAATACATATGAAAGTATTCAGAAGTAAAGGGACACCATATCTACAACTACTGCTCAAATGGTTCTGAAAAAATATTTAGAGTATCTAGAAAGAGAATTATAAAAGCAAATATAAAATATTTAAAAGTAGGTAATATGGGCAAAGGGTATATAAGAATTCCTTGTATTAGTTTGCAAATGGTTTAAAGTTTGAAATCACTTCAAGATATATAATTTCATTTAATAAATATTTTGTTAATATTAAGAAAACAGAGCTAATATCTACAACATACGAATGATTTAGGCATGCCTAGGAGAGTAAGAAAATAGAGAAAGGGAAGTGGGGGAGAGAAAAAATGAAGGAACGTTCTACTTATTGGAAAGCACTGTAACTCTGGAATGATAATTTCACAATTTTACCTGTTATTTCTGAATATCAAGATCAGGCAAAATAGATGATATGCTTTGTGGAATTAGATAAATTATTTGTGTAGAGAAGTAGACAGATGAATGAGAAATGGAAGTTGGATTTTAGATTGTTTTCAAACAGAGATTGTTCTCCATAGTAAGTAACATAAGCTAAGTGTAGAAATCTTTTTGTATTTATCAGATTCTGTGAGACAGGAATATCTATATTTAAAAAGCTAATGTTTAAAAATATAACCTTCTTTGTAGCTCACTGGTTTTAATTTTTAGTTCATCAAAGGGAATCATTTAAGTCAGTATCACTTTGAGTAATCTGGCTTAAATAGTGTAAGAGTCAATTCTGGAATGCCATTTTAAGTTTCCAGATTAATACAGAATTAGTTTTAATAGTATTCGTTAAGTCAAAAACTTTAATAATCAGGAGTACTCCATGAATCAGTTTTATCTATAAACCTGATTTTGCTGTAAAATCATGATAATAATGGACACTTTAAGAAATATACTATCCTTCGAAAAACTTTATATATCTCTCAAAAGGTCTTATTAATTTCATAAAATAAATGTTGATACAAAAATCTTCTCTATCAACTAGACACGAATTAAAATAATCTTATTATTTTGCTAAAAGTTACCTGTAATTAAGAATATCTGAACAACCGAGCCTCCATTCTAAAGTTTCTGTGGTAAAGTCATCTGTATTTCCTAGGTCAGTAAATCCAACAACATAATCTTGTGTTTTCCCATCTTTTACCAGTGCTAGTGTGGGAATGATTTTGATACGCAGTCTCTCACAAAGGAAAGGTGCTTTTTCCACATTCAGCTTCAAAAACTTGGTCTCAAGGTGTTTCTTGGACAATATCGCCAAATGTCTGTCTAGTATTTTACACCTGTAAGTAACAACACACAGAAAATCAAAAGCTAAAACCACAGATCTCTTTTCTTTTAAAATAAATATCATTAGGTACACCTAATTTTATAGTTTTTCCTGTTTGAGTCTCATAATTTGGTAGCCAACCTATGCCTGTGTCAGATGACCTCATCTTCAGATCAGAGGTTAGCTGCCTGAGAGGTAGGAAAACAATCTAGCATTCTACAAAGTCAATTTACCCTAATTATATTAAAAAACAAAATATTCAATATATGTTTTAAGTCATAAAGATAAGTTGTCATGTTCATGGTAAGAACAAAAAATTAAGGTCATTGTTTATGCATGTTTCCTGGCATCTTAAACAGGAAGCTTGAAGAGGGACAAATCTGAACTTGACAGAATTTAGAAGAGACTTTTAAGAAACAGGATGTACTCAGAACAGCGTTACATATGGATCAACACAATAGACACTCACCAGTGTAAAATCATCCAAAAGCTAAAGGTCAAAGGCCAGATACCACAATAGCTCAAGAAAACAAAGCAACAAAGTTCAACTCATCAGGATGAACAGAAACAATGGTGATATAGCACCTCTTGTATATTCCTGGATACAGCTGGAACCCATTCTACTAAGTGAAGTATCTCAAGAATGGAAAAACAAGCACCACATGTACTCACCAGCAAATTGGTATTAACGGATCAACACCTAAGTGGACATATAGGAATAACATTTGTCGGGTGTCAGGTGGGTGGGAGGGGGGAGGAGGGGATGGGTATATACAAACATAATGAGTGAGGTGTGCAACTTTTGGGGGATGGTCATGCTTGAGGCTCTGCCTTGAGGGGGGAGAGGGGCATGGGCAATATATGTAACTGTAATATTTGTACCCCCATAATATGCTGAAATAAAAAGAAAATTAAAAAAAAATATTTTAAGCCTAAAGTAAAAAAAACAGGATGAACAGAAATCCATCCCACTTATCAATGGAGATACCTCAAAGAGCTCAAAGTAGAAATACCATTTGATCCAGCAACCCTACTGCTAGGCATCTACCCAAAGGAAAAAAAGGCATTCTATAAAAAAGACATCTGCACTGGAATGTTTATAACAGCACAATTCACAATTACAAACATGTGGAAACAACCCAAGTGTCCATCAATACATGAGGAGATTAATCAAATGTGGTATATGTATACCATGGAGTACTGCTACTCAGGCACAAAAACCAATGGTGATCTAGCACCTCTTATTATCCTGGATAGAGCTGGAGCCCATGCTACTAAGTGAAGTATCACAAGAATGGAAAAACAAACACCACATGTACTCACCATCAAACTGGTACTAACTGATCAACACTTATGTGCACGTACAGCAGTATCATTCATTGGGTGTTGGGCAGGTGGGAGTGGGAGGAGGGGACCGGTATATTGACACCTAATGGGTGTGGTGTGCACTGTCTGGGGGATGCACACGCTTGTAGCTCTGACTTGGGTGGGGCAAAGGCATTATATAACCTAAACATTTGTACCCCTGTAATATTCTGGAAAAAAAAGAATTAGAAATGCATACATGGTGCCATGTTTGAAAGTCATGAAGGCATCAGAGAAAAAATTCTTTACTCCTAACTGTGTAACTCAGTCAGTGAGAAACACATTAAGGTTAAGAGTTACTAAAAATCTTTACACAAATATGGATATTATGGTTCTAAAGAAATGAAAAATGAAAAGCAACCAGTAGTAACTTTTATTAAGCTATATTCTATTGAAGAGGAAAATGGAAGCAACATTTTCTTTAAAGTAAAATCTATTTCAAACTGGCCAATCCTCTAGTGTTTTTGAAACAGACTGTCGTAACACTACTTTAGATCAGTGGCTCTTAATCCCCCGTGTTCATTACAATCAACTTTTCATATACAGATGAATCAAAATTCTTTGGCAGTGGAGTCAGGAAACATACAGGTGATTCTTATGCCCAATAAAGTTTGGGAATACTGTTTTAGATGACCAACACATGAAACACTTTAAAGTTGTTTTTACTAGTAAGCTCTTTGTGCAGTTAAGTGTAGTTCTTCCTGAATTAGGTTTGGGTCCAACAAAAGTTTCTTGTAACGTTATGATGCTTCATTACATTTACCCTGAATGTATCTTTTTATATGTCACCCTTTAGGTTTAGTAATGAGATTTCAGTGAAAAATGGCAACAGAGAACAAATTAATAAATGGTTTTTAAACAAAGCTCAAAAGAAATGATAAATGAGTCTTTATATGAGAAATATGTCTCTGTAAATTTGTACATAAATCAACTTCATGCTTTAACTGGAGTAAGGAATGTATTTTAAATAAGTTTATGATTCTACCATTCGTCAATTAATCCATTTTTAAAAATTCAGAAGCAGCAGTCATGGTGTAAATAGCATCAGGCTTAAAATGTGGGTTCAAAACCCTCTATTATTATTTAATAGCTGAATGGTATTAGGTAAGTCACTTCATCTCTCCAAGTCTTTCCACCCATGAAATACAGGAATTACAATACCTGCTTGAAAAAAATTATTATGCACTGGGCGTGGTGGCATAGGCCTGTAATCCCAGTGCTCTGGGAGGCTGAGGCAGGAGGATAGCTTGAGCTCAGGAGTTTGAGAACCAGCTTGAGCAAGAGTGAGATCCCCATCTCTAATAAAAATAGAAAAATTGGCCGGGTGCGGTGGCTCACGCCTGTAATCCTAGCACTC
>VBSM01002608.1:100725568-100757510 GCA_008086735.1 Cheirogaleus medius | reverse complement strand
AAAAAAAAAAAAAAAAAATAGAAAAATTAGCTGGGCGCAGAGGAGTACACCTGTAGTCCCAGCTACTTGGGAGGCTGCGAAGGATTGCTTTAGCCAAAGAGTTTGAGGTTGCTGTGAGCTATCATGATGCCACTGCACTCTAGCGTGGGTGACAGAGCAAGACTCTGTCTCAAAAAAACAAAAAAGTTATTGTGAATGTTCCAGAGATAATATACATGAAACTATCCAGCCTACTATGTGCTAGGAACTTTGCTAGATATGTAAAAACTAACAGAATGATTTGAATTTTGATTTTTCAGTTGTGTTTCAAAGCAAGTATTCCTGGTGCTTCATGGTTTATACATACATCAATATATTTACGGTCCACCTACTATGTGTTATTATTGCTCTAGGGCTATAACCCAGAGCACTGTGGGGCACAATGCAGATAAACACTCTGCCTTTACAAAACTAACTATCTACTTGGGGAAGACATACAGTAAGTGAAAAAACAGCATCAATCTTATATACTGATATCAATATATCACCTCATCATATATGCCAGAGGTTGGCAACTTAAGAAATGTGTGCCAATGGGAGATAACAGTGTACCACAAGAGCAAGAGGTTTCTCTGATACCCCTCACCCTTCCTAATCTCTTTTCCCACTTTTCCTTACAGGGGATTTCAGATTTCATCATCTCAATATTTTCATTTTTACTCTTAGTCAGGGGTCCTCAAACTTTTTAAACAGGGGGCCAGTTCACTGTCCCTCAGACTGTTGGAGAGTGCACACTGTGGGCTTGGAAAGAGTCGGCTGCTAAGCAGGACAGGCAGCGGCATCAAAAACACCCGGCGGGCCAGATGAATGTCCTAGGTGGGTGGCATGTGGCCCGCGGGCTGTAGTTTGAGGACGCCTGCTCTTAGTCAATGAATTCTACACAATCAATCCTTGACAGGTGTTAACTAATAACAAAGCTGTTGGGTTGTGAGGCTAAAGCAAGTGCTGGGCAGGCTACAGAAATGAGAGAAGAGGGCAGGGCTGAGACAATAGTGAGTCGTAACGTCTCTACACTACAGTGTATATCTGTCTAAGGGAGGCAGCTGCTACTTAACACCAGAAAACTGCTATCATTACTCCAGGTTTGCTATTATCAAGTTTTCTGATTTTTAAAGAAAAATTCTGGAATGGGGATTTTTAAAAATGGGATATCTCTCAACTTTCAAATTTTGGCAACTAATCAAATTTGTGGCCTTCCCCCACAAAAAGAAAGGCTTGAGTCCTCTGGTTTAAGCTATAACCTCTATTTTCATTTTATAAGGGAACTACTTTCTTAGATTTACAGACCTTGGTTGGTCTAAGAGAAATCACTTCTCCTTCCAACCAAGCCTGGCAGATCCCACTATGCTTCTGATGAAAGCCTTGGTCAAGCCATCATCTCCCTATCAGAGTTACTAGCTGAGAAAGGAGTGACTGAATGAACATTAACTTTGAAAGGTTGTTAGCTCCCTATTCCCATGTCATAATAGTGAGGGGAAAAAAGCAGAAATAATTATCATTGCTCGGTTAGAATTTAAAGTGTACATTTCGAAGATGTTTTTAAAGTTAGCTAGTGAAAATATAAGATAATTCAGAAAATACAAGCCATTTATATGGGAATGTTATTTTCAATAATATTCATTGATACTGTCACGTCACTGGTCTTTAAGATAATCTTTAAAATAATTGCTTAACATTAATGTACTGAAAAGGACATGAAAGAACATACTAGAGTATAATGAAACAACTTAGGAAGTTGTTCCTTTTAGTTTTCTAATTTCTCTATTAAGCCAGTATATCTCTATCTAAATAGTTATCATTTTTTTTTTTTTTAAAGCATGATGGAAACAAAGTTACCTGAATGTGGAATCTCTGTAGAAATGGCAAACCACTTTTTTACTCTCCTTGACTTCTTGAAAAAAGTCTCTCTCACTAGGGATCTCTCTATATTCCCCATGTCCTTTAGAAAGCCATTCCTAATTTGGAAAGAAGCAAAATATTATTACACATGTGAAATATCTCTCTTTCAGTACCACTTGACATTTTAAGTGTCTAAAATCACCATAGTATTTTATAATGGAGTCAATTTATCTTGCAGAGAAACGAATTCCTTTTAGCAGTTTACTATCCTATGTTTCTAGTGTCAATGCAAAGCTAGGCTATGGAGAGTGACTATCTCCACAGCATGGCTTGAATTTAAGATAATTACCTGTTTTGGTAACTTAAAACAGTTATTTTCTCAGAACTTCCAAAATAAAAATTTAGACTCAAGAGACTTAGAATGTAAATATACATTTAACTCTTAACTCTATCCATGCATTCTTAAAACTATAAGCATTTGATCCAAGTTATGATGAAATGTTAAAAAATAATGCTCATGAGATAAAGCCAGTCCGCTGTGGGGAGAGGAAGAGGTTACCATATGTCTGACGCTCAAGAGCCTTGTCTGCTTTTAATGACTACTTCAGAGAAGCAGGTATATCTTCGATACTGGCCACCAATGGACAGTGTCCCCGGAAGAAAAAGTAGTCTATTCACATGGTGTCCAGAACTAACAAAGATCTTACATCAAATCCCACTTCCAGAGTCAATACCGGAACCCCTTATCAACCAAGTCTGACAGTGACAGATCTTTCAGCTTCTTGAACCTTTCCAGTCAGTAGCACAAAGTTTATCACTTCAATTAGAAGCTCATTTCCTCTATCAGTCAACTGGTTTTAATTTAAAAAGAAGCATTAGGCTTGCAGGCAGAAGTCATAGATTTGAATACCTGTTCTACCACTTATTAGGCTATGAATTCTAATAACCTTTCTGAGTCTCAATTTCCTCATTTGGAAAGTGGAGACGTAAAGCAACTATCCCACTGGATTGTTATGAAAATGAAATAAGACAATCTACAAGAAAATGCCTAAAACAGCATCTGGCACATGTGCTTAACAAGCATCTGTACTTATACTATCTAATTTTTAGAGAGGTCTTCTCACACTGAACAATACACACCTCACTTTGGTCTGTGGATCCTAGCTTGGGACTAAGATTAGAGAGAAACTTTTTAATTTCTCTTTCACATGCCATTCCTTTAAATATCAAATCTTGCCTCAGTCTTCCCTTCTCCAAATTGAACATGTCCAGTTCCTTTTAAACTGTTTCTCATACAAAAAGATTTCTAGACTTCTCTCTCTGGATGTCCTCTGGACATATTCTAATTCACCCATGTCTTTTTCAAATGTGGCAGGGCTCTAAATCCAGCCCTCCAGAAGTGGTCCAACCAAAAAGGGCCAGGAATGCCATCTTCCTTCCTCCTCTAGACTTCGGCTAACATGGCCCAGATTATGTTAACGGTTTTGGTATCCATTTCACATCAGTTTACGTTAAGCTGACACTCACAGAAGGCCCTGATATTCTTCCCTTATGTGAAATTTCTATACATGGTTTAAACTCACAAATACAGTTCCTCAATGATATGTGACATTTCATGACTGCTTTCTTGCCTCCCCAATAATATGAGTCCTTAAAATTATTTGTTTTTTAAAAAGCTATTTCTTTTCATTTTTTTTTTCTCATGTGTTTAATCAAGAGGCTGAAGACCTGACTTAACCTGTCCAAGTTCCTTTGAGGGAGAGTGTGCCCACATGAACCTCCACCAATGCTCAGTACCCCTCCTCAGACACTTGCCACACTCCTGCACTCTTAGCACAGCTATTTGCTAAACAGAATCAAGCAGGATGAGCCTACTTGAGCTATGGCAGCTGGGCAGCACCTGGTTCTCACTCAATAGCTGTCACTCAAGCCTCTGTTGGGCTCTTCCTATTTCTCATTTTGCGTCCCTGCTCCCTACCTAAGTGCCGCAGCTCTAGCTGCCATCACAGTAGGAGGGTGCTTGGTTGACGGAAGAATACAGATAAGCATAGGCCTATTAAGTACTGAGTATAAGTCACTGCATACAGTGTTTCTCCAATACCCTTGTAGATCAAATAATCAAAATTACTGTGTAATCTACACTACTCTTTCAAAGAGTATCTGTACAAACTACAAAGGTTTCTTGCCTACTTCCACAGAAAACATTTTAATAAAAAAGATCTATTAAAATGCAATGAAAGAGGCCAGGCACAGTAGCTTACACCTGTAATTCTAGCACTCTGAGAGGCCAAGGCAGGAGGATTGCTTGAGGCCAGGAGTTTGAGATCAGCCAGAGCAAGAGCAAGACCCCGTCTCTACAAAAAAATAGAAAAATTAGCTGGGTGTGGTGGCGTGCACCTGTGGTCCTAGGTACTCAGGAGGCTGAGGCAGGAAAATAGCTTGAGCCCAGGAGGTGGAGGTTGCAGTGAGCTATGATAACACCACTGCACTCAAGTCAGAGTGACAGAGTGAGACTGTCTCAAACAAACAAACAAAAACAATGAAAGTTCTAAAATAAGACCCGAGTTAGTCCATGACAAATTAATCTTAAATTGATTTATCTGTTAATAATAAAAAGTCCTAAGGCCAGCCCACCTGTTGGTTTTTAATTATAAATAATCAGACTATTGTTTTAAACTTCTGAAAACTTCCTTTACAGAATTATTTAACATATGTTCCTTATAAATCAGGTGCATTCAGTCTTTCCCCCAAAATATCCTAGTTATGAAAAATTATTTTTATAATGTTTTTATTTAAATTAAAAAAAATTTTTTTTTAGAGACAGGTTCTCACTCGGTTGCCCAGGCTAGAGTACAGTAGTGCAATCATAGCTCACTGCAGCCTTGAATTCCTGGTCTCAAATGATACTCCTGCCTCAGCCTCCCAAGTAGCTTTGGACCACAGGCATGTGCCACCATGCCCAGCTAATTTTTTAAAATATTTTTTATAGACACAGGGTCTTGCTATGTTGCTCAGGCTGGTCATGAACTCCTGGCTTCAAGTGATCCTACTGAGTCGGCCTCCCAAAGTGTTGGGGTTATAGGCCTAAGCCATTGTGTGTGGCCTGAAAAATTATTTTTAGTTGAACATTGGTAATTAGTAGCGTACTTAACTGTAATCATGAAATGAGTTTGTGGCAGAACCTAAACATATATTACCTTAAATCCCAATAATCTATCCTCTGCTTACTATTAGCATTATATTAAGAAAAGCAGGCTATTTTCTAAAATAGGGTACATTTTAAAGCCATATAATATACCCTATTTTAGAAAACTAAAAATACAAAAATCAGAATTCACTCATATTATAAAAGATTCTTTCCTTTTTATAGTAACTCTTCTAAGCACTGAGGGTGTAACACATTATCAAAGGGATACTAACAAGAGTAGCACAAATAAAACTCCCTATTTCTTCAGAAAAGTTAAAGTGCATGTTTTAGTCATAGCCAACTGAAGAGGAACCAGAGTTCATGGTAATGTATTTCTATGTAATTTAACCCAATGGAAACATTTTTTAATCAAAACTCAATTTACAGAATTTAACCCATTGGTTTTGATTGGAATCTACAACTACAAATTTATGCCACACTCACAATCTAATAAGCTAACAAGGATAGAGCTGTGGCTACCTTTCTTTGTGACCCAGCATGCGTTCTTTTGAATAAGTATGCCATATAATGAAACATTACATTGGAAATGCCTGAAATACTTTCTTCAACATAAATTGATTTAACAGCTCTTATCTGTCTTATCCCATTTGCTTTGAAAACAGCTAAATTATGATGGTCTTTAATACTACCTGAAATGGAAACTAAAGACTCCCTAGCTCTCTCAGTGCTCTTGCTAGCCCACTATGCCCTTAACCAAACAAATCCAAGCTCAGAAAACAATCTTGAGCAGATCTTTCTTTTACTTGAATACGGATTAATACACTGATTGGACTAGTTTGGAATGTGTCTTTAAAACACATTTTTTTCTCAAAAAATTTTTAACAGTAAAACTCTGAATTCAAAAAAATCCTAAAAATGAGGAACAAAATGTAACTACTATAGCACATGTATATATAAGTTGTTAGGAGCATACTGTTATAGCAATTTCAGAAAGCAGGGCAGAGAGGTTACTTGTTTCTGCTGTTGAGCCTTCCTTAGTGCCTCAAGTCTCTTTTCTTTGAGGCGTTCCAATTCATCTTCATCCATCTGATCCAGTTTCTGAATTTCAGAATCCAAATGTTCTTCCACTAGTTTGGTTGTCTGAAGCAACTGATTCTCCAGGACTTTTGAAAACATATCTACAGATGCATCAGCTTCCATTCTTCTAAATGGTACAGTTCAGCCTTGGTGCTGGCGAGAAGGTTTCCAAAATTAAAACAAAACAAAAAAAATATAAACAATAAGCAAAGTTTTCTCTTCTGTTTTCAAAAATTTAACAAGTATATAATGTGTACTCCATGGAGCATTCTGCTGACATCCATCCAGGCACTTGATATTGAACTCAGAATTTTAATTAAAATGTTTTTAAATTTAATTTTCAATATTTTCTAGTCAAACCACTCTAAAAGTACGTATAGCAAATTTTGGGTGCTTCTGACCTAGTTTGTGTTTTACTATACTAAAACAAAGACAAGTCTTTAAGACCATCACCAGACTACAGAGAAATGAGTTGTGGAATTATACCTAGTGATATATACACTGACGATCAGTGTTCTTTACCAAAGGAAAAGGGAAACAAAGCAGAAACAACTGTGAACAATGGTAAGATATAAACAATGAGGTTTTACCTATACATATACATATTAAACTTACTTCAACATAGAGTAGAGTTGAGCAAAACACAAGATTTTCTATGGTCATTGCCCAAATGAGTTTCATTTAATTCCCAAGACATCTTATTATAATTTATGTAAAGAACAGTGTCTGGTGTTCCATGAGCATTAAGGTCCACTCCTATTCTCCTATTACCTAACAAAAAAAATCTATGAGGCTGCAAAAATTGATACTGGTTTCAATTTACTGACACTTAGAATAACTTTGATGTAAAACAATGTAATACTCCAAATATTTTTTAAATGTTTATTTTTTATCATCATTACTCTCTGTGTAAAATGAGAGTTTTAAAACAGAACTTAGATTAGAAAGGAAGATCTCAATTACAGTCATACATCACTTAATGACAGGGATACATGCTGAGAAATGCGTCGTTTGGTGATTTCATTATTCTGGGAACATCACAGAGTGTACTTACACAAGACTGGAGGGTACAGCCTCCTACACACTTAGGCTATATGGTATAGCCTATCGCTCCCAGGCTACAAACCCATACAGCATGTTACTGTACTGAGTACTGTAGGCAACTGTAATACAGTGGTCAGTATTTGTGTATGTACCCATACCTAAACATAGAAAAGGATGGTAAAAATACACCATTATAATTTCACAGGACTGAAATGTCCTCATGTAGCACATGACTGTATGTATTTGAAAAGAAATGGAGTATTTTCTACTAGCAACAGAGGGCAATTTTATGTGTATTCCTGGGTTATTACCACAGAAATATTATTTATAATTTTCCTACCAAAGCAGGAAGCTGTTTTGCAAATACTACTGAAGCACCTTAAAAATCTGAATAAACTGTGAATTCATTCATTCATTCAGCTTCTGACATGGATCCTGGCCTACACAGACCTTCTATACTAACAAAAAATATTCTTCTTGTAAACTTCACATCTGATACCTTTTTCTTTACAGGAAAAGCAGCTGACAAGCATACTTGATTTCATCTTTGTATTCCCAGAGCTGGCAGTGCTTGGAACACAGCAGGTACTTAATAAATATGCATTTGATGTTGAATGAACATACACCAAGCTTCGGTTCAAATTACTGTATTGTCAGGTTTCAAAAGTATTTGAGTTTAAAAAACCAAATCGAGGCTGGGCACAGTGGCTCACACCTCTTATCCTACCACTTTGGGAGACCAATTGCTTGAGGCCAGGAATTCGAGACTAGCTTGGGCAACACAGCGAGACCCCGTCTCTAAAAAAATTTTAAAAACCTGCAAGCTCCTCATAAGTGGTACAAAACTGGAAAGGAGCTGTATGTCAAATACAGTAAAGGTTTCCACGCTCTCTACCTCCCAATAAAAACGTAAGGTTGTTATCCTCAGGGCAGGGGCTAGATGGAGAAAATAAGACACTGACTTGCATGTCAGAACCTGTTCTTATCAGGGGCAAAGCGGAGCTTATCCCTGGAGTTTTATAGCATAAGCCCAGAATTTAATTTTGGGATAACCGGGAATAGAAGCTATTAGCAAGAGCTGTTCTGGGTGCAAGTGTTGGTGGTTACCGCATTGAGAAAAGGGTAAGTTGATAGTGTAGCGGCCTTGGTAACATTTCATTCTTCAAACCACAGCCTCTGATTCTTCCTGGAGAGGTGGGAAGGGACACACCGTGTCCTCGAATTCCCTAACCATCTTTTTTGATACCCTTACAGGTACCCGTCAAAACAACCAAGGGGACTCGTAATTAACTGCGCCCCAGGTACCTTCCTAAGAGTATTCCTGCCACTCCCGGAGCCCTGGGGGACAGAGGAGGGCACAGTTCCGGCGGGCCAGACTTCAACGCCTCCTAGGGCGCATGCGCCGGAGCCGCCGCTGCCGCACAGACACCCGCGTCGGGGCCGCACCCCTCCCCCGCCCCGGCCAGAGTTGAGCAGCGGTGTATGGACCATCACAGGGACGTGGTGACAGGTCTTTCCACACCATCCTCTCTGCCTTACCCGAGCTCTCGGTGATGCCTTAACAGTGAAGAACAGCAGCTCCAGAAGAGCGGTCCACTCTGGCTTCAACCTTGCAATAGCTGCCGGCGGCTGCGAAGCGGCCGTCACTTCCGCCTTCTCATTGGCTGCGGATCTCACGCGATACCACTTACGACGCCCCAGGAAGGGGCGGTCGGGTGTGCGGCGAGCGCTTGTGCGCGTGCGCCTCTCGCCAGCAGCCCGGAACCTGGTTTGGGATCGTTTACCTACGTCCGGGTAAACTTCTGAGCTTGGAAGGCCGCAAAATACGCTGGAAGTTGTAGTTTCTTAATCTGCCGGCTGCAGTTGTCGGACTTTCTTAGGCACTGTGCCCCAGTGGCGATAACGTTAAATTGGAAATGAGATAGCTACGATCTTGCTCAGGAGTGACGCTCAAACTTCGTTTCCATCCTCAAACTGTTGGTTGAACATTTTCCTTTTTTCTAAAGTTGAGGTAAAACTTGTACAACACAGTGGATTTTTGCGTAGTTAAAACCTTTATCACCGCCTAGATCCAGATAACATTTTCACCATCCCAGTAGGTTCCCTTATGACTTCTCTAAACACGGGAATTTTAAGGACTTCCTCTTGCTTTGAATATAAAGATTAAGACTTATATGAGGAAATGGATGGGTATGCCCTTGTATGTTTTGTTTAGTGACTGTACATACTTAATTATCCATGGACATTACTGAGAGGTCCCAATTTTATCCTGGATTTACCCTCGGGAACCCCAGAGAGCTTATTATTGGTACCTTTTGGTCCTTTACTGAATTTGGTGCAGCTGAGAATACAAAGGTAGAAGGGAAGCCCGAGGCCTGCTGCTGAACCCGATGCCAATACCCCCAAGCCTGCGTTCACCCGCGAGGACGGGGCTGACGTGGGGCATTGACAACCTCATTGTCCACCTCCGGGTTCTAGAACCTGGAAACCGAGCGGGCGTCGGCGCGCGGCGGATGCTTGTGGGCAGGGGGCGCTAGGGCTCCTGCCTGGCCGGTCGGGCCACTGGAGACGCTCTACCCGAAGCGCAGCTCTCGATGAGCCGCGCCCTGCGTCCTCACGCCGAGGCGGCCGGGCGATGCGCTTGCGCACTGATCGTTCACACCATATGTGCCCCGTCCCAGTGCGCGGGTCTGTGGAGAGCCGGGTGCGAGCGGCGGCAGCGCGGTGGGAACGGTGCCGAGTGGAGACCAGAGTCGGCGGGGGGACAGTGGGTCTGTGAGAGACCGAATAGAGGGGCTGGGGCCACGAGCGGCTCTGACAAGCGATGGGGAAGAAACAGAAAAACAAGAGCGAAGACAGGTAGCCACTGGTTGGTTCTGTACGGCGGCGACCGCCGCGGCTCACTGGGGTGCGCGGGTCCAGCCGGGCGCGGGGTGGGACCGGGTCGACGCTCGCGAAGAGCCTCGCGGGGCGCCAGGTCTGGGCCCATAGTGGGCGGCGCGGGTCCGAGACCCCAGGGCCGGGCGGGCGGGCGCGCGCTTAGGGCCTTGGCAGCTGGCGGGTCCTCCTAGCCGAGGTTTAGTCCCACCGCTGCCGCTTCCCGGCCTGAGGAGCGGGGCAGTGGTCTGAGGGTTCCCGGCCGCGCGGGGAGTGCTTCAGGCAGTTTCGCTGGGCCAGGGGCGGCCCGGCCAGCGTGGCCCAGGGAGTTGTTTTTTCGGCACTACTATTAGCGAGGGTCGGGAAGTTCTTTTTATGTCTTTTGTACCTGTGAACACTTGGGAGAGAAAGGAGTCTTAATCTGACGTATATGCCGCCAGGTTTTTCTACTCTCTGAGCCGCTCAGGTACGCTGTAGTTATGGGAAGGTGTTTGGCAGCTTACTCTCAATCTCATTTGGATACAGTTCTCATTTATTTAAGGGCTGATTGTTCAGACCCCCATGCTTTTCGATTTCCTTCTTCCGGCCTGCCTTTTGGTCATTTCTTTGCTTTCTAGCCCTCCCCTAAGAAGGGAGGAGGAGGAGATGAAACCAACCAAGATTGCTTATTTCTTTACTGTTTAAAAAGCTTTTCGGGGAAGGGAGTGTAAGGGTATATGTGAGTTAACTTACCCAGAGATTTTTGGAACATTTCTATGTGTCACATTCGATAGAGTTCTTTTTACCCTTTTCATTGAGAGTTTACTTCCTGGGAGTGAACAACATCTGTTACTTTTCTACCTTTGTACATTACCCACGAAACTTAGTTTTAAATACTAGGTGGAGAGTAAGAAAAATTAAAAACCAAAAACTAGTGTTAGTTTATCAGTTTGACTCAAAACCGATAATGTGGTCTTGGAGTTAATTAGATTAGATTACTAATTCTATTTGGAATCCTGGATTGTTTCTTCGCCTAGCACTTATGTAGGTAAATGAGTGGAATTAAAAGACAACAAGGATAGTCTTGTATTTCAGTTTTAGGTCTGTTGGAGGAAGTTAGTTGGTTTGGAGAATAGAAAAACAAGCAGAATTATGAATGCTATAGTGGAACACAGATTTCTGCACTTCCGACAGAAATTTTTGATGCATAGGATACTTTTTTCCTTGCTGAAATTTTCAACCGTATACAAAAATAGATTAGTATAATAAAGCTTCATGTATCAATTACCTGGATACACGCGTTGTTAACACTTGACCAATTTTGTTTCGTACACTTGCTAGATATTTTAAAGCAGATTTCAGTAGCCTTTTATAAATCCATCAGGTGTATCTGAAAGATAAACACAAAAAAAACCCACACACAGCCACAGTGTTGTCATCAAGCCTAAGCAATATTAACTATGATTTCTTAAATTTTATCTGATATCCAGTTAGTTTTCTAATTTCTCTGTTATTAAAACAAAAAGCTTTTTCAAGTTGTTTGGTTCAGGATTACACAAATCTGTTCTTTAAATAATTTTTAAAAACCCATATATATGTTATTCTACTTCTAGTTTTTACTTTCCATGCTCGTTCACAGTGTAAATGTGAATGTTTACTGTTTTTATATTTTTAGAGAAAAGTGAATTTCTGTTACTGATTTATAGAGATTTTCAGTGGTTTGGTAGTGTAGAAGGAATGCTACTGGTTTTTTTTCCCTTTCAAACTAATCTATAGTCCTTATTTTTGGCTCATGTTGAAGGGAAAGTAGTGGCAGTGTAATTTTAAAACATTTTCTCATGTACCAATATGAATGTGTGTGTGTATATAAAACATATACACACACACACACACACATATATGCTTCATGGATTCCTTTACAAGAATATCTTTCAAATTATATCTAAGAAATTCTTAGATGTAGCAGAGGGTCCCCCTTTGACCAGAACTGTATGGCTTTCTTGTTTTGGTATTTTGCATGAGAAATTGAGAGCTGGTGGGGGGAAAGTTCCACTGCTTTGTGAGTTTGCTTTTTCCCTTTGTATATTTATATATTACTTTCCTAAAGAATATTTTGAATATTTGCAAATAGGACAGAAACATATACTGTAAAGAAAGGAAGGAGAAAGTCCTATTTAGGATTAATGTTCTTATTTGTGTAAAATGAGATATATCTGTTTTTATTCTCTTGTGTGAAGATTCCCACTTTAAAGGTTTTATTGTCATCCCACCTACCTTCCGCTCCCAGGCTGTCCTAAGCCGGGCATGTTTCTGGCTGGGTAGAACGGCGTGAGAAATGAGCAGCTGCTTATTAGTTGTCAAGATAAGCCATGGAGCCACTTTTCACTTCGTGGAAAGAACATAAAATACTTGATTGTTCTTAATCCTTATTTTTAACTTCTTAGCCACTCAATGTTCATTTAAAATTAGATTTTATTTAATCTATCTAGTTTTATTTGTATAGCATATATCAGTGACTGAAATATTTTTGTATTTTTAGAATTCTAGAACTTTGTTTAAAGAACAAGTTCTAAAATTCTGTTCCACTTTATGCAATTCTAAGAATGAGATTTTGGCAGGGTGTTAAGCAAGTTTTCCTGCCTTTTTTTAGTTGACTGAAGAAACTCGTTGAGGCAAAGGATAGGATTCAGTATCTACATATCACACAAAATATAAGCAATACTTACATTCCTCCCTCTAACTTTCCCAATCGTTAGTTTATATAATTAGACCTTATGGGATCTTGTATGCTCTAGTGATGCCATACTGTTTACATTTATACAATACAGTGGATGTTCTCTAAATGATGTGTGCAGAGAAAAAAGGATCTAGAGTATTTATAAGTTTTTTGCCATTAGTCTCCAATTCTTCATTCTGGTTTTTTTTTTGTTGTTGTTTTTTTTTTTTAAGGATCTGTTTAAAGGTGATAACTAAGTGTGGTAGATTTTTTCTTTTCTTTTTTTTGAGATAGAGTCTTGCTCTGTTGCCCTGTAGAGCGCTGTTAGATTTTTCAAGTTATAAGGAATCCAATAGGTTACTTTAATTAATGGGGTTAATACAACCCTCCCCCTGCCAACTCCCCAACAAACCCTACCTCCATATAGAGGGAAGGAAGATAATTATTTCACTTTTTCCACAGTTAGTTATCATAGAAGTGAGGATGTCATTCAGGAGCTAGAAGGTCTTTCAGGATTCTGTAGAGTTCTAGGTGCCTTCAGCATCAGATTATTTGTTGCTGTGGTTCCCTACGTTTGTTGCGAGCCAGTATAGTGACTCCATTCTTTGCTTTTAACTTTGGGTAAGGTTCCTGTCATTACTGGTGACCTTCCTCCTTTTGTGGGAGTTCTGGCTATCTCTGAGATGACAGCTGCCTAACCTTTAGATGATTGCCTTAGTTTCAGGTGTAATAATGGTAGCAAAGTCTGTGATAGAAGACAGTGGTGATCTACTTAAGGAACCTGTCCAGAAGGATCTGTGAGTATAGCAGGTATACCAAACCTGCCCAGAGAGTTACCCATTAGTTGTGCTTTTTTTTTTCCTTCTAATTTTATTCCAGTCTTGCAGTTGATCTATAAAGTGGGCAAAGCATTATTTTACTGAGGAAATGAGTGTCTGGTGGTTAGGTTAGAATAGCAGTTCTCAAACTTTGGTTCTAGGACACTCTTAAATTCTAAGGAATGCAAAAGGCTTTTGTTTGTGAGGGTTATAGCTATTGATTGAAATATTAACAAATTAGAACTGAAAAATTCTTAAGGTATTTAATTTAAAAATAAAAATAAACACATACATTAATATAAATAGCATTAAAAACCATATGTTCAAAAAATAGAGTTATTTTTGCAAACCTCTTTACTATCAGACTTAATAGAAGATATAGTTAGATTCTCATATCTGCTTATGCATTTGATATGTAGCATTATCACACATCATGTGGCCTCTGAAAAACTCCACTGTACAGTTGTGAGAAAATGAGAATGAAAAAGGCTCCTAGCCTCTTGGTATTGTTTTGAAAATAGTTTTGACCACCTAAATTAGTTTAGACCTCCTGAAGAGGTCTTGAGGACTAAATTGAGAACTGCTGGTTTAGGGATTCCTAATCTAGATTTAGGCATTTGTGAGACATTTCCCAGGCTCTTTGACCATCATTAATATTTGTCTTACAGGTGCTTAGAATGCTTGAGAATCACTTAACGACAACTTAAAACATTTGTGAACAGGTTAACACTCTCGATGTTTTACCAATTTATGATTTTCTTGTTTTTTTTTTAAATGTAATACTTGTCAAAGTCTGTAAAAAAAATCTGTTGAGATTGATTTTAAATGGGAGTCCATTAAGTTTTTAGATTATTGGCATCTTTATGATATTGACTCATCCCATTCAAGAAATATATTGCATGTCTAAGCACTTAAATGCCCGATATTGTTCTAGGTGCTGGAAATATATTTGTGAGCAAATAAATAATGACTTGCTTCTCTACTTATTTGGTTAATTTAATTGTATATCAGTAAATTTTTATTTTCTTCATTTGAGTCATTAGGATATTTCTTGTTTGGCTCACTCCTAGTTATCTTGTAGTTTTGGTTGCTGTTAGTGAAATAATTTTCTTTCTTTCTTTTTCTTTGTAAATAGTAAAGCCTTTTTACCAAGATGGTTATTTTATGTCTGACCAAATTACTGAACTCTGTTTTTTTGTTTGTTTTTAAGGTAGAGTCTCGCTCTGTTGCCCACGCTAGAGTGCAGTAGCATCATCATAGCTCACTGCAATCCCAAGCTGGGCTCAAGTGATCCTGCTGCCTCAGCCTCCTGAGTAGCTGGGACTATAGATGTGCTCCACTGTGCCTGGCTAATTTTTTCTATTTCTTTAGTTAGAGGCGGGGTCTCGCTTTTGCTCAGGCTTGTCTGGCCTCAAGTGATCTTCCCACGTTGGCCTCCCAGAATGCTAGGATTACAGGCGTGAGCCACCCCTGGCCTGAACTCTTGTTATTGTTAAAAAAAAAGAAAAAAAAGTTGTCTAAAGGGCGAGGACTAAATTGTGACTTATTCTGTTAGTTTGTGATTATATGTAGTGAAATAGAATAAAGGGGAAAAACAGGGAGAAAATTGAAGACGTTACAACAGAATTTTCATGTTTTATTTAGTGACACATAACTTTTTCTCTCCCTTTCTAACTTATTCCTTGTGACAACTATGTACTGTTGAGAAATAGTACAATAATACACAGGTATTAAATAATATTTATTACAATATTATGGTACAATACTTGCCCTAGTAGTGCCCACAATAGTTACATATTTTTAATAATGAAAATAATGAATGTAGAACCAATAACCGTGCTCTAAATAGATTGAGAATCTGGAAGGAAGGGAGAATTGGATATAGGAACTATATAAAGCTGGGTGCTGTGGCTTCCACCTGTAATCCCAGCTACTTGGGAGGTTCAGGGAGGAGCATCGCTTGAGCCCAGGAGTTTGAGGCTTCAGTGAGCTATGATGATGCCACTGCACTTTAGCCTGGGCAATAGAGTGAGACTCGGTCTCCAAGAGAAAAAACCACTACGTATATGTAGTAGAGGAAACTGGGATTTAGCATAATAATGTTCATGAGACTTTAGAGCCTCTCAGATATTAAGCCAAGCCTGACTCCACAACCTGTGGTTTTTTTACACTGTGTTGCACTTAAATCCTGATATTCCAAAATACAGATTTTCCAAAGAAAAATTAGTGTCTACACAGGATCTTCACTGGTGAAGTAACTGTTAAAGATTAAGGGGATAACAAAGAAAGAGGGAGAATAGAAAAATGGCAGCTATTTTCCATAGGTGAATCAGTGCCAAAATTTCTTTAAAGAATTTGATTCTCCCTTAACTTTAATTGAATAACTACATATCTAGTAGCCTGGCGGTTTAAAGTGAAAGCAAAGATGACTTAATGTTTAATTCTTTCCCCTTTTAGACATGATACATGAAACTTCAGATATGTTCTTTTGGAGGAGACCCTTCTTTTCACTCAGGTGGCAGTCATTTTTTAGTATCATTGGTTTTCATATCTCTCTTTGGTGATCAAAAATATCTCTTATACTGAGATATAAAATACTTGTTTGGTTTTTATGCTTCCGAAACTTTATTCAAGCCAGAAACTTTGTGTAACAGCCCCTCAATACTACAGTTGGTTACTGTTTTAACTCAACTTAATTAAATTTAAGTCATTAGGTTTCTAGTATGGATGACTAGTGATTGATGATACTGTAGTGGAATTTCTTCTAAGTCTAGAACTACATGCTCTAAGATTCCGTTATGTGAAGGTGCCACATTTTATTTATACATTTATCAATTAACAGACATGGGAATTGTTAACACTTTTTAGGTATTATGAATAATACTATTATAAACATCATTGTACAAGTTTTTGTGTGGACATGGGCTTTCAATTGGATATATACCGAGGAATGAAATTTCTGGGTCATATGGTAACTGTGTGTTTAACTTTTTCAGGAACTGCCAAAGCGCTGCTCCATTTTACATAACGACCAATAGTGTATATAGGGTTCCAGTTTCTCCATACCCTGGTCTATACTTGTTACTATTATTACGATCATTTTTCTGATTGATTGATTGATTGAGACAAGGTCTTGCTCTGTTGCCTAGGCTTGAGTGCAGTGGCACAATCATAGCTCACTGCAGCCTGGAACTCATGGCCTCAGGTGATCTGCCATGCTTTATTTTGCTTGCTTTTTTTCTTTTATTTTTTTCCCTCTAATATTGGGGTTAGAATTTATGAATGCTATTTCTTTTCTCTTTTCTTTACCTTGCATATACAAAGCCAACATTTAATGCCTGTAAAACAGTACAGGGACAGTAGTGTTATCATCCAACATTTCAGTTGTACTTTATAATCTCCAACTCCAGGTCAGTGACCTGTTACTTAAGGTTGAATGTCACTATTCCAAAAGGCATTACTTGTCAGGACTGAACCTAGAAAAAATAGGCATGTACTTGGTGGATATTCTGTTTTCTTAGGAATTTAATTTGCTCTAAGGTCAAAATAATTATGAAAAGTGATTTCCTCTTTTAGGCCATTTATTAATAATAGCTAACAGAAGTCTTAAAGAAATGAAGTGTTGGTAAGCCACTACCTTCCCAGACTTTAAAAATTATGAGTAAAAATAGTAGGTACCTGATTCAGGCTAAAGTTTACTTTTTGTGCAACTATAATTTTTTTAAAAATTTCAAACACAGACTAGTACAGGGAATAGTATAATGAACTCCCATATGCTCATCACCTAGGTTTATTAATAATCATTTCTAGTCTTTGACCCCATTTTTGCTGTATGTATTTTATAGACATCATGACATTTTCTGTTTTCTTGAATAGCCACCAAATCTTTATCCCACCTAACATAACACAAATTCTCTAAAATCTAATTTCCAGCCCATATTTCAGATTTCCACTGTTAGCTCCAGAATGGCTTTTCACAGTTGGTTTGTTCAAACCAAATTGCAAAGAAGATTTACACTACATTTCATTGTGGTATAGCTTATAATTTTGAAGAGTTACCCTTTATTATAGGTTTCTGGCTAAGGTTACTGCTTTTTTTTTTTCTTCTTCATAGATCTTTATGCTCTCTAAACTTAATGAGTTCTCAAAGCTTGGTTATCTCAGCCCATTGGTAATTATAATGGAGGGGAATTAGTCTTATAAGTGGCAGCTGCATTCTGTGCTTTTGTTTGGTGTAAGGACAGATAATCATTTTGCAAGCCTATAAACTTACCACTTCTGAATGATGAATGAAATGTTAAATTTTATTAACTTCTCCTATTCTGATTGAGTATGAAATGTGTAATCAATTTTGTGAGTTTTTACATAAACGTAAAAATATTTACATAAACTATTTAAAATGTATTATACTGTGGCATTTAGTACATCCACAGTGTTGTGCAATCACCTCTATCTAATCCCTAAACATTCACCCCCAAAGATCTTGTAGCCATTAAGCAGTTGTTCCCCATTTCCCCCTCCCCCAAAACCCTGCAACCACTAATCTACTCTATATCTTTTGATTCTATAGGTTCTTTTCACTGTCTCAGTGGTTTCCTTTCCACGAAAGTTTTTTTTGGTCTTTTTTTCCTGAGTTTTTTTTTATATCAGAATATTATGAGGATACAAACGTTTAGGTTACATATATTGCCTTCGCATTGCCCAAGTCAGAGCTACAAAAGCGTGCCCATCCCCCAGATGGTGCACACCACACCCATTAGGTATAGGTGTGAACATACCCATCCCCTCCTCCCCCCTCCCACCAGCCCGGATACTTGTTGGATTTTTACTTCCATATGTGTATGTAAGTGTTGATCACTTAGTACCAATTTGATGGTGAATATATGTGGTGCTTGTTTTTCCATTCTACACGAGTTTTTAATTTTGATGAAGTCTAGTTTATCTAATTTTTCTTTTGTTGCTTGTACTTCTGGTGTTTTATCTAAGAATCTGTTTCCAAATCCAAGGCCATGAAGATTTACCTGTATGTTTTCTTCTTAAGAGTTTTATTGCTTTAGCTCTCACATTTAGGTCTTTGATCCACTTTGACTTAATTTTTGTATATGGTATGATGTAGGGATCCATTTGCATTCTTTTTTTTGAGACAGAGTCTTCACTCTGTTGCCCGGCCTAGAGTGTTGTGGCGTCAGCCTAGCTCACAGCAACCTCAAACTCCTGGGCTCAAGCAATCCTTCTGCTTTAGCCTCCCAAGCAGCTGGGACTACAGGCATGTGCCACCACGCCCGGCTAATTTTTTCTATATATTTTTAGCTGTCCAAATAACTTCTTTCTATTTTTGGTAGAGACGGGGTCTCGCTCTTGCTCAGGCTGGTCTTGAACTCCTGAGCTCAAATGATCCACCCCCCTTGGCCTCCCAAAGTGCTAGGATTACAGGCGTGAGCCACCGTGCCCGGCCGCCTGCATTCTTTATATGTGGATATCTAGTCCTAATACCATTTGTTGAAGAGACTGTTTTATTCCCTATTGAATGTTTTTGGCACCCTTGTCAAATCAATAGATGATGAGTTTATTTCTGGACTTCCAGTTTTATTCTTTTGGTCTGTATATCTATGTTGGTAGCAGTTTTGATTACTGTAGTGTGAATTTTCTTCCATGAAAAATTTCAAACATGTATACAAGTAGAATAGTCTAATGAACAAACACGTGTCCCTCACCCTGCTTTAAATATTCTCAATTCATAGATGATCTGTTTCATCTGTATTCTGCCCCTCCCTTCTCATTATATCAGTACAACCTCGCAGACATTTGTAAATATTTCAGGAAATTATATGATCAAATATAATAAACATTTATATCTTAAATATAAATTTTAAAAAATGATGCATGAAGTGCATGAATTTTCATTCATTTGGAAAATTCATACAGTAGAATCCTTGTCTGTGTTGTCAGGTAAATGAAATGTCATTGTACTTTTTCTCTCAGAGGTATTTTTAAACTGGTATTTGAATTTATTGCCTCTCAAAATTCAATTTGGAAGTTTTACCATGATCAAATGTACAGTAATCATTATAGTGGTATACATGGTTTTTATTAAACTGCTGTGTTTGAAACTGGTGAGCCTTGCCTATTGTATTAAAGTTGTGGTTGCCATTCCAGAATATGGCTTTTTGTTTATTTAATAGTGCCTGTTAGGAATGTCTAACCTACCCTGCTGGTTGCTAGTTTTAGAAGATAGGGAGGTGAATTGGACATACAAAATGGAGTGTTCTCAGAGGACCTTATCTTACACTTTAATGTAGCAAATAGGCATATACAGAGTGAGGAGTTGAAGGGAGAACGTGGAGCTTAGATTAAGTATGGGAGTACCACCCTCGAGATTTCAAATTTGCCTCTTAAAGTTATTGCATGTGTGTCTTTCAAATCATTTTCTAATTAAATGTGCTGTGAGGACAGCATGCCACATTGGAAGGAACAGGAATATGCTGTGTGTTTCTAAGTCTCTAGAGTACTAAGGGGTGACCATAAAGAATATACAAGATCTTCAGTTGCTACTATATGGCCAGTAATTCCGTACACAGCTGCAGCCAGACCTTTCTAATGATGATGGTGGTCAGCAAGTTGGTTGTTTAGAAATACCCTCTCCTGAAAGTAACTGTCTGCGTTAAAAATTTTATTAGCATTTATTCGGCTGTAAATGTTGTGACTTTAATGTGTCAGATAAATTAAGTGGGAATAATCCTTTAACAGTGATTAAAGACTAGAGTCACTTCTGTGGAATATACAGACTGTGAGTTCACTTTGGGTACTTATAATGTGGTTAGTTATTTTAGAGTAAGTTATATCTTTTTATAAGGTGTTTGAGAATGTTGGTCTAAATTTTTATTGATATTGCTTGTGTATCTCTAAAGACATACTACATGTAAACTTGTCTGTTTTGCAATTACGAAACCTGAAGTATTCTTATATCAAATAGTAACATACACAATTTTGTAAAGTTCTGGTTTGCAGCATTGATTTGCAGGTTTGCAGGCTTACACTGCTTTGTTGAATCTACATAGTGGTTTTTTTGATTTGTTTGTGGAGATGGGGTCTCATTTTGTTGTCCGAGGGCAGTGGCATGATCATAATCCACTGCAACCTCAAACTTCTGGTCTCAAGTGATCCTCCTGCCTCAGCTTCCCAAGTAGCTAAACTTGAACCACCCATCCCTGGCTAATTTTATCAATTTTTTTTGTAGAGGTGAGGCCTCACTGTGTTGCTCAAGCTGGTCTCAAACTCCTGACCTCAAGCGATCTTCCCACCATCTAAAGTGCTGGGATTATAGGAATGAACTACTGCCCCCGACCTGCTTTCTTGACTCTAATTAGTGCTTCTCAAACTTTGTTCACCTGGGGATCTTGTAAAATGGAGATTTTGATGCAGTAGATCTGGGGTGGGGCTTGAGATTCTGCATTTTTAACACTTTTCTACTAGACCTGAGATTTTGCTTTTTTGACAAGGTGATGATACTGATGCTGTTTGTCCTAGAACTATGCTTTGAGTAGCAGGATCTAAATGACCACTTCCATTGTGAATGTATTGCTTCTTATAATGGACTTCTTTTGAGTGCAGCATGCCTATATTATCAAGGGCTTAATTTTTCTGGAACTTTTTTCAATTTGAACTAATGATTTTGAGCTTTATATTACAGTGCCTTTTCTTGACAAGAAGGTTTAATTTACATATTAAATATGCATCTGAATTTTTTTATCAGCCTGAAACACCTATTGGAGGGTAGTTGTAAACAAAAGCTTGGGTTGGTGTTCTTTGACAGTATACTGTGATAAGGTGGCCATTCATAGTCATCTTAAATCTTTATCATTAAATTAAAATTTAAAACAAACAGATAAATCACAAGTTACTAGAGAGAGTTTTCAGGCTTCTGAAATCGCCCATAACCCTCTGTTCCTCCCCCAAACCCCCATTGAGGGTGCTCTGGTCTGTAAAGGCTGCTGTAGACTGATTTGATGATTAGACATGTTAGAATCTATAATATGTGTGAATTTAGGATGTGTACGTTGGGTAGTCTACAAGATGGCCCTTGTACTTGCTCTATATTATTGTTGTCAGTTTATCAGATATTTAGAAAATAAAGGATTAGGTTGAATTTTACAATTCATTATATGATATAAGAGCAGTATGGTTTCATATCCTCTTTAAAGGAGGTAAGACTTATTAAGGAAGTTGTGAGCTGGGAAGGTTTTTGTTTGAGGGTTTTTTGTTTTTTTTTTTGACACAGTTTTCAATTGTTTAATGGGTTGTAGTACTTGAGACAGAACCCCGCTGAGGGAGTAGAGATTAAGAACTGTTGGGACTTGTGGTTACAAGTGGTGGGAGCTAGTGAGTAACAGTGATTCCTGGGCTTTTCTTTCATTTGTTTGTTTTTCCTCTTTGTATATGTAACTGTTGATGATCAAAGATTTGCTGGGTAAAAAGAGATGGAGGTTGGGGAAATTGAGATGCCAAAAGGCAACTTGTAGAGAAGGCAGGACTGGATTTCCCCATTTTCCTTATTGCTGCTGGTACTGCTCAGGTAAAGAATAGGATTCCCCCTTACTGCTTTTCCTCTTGTTTGCTGTTATTTAGAGTTTTGGGAGGGGGAGGAGCAGAAACCAAAGTAAAGCGGAAAGGGTTGTGCATTACCTTTCTTTCCTTCAGCACATCAGGATTTTGGACAATTTACGTTTGTCAGCTTGAGGGTAGGGTGATGGATTTTACATCCTTCTACAAACATGCTTTTCATTACTGCAGGCCCTCGTATTTATTAGCAATAGGAAGAAATATGGAGGTGCTTGGGGTCTCTTGTAGTTACCATAAGATGATGACTGTAAATGGAGTCTTCTTAAAGACTTGCTGCGCTTTTTTGCTCACTTCTGGTGGTTGAAGATGGATATTGGTTGGGACCTGAGCCGGAGCTGTTCACTGGAACACTTATATTTGATCTCTCCATGTGGCCCGGACATCCTAATTAGCTTGGCAATTAGGATTCCAAGAGACAGGAAGTAGAACTGCCAGTTTAAGTAAGGCTGAGGCCCAGAAACTATAACATAATTTCTGCCATATTCTATTGAGCAAGCAGTCACAGTGCCCAACCTCTCAGAGTATCAGAGAAATGTTTGGCCAGGTTTGGAAACCTCTACAGCAGGAAAAGAGGCACTGGAGAAGAGAGGTTGGTAAGGAAGAGTCTTAGAAATCTTGGAGATTTTCAGTGGCGGAATAATTTGGAAAGGAGTTAGATTTCCTATGTTTCTTGTTTAACTTTACATTCATTAGGCAGCTTTTCAGTGGAAAATGCATGTCATTAAATGAAATTTGCTAAGTTTGGAATTGAAATATTTGTACATGAGGTTAATTTTCCTTTTATTTGCAGTGAACATTTTTTTGTAATGTGTCTTTAAGAGGCTTTATACTATATTGATCTCAAAATGAAGTACTTATTTTTTATTTTTATATATGATTTTTATTCCAAAAGCCAGTCACCAAAGTTGAGTACATGCCTGCACAAAGAAATACTATTTTTATACAACTTTTTAAATATATGTTTCATTTTGTTTTTGGCATATAACTGTGCATATTTATGGGTTACGGTATGATGTTTCAGTATCTGTGTACATTGTATAATGATCAAATTAGGGTAATTAACATAACTGTCACCTCAAACACTTGTCATTTCTTTGTGGTGAGAGCATTCATAATCCTTTCTTCTGGCTATTTTAAAGTATACCATACGTTATTGTTAACTATAGTCATCCTGCTGTGCAATAGAACACCAGAACTTATTTCTTCTATCTAACTGTAGTTTTGTAACCAATCTCTCCCCAACCTCCCTCCTCTCTACTTTCTCCAGCCTCTGGTAACTACTGTTCTATCTACTTGTATGAGATCAACTTTTTTTTGATTCCACGTATGAGTGAGATCATTTGGTATTTGTCCTTCTGTGCTTGGTTTATTTCACTTAACATAATGTCCTCTGGGTTCATACATGTTGTCAAAAATGACAGGATTTCATTCTTTTTTATGCCTGAATAGTTTTCCATTGTGTATATATGCCACATTTTCTTTATCCATTTATCTGTTGATGGGCACTTAGGTTGATTTTTGTATCTTGGCTGTTGTGAATAGTGCTGCAGTAAACATGGGAGTGCAAACATCTCTTCAGCATAGTGATTTCATTTCCTTTGAATATATATCCAGTGGTGGAATTGTTGGATCATATGGTAGTTCTGTTTTTAATTTTTTAAGAAGCCTCTATGTTGTCTACGGTGCTATATTAATTTACATTTCCACTAATGGTATATAAGAGTTTCCCTTTCTCTGCCTCCTTGCCAGAGTTTATTTTTTGTCTTTTTGATGATAGCTATTCTTACTAGGGTGAGGTGATATCTCATTGTGGTTTTGATTTGCATTTCCCTGATAATAGGGATGTTGAGTATTTTTTAAATATACCTGTTGGCAGTTTGTCTTTTTGAGAAATGTCTATTAGATCTTTCGCCCATTTTTTAATCAGATTTTTTTTTTTTGCTATTGGTATTTTGAAGTTTTTAAAAATAATGAATGTTTATGATCTTTATTTAGGAACATGACAGTCTCAAGCCCTCTGTCACTTCTAAGTCTTAATGATTTGTCTTGTTTCCCCAAACCCTGTGCTATTTTGAGTTTTTTACATACTCTAGATATTAGATGCATAGATTGTGAATATTTTCTCCCATTCTATATGTTGTCTCCCACCCTGTTGATTGTTTCCTTTGCTGTGTATTTGTTTAATTTTGCTTTTATTGCCTGTGCTTTTGAGGTCTTATTCAAATAATATTATGAAGTGTTTTCCTCTAATAGTTTAGTAGTTTTGGGTCTTACATTTAAGTCTTTAATCTATTTTGAATTAATTTTTGTAAGTGGTGAGAGATAGAAATAAAGAAATAACATGTTTTTAAAAGATTTCCTGATAGTAACATCATTTTAACTATGTTAATAGAAATTTAAACTAACTATAGAGTCTCTTTCAGGTTAAAAAAAGAAATTAAGATTTTAGAAAAAGATTATAGATTTGTTGTTTTCACAAACTATAAAAATGGCTAAATGATTTAAATTAGTCCTGCATAATTTTAACTGTTTTTAGTAAACTCTATTAAATACATTCTGTAACTTAACTGTTTTTATAGTATTCCTGGAAATTCAAATATAACACTTTTTTGAGATATAATTGACATAAAATAAAATTCACAAATTTTAAGCATGTAGTTGATGAGTTTTGATAAATATATACAATTGTGCCTCCTTCATCACAATCATAATGTAGAATATTTCCATTAACCCAAAAAAGTACCCTCATGACCCTTTGTAGAGAATCCTTTCTCCCTACAAGTGGATTTTTACCAGTAGTCACTATAATTTTTGTTGTTGTTTTTATTTTTTTGTCACTATAGTTTTGCCTTTTCTAGAAATTCATATAAGCAGAATGATAGCATATGTAATCTTTATTGGCTGATTGGGTTTCACTTAGTACAGTATAATGTTTTTGCAATTCATCCATGTTAGTGCTTGTAGCATTAGTTCTTTTATCACTGAATAGTATTCCATTGTGTGGATATATGACAATTTGTTTATAAATTATCTGGTAGATGATTGTATTTCCAGCTTTTCATGATTATGAGTAAAGCTGCGTTGAACATTTGAGTACAAGTTTTTGTGTGGACATATGTTTTCATTTCTCTTAGGTATATACCTAGGAGTGGGATTGCTGGTGAATAGGATGGTAAGTGTATATTTAACTTTAAGAAGCTGTCAAACTGTTTCCTCCAAAGTGGCTGTGCCATTTTTGTATCCCCTCTAGGTATATGTGAGAGTTCCATTTGCTCCACATCCTCTCTTAACACTTGGTATTACTAGTCCTTAATTGTTGTCATTCTAGTGGCTGTGTAGTGATATCTCATTGCGGTTTTAATTTACATTTCCTTGTTAGCTAGTGGTACCGACCATCTTGCTATGTATTTATTTGCCATTTTTGCATCTCATTGTTTAAGTGTCTGTTCAAATCATTTTCCCATTTAAAAATTTGTGTTGTTTGTTAATATTGGCTTGTAGGAGTTCTTTATATCATAGACAAATCCTTTCTTTTCCTTTCCTTTTCTCTTCTTTGACAGAGTCTCACTCTGTTGCCCAGGCTAGAGTGCCTTGGTGTCAGCCTAGCTCACAGCAACCTCAAACTCCTGGGCTCAAGCCATCCTCCTACCTCAGCCTCCCGAGTAGCTGGGACTACAGGCATGCACCACCATGCCCGGCTAATTTTTTCTATGTATTTTTAGTTGTCCAGCTAATTTCTTTCTATTTTTAGTAGAGACGGGGGTCTTGCTCTTGCTGAGGCTGGTCTCGAGCTCCTGAGCTCAAATGATCCTCTGGCCTCGGCCTCCCAGAGTGCTAGGATTACAGGCGTGAGCCACCGCGCCTGGCCTAGACAAATCTTTCATCAGATATATGTATTGCAAATATTTTCTTTCTGTGGTTTGCCTTTTCATTTTGTTAACAGTGTCTTTTTTAGAAATTAAAGTTTTATTTGAAGATAATTGTAGATTCACATGCAGTTGTAAGGAATAATACACAGAGATCTGTGTGCCCTTTACCTAGCTTATCCCTATGATAACATCTTACAGAACTGTACTACAATGTCATGAGGCAGATATTGGCATTGATACAATCCATTGATCAGATTCGCCTGGTTTCATTTGTACTTGTGTGTGTGTGTGTGTGTATGTGTGTATTTAGTTCTATACAGTAGTATTACATGTGTAAGATTGGGTAATACTCCCACAATCAAGATGTAGAACATCACTGCAAGAATTACTCATGTTGTCCATTTGTAACCACACCCATCTTCCTCTTGCACACCCACCCTCCCCTGCCTGTCCCTAACCCTTGGTAACCACAAATCTATTCTGCATTTCTAAAATTTTGTCCTTTCAAAAATGTTGTATTAATGGAATCATGTATGTAGCCTTTTGGGGTTGGCCACTTTCTACTTGACATAATTCTCTTGAGATCCATCCAAGTTGTTGCATATATCAATAGATCATTCCATTTTAATTGCTGAATAGTATGCCGTGGAACAGGAGTAAACCTCAGTTTATTCATCTATTCACCTGTTAAAGGACACGTGGGTTGGGTTCCAGTTTTTAGCTATTGCAAATAAAGCTGCTACAAACATTTGTCTATCTCCATGAACATAAATTTTTGTTATTTAGGGATAAATGTGCAACAGTGCTTTTGCTGGGTTATATGGTAAGTACATTTTTAGTTTTGCAAGAAACTGATGTAATATATTCCAGAGTGGCCATGCCATTTTATATTTCTACTAGCAGTGAATAAATGATCCGGTTCCTCTATATCCTTATCAGTATTGGTTATTATCACTATTTTAGTGGAAGAAAGGCATTCTGATTGGCATGTAGTGTTATCCCATTGTGGTTTTAATTTGCATTTTCCAAATAGCTAATACTGTAGAATGTCTTTTATTCGTTACCTGTATGTACTCTTCATTGGATTGTCTTTTCGTGCTTTTTGCCCATTTTCTAATTGGATTGTTTGGATTTTTACTGTTGAGTTTTGAGAGTTTTTAATATATTCTACATATTAGTCTTTTTTCAAGTATGTGACTTGGGAAATATTTTCTCCCACTTTTGTAGATTGTTTTTTCATTTCCTTCACATGATCTTTCACACAGCAGAAGTTTTAAATTTTTATGAGTTGCTTTTTTTTGGATTATACTTTTAATTTCAAGTCTTAACTCTTTGCTTAGTGCTAGATCTTGAAGATTTTCTATTCTTTTCCTGAAAGTTTTATGTTCTAATGTTAAACATGTATTTTGAGTTCTTTCTTGTGTAAGGAGTGTGTAAAGTTTTTTGTGTGTATGGATGTCTGTTTGCTCCAGCACCATTTGTTGAAAAGGCTAACCTTCCTATATTGAATTGCCTTTGTACCTTTTGTCAAAAATTAGTTGGCCATACTACTATGGGGCTATTTTTAGGTTCTCTCTTCTATTCTCTGGATCTATGTCTTTTCCTTTGCCAGTACCATACAGTTTTAGTTATTGTAGCTATATATTAAATTTTGAAATCAGGTAAAGTGGTTCTTCCCATTTTATTCTTTTTTCAAAATTGTTTTAAGTCATTCTAGTTCCTCTGCCTTTCCACATAAATGTTAGAGTAACCCTGTCTATATGGGTTATATCTAAAAAATCCTACTGGGATTTTTATTGGAATTGCATTAAATCTATATGCCATTTTAGGGACGATTATCATTTATTGTGTTGGGTCTTCTAGTCCATGAACATGGTATGTCTCTCCATTAATTTAGGTTGTCTTGGGTTTCTTTCATCAGCATTTTGTAATTTTCCATAAAAAACCCTGTACACATTTTGTTAGATTTAACTGTTTTATTTTTTTTGGAGTGACTGTATGTGAAATGATGGCTTTCTCCCCTCAGTTTTTAAAAATAAACTTTAAATTTTAGAAGTTTTAGATTGTGAAGACAATGCAGAGTCTCCATATACCCCATACCCAGTTTTCTCTATTAATATATTAGCATGGTACATTTGTTACAATAAGGAACCAATATTGGTATACTGGTACCAATATTGGTGGTATTAACTGAAGTGCATACTTTGTATAGATTTCCTTAGTTTTTATCTGTCATCCTGTATCCACTCCAAGATCCTATACAGGATACCACATTATATTTAGTAGTCATTTCTCCTTAGGTTTGTCTTGTCGGTGATAGTTTTTCAGATTTCAGCATATCACTGATGTCAGTGTTGATCATTTGGCTGAAATAATGTTTGTCAGATTTCTACACTGTAAAGTTACACTTTACTTTCTCTTCCCATGTTGTAATCTTTGGAAAGAAGTTCATACTTTAGGAGTGGGAAATTACTCCAGGAAGGTAGAGTTCTGCATAGTTTAGTTAGCCTTCTTCTGCACACATTTGTCTCTCCCCCCCATTTGTTTATTTAATATTTATCTCTGTGAGTATGGACTTCTGGAAATTATTTTGTACTTTTGCTTATAATTTAAAATTTAACTTATTTAATTTATTCTTCTAATTAATAAATTTATTGCTCCCATTGACCACTGGAAGCTGTTCAGTGGTTCATACGTCTTTTTGGTAAATAATCAACATTGTGTGTGTTTGGGGGGGGTTGTTTGGGGTTTTTGTTTGTTTACCTTTAAAATTTTTTTTAACGTTTTTTTATAGAGACTCTGTGTTGCTCACACTGGTCTTGAACTCTTGACCTTGGGCAATCCTTGCACCTCCCAAGGTACTAGTATTATAGGCAAGATGCCTACCCTATTTCTGGCTTTTTTTTTTTTTTTCCTCTCGTTTTTAGATCACTTCCTTATTTTCTGGCTCCTGGCTTATCTTGTCTATGTCCTGTACCAACCCTAGAATCAGCCATTTTATTTTCTCGCTAGGAGTTGGTTTTGTTAGTTTCTTGGATTTTAGCCATTCTGATAGGTGTGTGGTGCTATCTGCTTGTTTTAATTTGGATTTCCCTAATGATGAATGATGTTGAGCATTTTTTTAAATTGACACCCCCCCCTCCCCATTGTGTATCTTTTTGGTGAGGTGAGTCTTTAGATCTTTGGCCCATATTTTAATTGGGTTCTTATTGTTGAATTTTAAGAGTTCTTTGTATATTTTGCATACAAGTCTTTTAGCCAATAGTGTTTTGCAAATTTCTTTCCATTCTGTTGTTTGTGTTTTCATTTTCATACCAATACCCTTCTCAAAGCTCTATTTCTGGGCTGCCTGTTCAATTCCATTGATTTATATGTCTGTTCTTATACCAATACCACTTGATAGTAGCTTTATAGTAAGTCTTAAAATTGGGTAATGAGTTCTCCAACTTTGTTCTTCTTCACTATTGTGTCAACTTATTCTAAATATTTTGCCTTTCTACATAATTTGGAGGAAATACATATTGAAAGAACACATTAGAAACCACTGGGGTTAAGAGTGTTCAGTCATATTGTATTTGATACATTTCATAGCTGTGTTTGAATTTTTCATGCAAATAATTCAGAAACTGGATTCCCATTTTCTAGGAAAGCAGTATAATATGGTGTCAGATTTGGGCTTGAATTCTTGGTGTGCTACTTTCTAGTTGGGTGATCTTCTGTAAATTATCACCATTAAGCTTAATTTTATAGAATTGTTATGGGTATTAAGTGACAATATACAGTATGTTTAGTGATTGGTCAGCACAATGCCTGACACATATGATAAGCACTCAAAAACTTTATCTTTTATTGTTTAAGATAAAGCCTTTTAGAAGAAGCCTTTCAGAAGTAACAGCATACAAATGTAGTCCTGTATACAGTTATTCTAGAGATGTTTGTTGATGAATACTCCGGAAATATAGCTAGCCACGAGAAGATTCTTTAAGCTGTTTTGATGAAGTGAATATAGTTGGAGTGAGGGTTGACAAATTTTTAGAGGTGAGGTGCCAAGCTTCAACCTTCCCTTACACCCACTTCTTAGAAGCTGCTATGGTATAACATGTTCACAGAGATGCCTTTCGTAATACTCCAGGGAGATACTGTGCCAGACTTAGCATCTTTTTACCTGATGAGACCCAAGAATTGTCCTTGATTTTTTTCTATTTACTTTTATTTTTTAAAAAAAATTTTTATTTTTATTTTAAAAGCACAGCAATAAAATTTTAATGCAGTAGCTTTGGCTTAAGCAGGGGCAGTTCCCAGATGTCTCAGGATGTTATGTAAGCCTACTCCTTTATATACATCCAGTCAATCACTTACGTGTTGCTGATTTGATCCCTTAGTATTTATCTGACTCATATTTTGCTTGCCATTGGTACAAGTCAGGTGCTTATTGTTTCTCATCATAGTTAACTACAAAAGCTCCCTAACTGGTCTCCTTGCTTCCTGCCACTGGTCATGATTCAGTCCTGCCACTCATAGCAGAGGTAGCATTCTAAAAATGCAAATTTGATTATGTCAGCGGTGTTAAGAGCTCTGGCTATGGAATCAGGCTTCCTGGGTTCAAATCCCAGGTCCATCTTTTGTGATCCAGGCAAATTCTTTGTGCCTCAGTTACTTCATCTATAAAGAAAGAAGAATGACAGTGTTCAGGTCTGGTGCACAATCATCTGGAAATATTGCAAAAAATAACACCGCCTAGCTTCTACCCTCAGTTTATGGTTCCCTATATCTTGGGTGGGGTCAAGAAATACATAATGCACAAAAACTTCTTAGGTGATCCATATACTCTTTTGTGAGCCCTCTTGAGGTACTTTGTTGCCTTTAGGTTTTTGTACTTACTGTGTCTGATATGTGTACACCCTTTGCCTGGCTACCTTCTGTTCTTCTTTCAGTACTTGGCTCAACGCTTCTCTTTTGCAAAGAAGCTTCCCATTTCTGGGAATGACTTTCCCATTTTTTGATTTGGTGCTGTAGGTAGTCACCACCACCACTGCAGCAGTTCAGTGTTAAACTGTCTAAAATATAGGACGAGATGGAACACATTTCAGTTCTGGCCAACTATTTATAAAAGCATTAAATTTTTTTACTTTGTAGCACTTAGCATTTTGCAATTCATGGATTACTCATTTGCTGTCTTCCCCGCTAAGCTCCTTGAAGATAAATTCTGTATCCCCAATGTCTTGCTATATAATCTTTTAATTGTATTTATCATATAGTTAAAAGTTATTTATTTCTCTTTAAAATTCTCCATGCTGAAATAAAGCCATCTCTATATAAGGCATCCATCTGTAAGGGCCATGTTACATGAGTTGTTTTCTTGTGTCATTCATTTGGATTCATCTACATTTGCTACTGTACATTTCAGACTGACCTCCCTGGTTTTCTGTAGGTTTTAGCTGGAACTCAATTTGGTTTCCTCCACATAATATTGGTAGATGAGGACATTGTGGGATGGAACCAGAAATGAAACCAGAAATATGAAAGATTTGTGAGCAGATTTGGTTCTGGATTTTTGGTTGTTTCATGTGTTTTATTTAGTGAATCATAACTAATTCATTTAGATTTGAGTGTGTAGTCATGTTTTTCTCAAGGCATTCAAGCTTTGTGCATTTTACTTTTCCTACTGATAAAATGAAGTAATAGACTAGATGATATCTAAAGTTCCTTCCAACTATAAAATTTCTTCTATTTCAAGTAAAAACCGCACAAGGGTCCAAATATTTAGGTGGTGTTATCGATAGTCAAGAAATAAGATTTGTTTTATCTCTTAAGTTCTCTTCATTTTGCAAATAACACTATTCAGACACACAAGAAAACTTTGGTATCTACAAAAGTTATTTTCCTTTTCTTGATTACTCAGATTTTTTTTTTTTTT
>VBSM01002608.1:100707698-100725468 GCA_008086735.1 Cheirogaleus medius | reverse complement strand
TTGTCTTTGGAAGCTCAAGGCATCAAAGCTGACAGAGAAACTACTGCAGTGAAGGTGAAAGACAGATTGTTATTACCCATTCACGTCTCATGTTCTATTCACGCTTATTGGTGCTGGTTTTGGTAGCTGCATTTGGAAACTTTTGAGCAATGTACATATGTTAGTTAAAAGTTTCTATAAAATCTGGTGCCACTTGGAAGGCTGAGGTGGGAGGATCCTTGGAGCCCAGGGGTTTGAGGCTGCCCTGAGCTATGACTGTGCTACTACACTCCAGCCTAGGCAGCAGAGTGAGACTCCCCATCTCTTTAAAAAAAAAAAAAAATCTAATGCCAAAAGGAGAAATGGGAATGTAAAGGTATTTTATGGTATATTGCCTATTTGTAAAATTGGTGCATTTGGAAATATGATGAGATCCCCATCTCCACCTTTAATTCTCTATATTGTTTCTTTTTCATCCCTTAACTTTGGATAAGCCTCAAAGTAATGGAGAAATGATAGATATTTTTCATTCTTTCAATTTTCCTTTTAGGCTTTGTATGCCATTTAAAGAAGTTAGTAAATGTATAGACTGGTGATTGGTGCTTGTTTCAGAGCACCTGGATTCTGAAATTTGCAGTGAATGTGAGATGTGTCTGAGGCCAAGGCTGCTTTCTAGTGTTTGGTTGAGTTATATATTCTTGTAAAAAAGACTGTTTTGAAATTATTTTGAGAGGTTTTTTAATGTTTGCTTAACTATGTGACTCTGAGTGGTTTCAGTTTTTAAAAAATGAAATATAATTCTGTTAATATTTTTAACAATGGAAACTTTTTAGCCAACAGAAAACAATGAAGAAGAATTCACTTCAAAACAAGATAAAAAAAAGAAAGGACAGAAGGGCAAAAAACAGAGTTTTGATGATAATGATAGTGAAGAATTGGAAGATAAAGATTCAAAATCAAAAAAGACTGCAAAACCAAAAGGAGAAGTATATTCTGGGAGTGATGATGATGATGATTTTAATAAACATTCTAAAAAAGCTAAAGGGAAAGCTCAAAAATCAAATAAGAAGTGGGATGGATCAGAAGAGGATGAGGGTAACAGTAAAAGAATTAAAGAACGTTCCAGAGTAAATTCTTCAGGTGAAAGTGGAGATGAATCAGATGAATTTTTGCAGTCTAGAAAAGGACAGAAAAAAAATCAAAAAAATAAGCAAGGTCCTGATGTTGAAAGTGGGAATGAAGATGATGACTCCTCTTTCAAAATTAAGACAGTGGCCCAAAAGAAGGCAGAAAAAAAGGAGCGCGAGAGAAAAAAGCGAGATGAAGAAAAAGCAAAACTGCGGAAGCTGAAAGAAAAAGAAGAGGTAGAAACAGGTAAAAAGGATCAGAGTAAACAAAAAGATTCTCAAAAGAAATCTGAAGAAGAAGCTGTAAAATCCAAAGTGACTTTTGATACTGGAGTAACCCCTGCCTCTGAAGAGAAAGGAGAGATTCCCACAGCTGCAGAAGGTTGGTAATATTATAGAGGAAAGAGCAAAAGGGTTTTGATTTCTACTTAGTCTAAGTTGTGATCATTATGCCACAAAGTAATTTTATTATTTGTCCTTGGTTATAAAGTTACTTTATTGTAAGAAGCCTTTAAAAAAATTACATCTAACTACTCTTTGACTTGATTTTCATTATTAAACATTTACATATACAGTATAAAATATCTTATAAATGTTTTATGTACAGACTGGAATTTTTATAGAATTTCACAGTGAAAACTATTGCTGTTGATAAAGACTGTGGAAGTTGTCTGACAAAAAACTTATTTCTTCTTCTGATAACTCAGTTTCAAATAATACCTTCAAATTCTTCCACTACCACCCCGCACCCCCCATCTTTAAAAACCGAATTCAACCTATGAAATTAATAATGGAGAGATATGTTTTCATGAAATTGCTAACATCGATAGTGTGTTTAGCCGAAAAACTTATCATGCTAAAATAAGTTAACGTCTTTTAAGCAATAATGAGCCATGTTTTTGTGCCAGAACCAATTAGGAAAAATACAAAAGTTCTGCCTAATTTCTTCCCTTATTTAGAACATAGCTTTTTTAAACACTGGAATTTTTGTTATCTGAACATCTTTGAGGAGAAACACTCTGAGAGTAGCTTTATAACTTCTTTTTAATTCTTTAAAATTTGGGGGGTATAATTATCTATATTTTTGTGTTTTATTTTCCTAATATCCCTTTAAAATAGACATCATTCTCATCATCCCCATTTTATAGAACTGAAGCTAGCTACAAAACTTAGGTGGGAATTAGTTTCATTCTATTCAGTAGAACTTAGGCATCTGTAATGTGCCAGCTGCTCTGCCAGGTACCATGGATTAAGAGATACGTTAGATACAAATTGACTTTTCACTGCTGACAGGATCTTTCTGTTTTCTTGTACTGGTCAGCATAACTCAGACCAACATCAGCATTGTACACTTCTTAGGAGCCAACCTTGGGTTATTCTGAGCTGTTATGTACTCAAGTGCTCAGGATGCCTAGAGACCCTAGCCTGCTACTGGCATCGGCCTTGCCCCATTATAGTCGTTGAATTCTGGCTGGGTTTTGCTATCATTATTATAGGAAATGACTTTGTTTTCTTTAAACATTTTGCTTTTATTCTTTTTTGATAGATGACAATGAAGGAGACAAAAAGAAAAAAGATAAGAAGAAAAAAAAGGGAGAAAAGGAAGAAAAAGAGAAAGAAAAGAAAAAAGGACCTAGCAAAGCCACTGTTAAAGCTATGCAAGAAGCTCTGGCTAAGCTTAAAGAAGAAGAAGAAAGACAGAAGAGAGAAGAGGAAGAACGTATAAAACGACTCGAAGAATTAGAAGCCAAGCGTAAAGAAGAGGTATGTTTTCGTGAAGTTGCTAACATTGATATTGTGTTTAACTTAAAATATATAAAATCTGTTCCCTATAAAATATCTCTAATCTTCTCATTCTAAAAATTTCATAGTTGTATGGCAATTCAGTTAATTTATTATTCTGATGTAAGTAATGTGAAGAGGTACAGAAAATCTTAATTTCCTCATGTACAACTAGAAGTTGCTTATGTATCATTGCCAGTAATCTAATGTGACATTAATTAGTAATTGTGCAACATTTAAAATATTTACATTTGGAATCTCCTAACATAATACTTTGCATGAAGATTGGGTTGTTTACATTTAAACTTTATAATTCATTAAGCTAATGTAATTTTTGGTATATTCTTTCATAGGAACGATTGGAACAAGAAAAAAGAGAAAGGAAAAAGCAAAAAGAAAAGGAAAGAAAAGAACGCTTGAAAAAAGAAGGAAAACTTTTAACTAAATCCCAGAGAGAAGCCAGAGCCAGAGCTGAAGCTACCCTTAAACTTCTACAAGCTCAGGGTGAGTAGTACTACTGTAAGTTAACTGAACAGTCTGGATGTTTCATGCAGTTATAGCTCTCTAATGGTCAGAAGGAGAATTGGATTTGAACCAGAAGAAGAATTCCTATGAAAATGCTGTAAAAAAGTAGAATAAAAATGTAAGGAATAGATAATGTTAATTTTATTGTTTAAGAAGATGACTTCTACACTAGGACAAATATTTATGTGTGAACCATAGTATGTTTATAAATAAGTCCCCCCCAAACAAACAAAAATAGAGTTAATAGTAAAATAAGTCTCTGTGTAGCTGTCAACCAGTTTCAACAATTGTCAACATTTGCCATTCTTATTTTGTACCCTTCATCCAGTTTTTTTCCTGGAGTATTTTAAAATGAATCCAAGATAGCGTATTATTTTGCCCATAAATACTTTAGTGTGTATCTAATAAATAGGGACAATTTGCTTTTTAGAATAAGTAGAATACATATTATCACATTTAACAAAGTTAACTAATTCTTTGATACCGTTTGTTTTCTCTCAATGTTTATGAATAATAATCCTCACTTAATAGTGTCTTTGCTTCATTGAGAAGAATATTTGGGGACCTCCCTTAATTTCCTGTTTCTGGATTCCACAGATTTTTATATTACAGTCTTTTTAATGCTTACAATATAATTGTATCAATAGCTACCACTTATTGTGTAAATATTATGTAACTTATGCTACAACAAACCTTTGACATTGTCTATTTTTTACTCATAAAAATCTTACAGATACTTTTATTACTACCATATAGGTGATGAAACGGTGAATCAGAGAGCTTAAACAGCTTGCCCAAGGTTCCAGAGCTGAAGTATAGACTACCTCTTTATTATACATTATATGTTCGGATAGGAGTAGTAGCTATAGAGAAACACAGTACTTAGAATTTCAGAAAGTTTTATTTTTATAGCTTTTATTTTGTTTTTGGAGACAGAGTCTCGCTCTGTTGCCTGGGCTAGAGTGCTGTGGTGTCAGCCTAGCTCACAGCAACCTCAAACTTCTAGGCTTAAGCAATTCTTCTGCCTCAGCCTCCAGAGTATCTGGGACTAGACTACAGGTACACGCCCACAATGCCTGGCTCATTTTTCTATATATTTTTAGTTGTCCAGCTAATTTCTTTATATTTTTAGTAGTGACGGGGTCTCGCTCTTTCTCAGGCTGGTCTCAAACACTTGACCTCGAGTGATCCTCCCGCCTCAGCCTCCCAGAGTGCTAGGATTACAGACATGAGCCACTGTGTCTGGCCTATAGCTTTTTAAAAAATAAGATCAAGTTCACTTTTCTTTTGGGAGACAAGGTGTCTCGCTCTGTTGCCCAGGCACGTCATCATAGCTCACAACAACCTCAAACTCCTGGGTTCAAGCAATCCTTCTGCCTCAGACTCCTGGGTAGCTGGGACTATAGGCATGTGTTACCACGCCTGGCTAATTTTTTCTACTTTTTGTAGAGACAGGGTCTTGCTATATTGCTCAGATTCGTCTTGAACTCCTGGCCTTCTGCTTCGATCTCCCAAAGTGCTGAGACTACTGATGTGACCCACTGCCCTCAGCCCTTAATGCTTTCTTTAAATGGTCATATAATTACTCTGAAAAATGACATTAGCAACAACAAAAGAAACAAACACTAATCTACTTATTTGAACTTATTTGAAGTTATAATTTTTGGAGATATTGGAAATGACTTTCATGTGGGTGTGGTAAATTCACCTAGTCCAGTGTATCTTAGAAGAGGGTCCTAGAAAAACTTTACTGAATTGAAAGCTTTGGTTGAATTCACCCCATCAATTATAGCATCATTGATTTATTAAGGGCCTACCATGTATAAGATGTTGTATATATCTGCATACAAGGTGACACTTTTAAAATCTTATGTGCAGATATGATCATGCTGTTCATTTGTGCTAATTATTAGGTTATTAAGTACGAAATGTGTGATTTCTTAAGTACTACAACAGTTGGTGTCCATACTATTTCACTTTGATACTTCTTGTTTTATTTTTATTATGAAGGTACATCCTCATTCTTTTATTTTTTATTTTTTTGAGACAGAGTCTCATCTGTTGCCCAGGCTAGTGGTATCAGCCTAGCTCACAGCAACCTCAAACTCCTGGGCTCAAGCAATCCTCCTGCCTCAGCCTCCTAAGTAGCTGGGATTACAGGCATGCACCACCATGCCTGGCTAATTTTTTCTATATATTTTTAGTTGGCCAATTAATTTCTTTCTATTTTTAGTAGAGACAGGGTCTCGCTGTTGCTCAGGCTAGGCTAGTTTCGAACTCCTGACCTTGAACTCCTGACCTTGAGCAATCCGCCCACCTCGGCCTCCCAGAGTGTGAGGATTACAGGCGTGAGCCACCACGCTGGGGGCCAGTCCTCATTCTTTTAAATGCACAGTTTGACTTGTGATTATCTTTCAGATGTTTTTTAGAGCAATTTTTGTGAAACCATGAATAAGTCAAAAATTCGAGTTATTTTCAAATATGAGTTCTGTTGTAGAACCAATGCAGTGCAGACAGCTCCAAATTTCAATGAAATGTTTGGGAAGGACGTGGCTAATGAATGCACAGTATGTTGATGGTTTGAGAAGTTCCATTCTGGTGATTTTAATCTTGAAAATGAGCCATGTGGGCAACCTGAGACCAAGGTGGATAATGATGAGCTGAAAGCTGTAGTGGAAGCGAATTCATCTCAACCCTACATGTGAATTAGCAGCATGGTTTAATGTTTTGATTTGAAATCAGACATTTCATAATCAATGACCTAATATAAATTTTTGGTAAGGAGATTTTTTAATTCAGCCACCCTCTGAATTATGAAAAGTTCAAAATTGAGAGTGTCTGAATTCATACTTTTTTCCTCTAGTGTTCAAATCCTGGCACAAGTGTGAGAAAAGACTATTTCTAAATTCAGTATTCAAAACTTAGTATAATTAATATTAAATATCACATGTAAAGATAGATATCTCCGTAGACTTCACTGTACTCTAACATTGGTTACAGATTTACTAAGTAAAAAATTTTCTTTGTACCTTTTTTTACTTAGCATTTGATAAATCAAGGCCTGATAGACAAAAACCATACAGTAATTTGAAAAGGGACAGTGTAATAGAAAGAACTGTTAACAGAGGGTTGGAGTAACAGGAACTTCTTTAGTAAGATTTAAAGAAAATAACAAAGAATACAGGAATACCAGATATAAGGAGTAGTCACTATACCTAGGACTAAGATCACCCAAGGAAGACCCCTATCCAAACAGGGCTAAGATACAGAACTCAGTGAAGAGGGTGTCACTATGATTCACTAGACAGTAATATGTAGCCGAAGTGCTATGTAGGCAGAACTTGCTTAAAGTCTGTCCTCTGGCTTCCATGGCTCATATTAAGCAGCAGGAACTGCTATCTAAAGCACTCTTCCTTTATATGAGCAGGTACTGGAAAAATTACACCTTACAGAGGAATTTGGCAAGGAAGCACACCAGATCACAGAAGACAATCACCTTTTTCCTCCAGTGTCCCTTGAATACTCCTTATGTGACAATACTTATCATTGTTCCAGCTGACAAAAAAGAGATATTTACAAAGCCCACCTCCATGACTACAGAGCAGCAGGCAAAGAAGGGCATCTTGACTACACATTTGAGTATAGTTAGCACCCAGTTATCATATTTGGCGACTGTTTGAAAGACTAAGAGCACTCATGAAGAAATTGGGATGGGATCAAACAGGGAGTAATTAACCAATCTCAGAAATGCTATTTTAAGGAGTAGTTAGACTTGTTATGGTAATTAGAGGAAGAATACAATTTAAAATAATGAACTTCAGTCTTTAGGATGGGCTTGTAGGAGATGGTCTCTCAAGTAGCTTCTCTGGTCCTGATCTCTTTTCTTATTCTTCACAGTGTTGCCCAGTGTTTGCCATCTTATTCGTTCCCTATTGTCCATTATAATAAAAGTCCAAATGTCTTAGCTTGACATTAAAGGCCCTCCATAGTGCACTTATGTAAGTCATCTGATTAAAAGGTCCTACATTGTTGTTTCATTGTATCTTTGAAAGACATCTTGTTAAGTAAAGATGAGTTACTTCATTCATTACCTAGAATCTTGTAAAACTTACTCATTAAGCTCAGAATGTGTTCTTAGAGAGTGTAGGTATCTGCAGGTGTTTCCATACAATTACTATGAAATGTGCTGCAAGTTAATTTTTTAGACATTCTTTATCCTGTGACTACTAAGCAAATATTGGGTACTTTATAATTTTGATTAAGCTCATTTCAGGCAAAGAGCTTCTTTAAGAACTTGATTTTGATGTCTCAGTTTGCAAGGTGAATGAAATGTCTGAATACATATAAATCTTGGTGTTGATTACAAATATAGCAGATTATTTAAGAATCCCTGACTAGAGGAACAGTCAATTGATTAAGTCTGGGTGTTGCTGGGACCACCCTTCAGGTCATTCAGCCTACAGTTTCCCCTCAGGCCCGTGCTTTTTACTTAGTAGGTGTAGACTGCTAGGCAGAAGAAACTAGTCAACCTGATTCTCTCTACATTCTTAGCTGGCTTTATCCTCTTTCTTTGGTTGGTTTGTTTATTTAATGTATTTGTCTTATGGAGACATGGCTCTGGTTTTACAATTCTAGCCAGTCTTCAGCACATACGTACACACGTCCAGACATTCATATTTTAAAGTTAAGAACATTTTTAGTCATTTTCCATTATTAGTGACTTCATTCAAAACCCCACAGTATATAGTTCCTACTGTTGTCTTTATTATAAAACTTCTGCCCATAGTGAGATACTGTGTTTAACCCAACAGGGTTGATGAGGCAACTCTCTTAGGAGTTTGTTATAGGAACAAAGAGGAGGGATTGTAATAGCCATTCCAGTTGTAGCTCTATACTTCTGCTGGGATTTACCATTAACTATTTTTTGTTTGTTTGTTTTGAGATAGTCTTACTCTGTTGCCCTGGCTAGAGTGCAGTGGTGCCATCATAGCTCGCTGCAACCTCAAACTCCTGGGCTCAAGTGATCCTCCTGCCTCAGTCTCCCGAGTAGCTGGGACGACAGGCATGTACCACCACTCCTGGCTAATTTTTTCCATTTTTAGTAGACGGGATCTCACTCTTGCTTAGGCTGGTCTCCAACTCCTGACCTCAAGCCATCCTCCCACAGTGCTAGGATTACATATGTGAGTCACCGCACCCCATCTGCCATTAACTGTTCACTAATAAAGATGTATTCTCCTCAGACTTAGTAATGTTACTTGGAAATCAAATTTGACTCTGGTTTTTCTGCCATGTCTTAATTTGACAATATTTATTTGTTCTCTTTAGGAGAAAATATTAAGATGAATATTCAAAATTAGATAAGAATCATGAATTCAAACAAAAACAAATTATTAACTTGATAGTAATGGTTTTCATTTTGGATAAATAACTTTATTAATTGATTCTTACTTGTATTTGCCTTTTTTTTTTTTTTTTCCCAGAGACACGGTCTCTCTCACTATGTTGCCCAGGCTAGAGTGCAGTGGCTATTCATAGGTGTGATCATAGCGCACTACAGCCTTGAGTTCCTGTGCTCAAGTGAACCTCCTCCTTCAGCCTCTTGAGTACCTGGGATTATAGGCGTGCACTAACATGTCTGGCCCTATGCTTTTAACTGCCTATCAAGCTGGCCATAGTTGAACAGAATTATTATTATTAACTGTTTTGTAATGATAAAACTTGTTATACTTTGTATTAATTTTCTATTGCTACTGCAACGAATTACCATAAATCTAGTGACTTAACACAAATTTGTTATTTTACAGTTCTGTAGATCAGAAATCTGTCCCTGGTCTCACTCGACTAAGGTGTTGGCAGGACTGCATTTCTTTCTGAGGGCTCCAGGAGAGAATCCACTCTCTTATCTTTTTCAGCTTCTAGAGGCCACCCACATTCCTTGGCCCATGATCTCCTTCCTCTATCTTTAAAGCCAGCAACATCGCATCATTCTGACCATGGAATTCCATAGTCATATCTTCCTCTGACCTCAGTTTCTATCTCAGGGAAAGGGTCTTTGCTTTTAGGGAATTGTGATTAGGTTGGACCCATCTGGATAACCTAGGATAATTTCCCCATCTCAAGGTCCTTAATTTTAATCACATCTGTAATGTTCTTTTTGCCATGTTAAGTAATGTACTGTGTTTCCCCAAAAATAAGACCTACCCATAAAATAAGCCCTAGCAGGATTTCTAAGCATTTGCACAATATAAGCCCTACCCCAAAAATAAGACCTAGTGATGGGCATGGCTATGCAGCATATTTGCACAACCTGTGCATTTCGTCGCGGAGCAGTAAAGAAGACGAGCAGCCCTTCTCATCTGCCCCATCGTGACAGCTGCTATCCCAGAGGTGACCGGAAAGGTACGGGCAGCCCCACCAACAAGGTCCGCTCCCCCTATCAGGTCCCGACCATCCTGTGTGTGCTGCAAGCTGAGGCTTTGAGGGGAAAATAACACATCCCCTGAAAATAAGCCCTAGGGTGTCTTCTTGAGGAAAAATAAATATAAGACCCTGTCTTATTTTCAGGGAAACAGGGTAGTCACATGTTCTAAGAATTAGAACATGGACTTCTTGGGGAGTTGTTATTCTGCCTACCACACACTTTAAACTTATTTTCATTTCATTTTGTGAGTTCACCACAAAGAAAACATTTTACTTCTGAGTGTCATATTTTACCATATCTTTCAAAGACTAAAATCTCTTGTTAAACAGAAATCAACATATTACTCTGAAATGTGCAGCAGGTTACCTGATGCTATTTATTTGCCTGTAGGCAAAATGTCTTGTCAATTTAGTCCTTAAATTTGAATATTCAGGCCAAACATAGCTGATTAATTGAAATTATGATCAGGAGATATATAAATGGTGGCAAATTTTGCACTATTGAGGAAGTGTTTGGAAGAATAGGTGTTAATTTAGAACCTACTTTTGTCATCTTGATATTCCCGTGAGATTTTAGGGGCATATATGATGAAAGAACAGGATAGGTTAAAGGCTTCTCTCAACAGTGTCCTTTTTTTGTTGGCTTTTCTACTATTGTGTTCTATTTCAGTCATTTATAGCCTGAAATTTAAGGAATATAGTCAGTATCCATGGATTCTGTGTTCATGGATTCAACCAACCGCAGATTGAAAATATTTGGGGGAAAAAATTGGTAGTTGCATCTGTACTCAACATGTACAGACTGTTTTTCTTATTTTGTAAACAATATAGTATAACATCTGTTAACATAGCATTTACATTGTATTAGGCATTATAAATAATCTAGAGATGATGTAAAGTATACAGGAGGATGTGCGTAGGTTATATACAAATACTACACCTTTTTGTATAAGGGACTTGAGCATCTAATGGATTTTGGTATCCATGGGACCTAGGATTCTAGAGCCAATCCCCCACACATACCTAGGGATGACTGTACATAATGATTCCAAAACTCCAAGGGGAGGTTTTTGTGGACCTTTTGGAGGATATGAGAAAAAGAGTTCTATGATTTCTATCCTTTCAGCTGTAAAATTTTTAAATTACTTTGTTCATTTTGAGTTGAATACATTACTGCATAAATAATTTTTATACCATTGGTATGGTACACTGATTTGGTTACTTCACTTTGGCTCAAGGAGCCTGGATAGGTGTCTATGATGTCTGAAAAGGTTGAGGGGACTCCCTCACACACTTTTTTCTTTTGCTGCTTTGTAAATTTTGTGTGGAACTTGTCAGTAATGTGAATTTTCACAGTAACCTTGGAGTATATATAAAACTCTGACAGAACTTCATCTTTTAGGCCAGAGAGACCAGAAAAGGGGGCTTCTGGTAGCCAGAGTATATAGGAGAAACTGCAGACAGGAAGGAGAGAGCTGGAGAAAGAGGGTCTATTCACAGATGACAATTGGCTATATAGAAAATCCCATGGTATCTCCTCTCGTCTACCCCCCCAAAAAACCCGTAGTTTAAGTGAGACTAACAAGGTTATAGATAAAAGCCAGTCTGCAAATGTCAACTCTATTTCTGTATGTTAGCAATTAACAACTTAAAAATTAAAGCAGTAATATTTATAGTAGCAATCTCCCCAAAAGAAAATTTGAAACAGAAATCTAAAATTTGTAGGATTTATGTGCTGCAAACTGTAAAACACTAATGAAAAAAATCAAAGGCAACCTATACAAATGGAGAGAGACTGTGTTCATGGATTGTAAGACTCAATGTTGTTAAGGTAACTATTTCTCCGAAACTGATCTGTAGATTCAATGCAATCCCAATCAAAATTAAAGCGTGATATTTTGTGGATATCTATAAGGTATTTATGAAATGTATGTGAAAAGACCAAGGAGTTAGAATGGCCAGAATATTTTTGAAAAAGGAGAAGAAACTTAGAAGATTCATAATACCTGATTTCAAGACTACAGGAATCAATACAGTGTGATACTGGCAAAAGGATATAGACAAATAGAACAATAGAACAAAATAGAGTCTCTATGTGGTCAGTATATAGGTAAAAGGTAATTCAATGGATAAAATATAGTCTTTGTTTCAGGAGGTACTAGAAGAATTAGACATCTGTATGCAAAAAACCTAGTCTTAATCCCAACTTATATAAAAATTGACTCAAAATGGGTCTTAGATCTAAATATAAAATATACAACTATAACAATTTTAGAGGACAACATAGGGGAAATCTTTGTGACCTTGTATTAGGCAAGAGTGCTTAGATATGACTCTAAAAGTATAATCCATAAAGGGAAAAATGATAAATTTTTTTTCCAGTTCAAAACATTCTCTGCAAAAGATAACATCAAGAGAATTTAAAGACAGTACCTCTAAATCACACATCTGAAAAAGGATTAATATATAAAATATATAAAGAACTCAGAATTCTGCATTAAGAAAACCAGTAAGTCCATTTAACAGTGGGCAAAAGATTAGAACAGACTCTTTCAACAAGAAGCTATAAACACATGGAAAGAATGCTCAGTGTCATTAGTCATTTAGGGAAATTCAAATTAGTATCACAATGAGATAGCATTACACATCTATTAGAATACATAAATCTAAAAGAAACCTGTTTTGACCACATGCTGGTGAGGATTCAAAACAGTTGGAACTCTAATACATTATTGGTGGGAATGCAAAATAGTAAAGCCACTTTGGAAAACAGCTGGGAGCTGCTTATTAAATTTAGTACATATTCACTTTATGTCTCATCATTCCCATTCTGAAATATTTGCCCAAGAAAGATGATCATGCAAGAACCTGTATGAAAATGTTCATACCTGGTTTATTCATAATTGCCAAAAAACAGAAACAACTCAAATATCCTTCAACTGTTGAGTGGATAAACAAACTGGTACAGCCGTACATTGGAATGCTACTCAGCAATAAAAAGAGACAAAGTACTGATGACATACAGCAAAGTGGACAACTCTCAACTTCATTATGATGACAGAAGCCAGGCTGAAGATTCCACTTATGTGACATTTTGGGGGATGGAGAAACAGGTCTGTGGCTACCAGGGCTAAGAATGTGAGGAGGGTGTGACTATGTGGAGAAGCACAGGCAATGGGGCTGTTCTGCATCTTCATGATGATGATTGTCAAAATTATTACTGTACATCAAAAAAAAATTTTTCTGTAAGTAAATTTTAAAATACCTTATATAAAAAAGATACTGATTTTTTAAAGAATGTCCTTTTATATTTTAGGGTATATGTCTCTGAGGTGAATGAAATGTTATCTTTTTAAATGATATGTCGCAGGTGAACATGCAAGTAGTATAAACCTGAATTTTTCCATTTGTATCCCTCAGGTGTTGAAGTGCCATCAAAAGACTCTTTGCCAAAGAAAAGGCCAATTTATGAAGATAAAAAGAAGAAAAAAACACCACAGCAGCTAGAAAATAAAGAAGGTTTGTATATAAAATAGCCTCTGATTTAGAAACTATTTTGTTTGCCTTTTTCCCACAACCTTCAAAAGAGTGTGTCTTTAAAAAAGATAAATTGAAAATGCATATTGAAACTTATTTCTAATACTTCTTATTATTGTCATTGTTCTCACCTGATTGAAATGACAGGCTAATGGAACAAATACTTTAGTTTGAAAAATCTGAGTTCTACCCCATGAATACTGTTTTGTTAACTCTGAAAAGCAAAATGATCATTCTTTTTTCTTGGTTTTCCTTCTCAGCCTTCTGTGATTTTCTGTTCTAGTCCTTGAGCAAAAAGAAGAATTTCCTAAATAACACATATGACTGATATTTAAATGTTTTCTAAACCTGCTGAAGAAACAGGAGTGCAATACTGATTTTTTTTTTATTGTTCTTAACAGGGTATCTTAGCAGAAATTGTGCACTGAAAAATATCATTAAGTTCTTTTCTTCCCCTTTTTTAGTGTCTGAACCAGTAGAATTAAGTACTACTGTGGAAGTTGTGGAACAAGGAGTACCAGAAAAAGAAGAGACACCACCACCCCCTGTTGAACCAGGCCAGTAGCAGTAGCTGATTGTTTAATTAGTTAATTCTTACTAAATAGTGTTGATGTGTCATAAGTAGTTTTAGTTATCATTAAATAGTTTGGGGGAACCAAATTAAATATCTGGCTGATGGCCTTCTTTGTTCACAGTTATTTCTTTTCTCTAAACTATTTCTTTTCATTTCCACTTTGAAAAAGTATCCAAGTAAGACTTTGAATCAGTTTTGTTCTTTTCAGTAGTGCTAGTAAAATGTTTTGTATAGAGGATAGAAGGTTTTGGGTTTTCTCTGATGGTTTTATTTATGGGTCAGAAATCTCAAAGAAGGCCTGAAGTTTTTTTAATGCTTCAGAAGCAAATTGGAAACATTTTTAAGTAGAACTTCTAAAGTACCATAAAAATTGGCATTTTAGAACCTTAGAGATCAACTTCTATATATATATTTACTTCATTTATATTTACTTATTTAATTTACTTATTCATTGTGGGGTATTTGTGTGTGTGTTTTGAGGGGTTGGGGGAAATCTCTGCATTTTTTTTAATTAAACATTGTTCTAATTCATAATACTAGATAGTTGATAAGAGAGCCAGGGGCTAGCTAAATATATGTTTGATATTAAAGAGAATATCCAGTATTTGAAGATAGGATCAGGAGTGGGAACAGCCTTAGAGAATGTCAAGACTGACTCACACAGGTGAATGATATATTGATAGTTCTTTTCCTTTTGCACCTCCTTTTTTTTTTTTTAAGTGCATAGGATCATTTCACCTGAGTAGACCTCAGCTTGGCATTGATATGTTGAAGTTAGAGAAATTTAGGTTGATGCTTAATAGCAGATCACTATTTTAGGTCATATTTGTAGCACCAGAAAATTTTAGATGGATGTTTTAGGTACCTGTTTCTGAGTCTCATTTCCTCCTCAAGATAACTTGTCCAGACTTGTTGATGAATAATAATTATTACAGGGAAGCAAATACTATATGTCTCACCTTCATCTTCCTTTCACTTAATAGTAGTTTTGCCTGGTTGGATTTTGGTAAAGAGAAGCATTGTTAAGGAAAGAATTAAGTCTTTAACATTTAAATAATTAAAAATTTACCTTTCTGGCTGTTTTGGGTTATAAGCACAACATTCTGTTGTTGTTTTGGATTGGAGTAGTGGTAGTAGCTTTGTACATTCAACTTCGGAATTTCAGTAGTATTTTGATATATCTGTAAAGGTTAAAGAAAAATAAGGAATAAATTCTGTGTATGAAGTATGAATGAGTTGAACGATAAAAAAAGATGTATGTGAAATTTTATTTGTCCTTAAGAACTGAGTGCATTTCATATGGAAGTAAAACTCAATGGAAATCAAGTAGGAGGGAGGGGGTTAGAGGAGATGAGTAAATTCACACCTAACGGGTACAATGCACACTATCTGGGTGATGGGCACACTTACAACTTTGACTCAAACTATACAAAAGCAAATTATATAAGCAAAATATGCCAGACCTCCATAATATTCTGAAAAAACTGAGTGCATTCATATACCCTTTTCAGAATCTAAAGGAACATTTAAATGTCTGGATTTTTAATATTTTAATTATCTCAAATATGAAATCTGAGTTAATTTTAATATGGTATATTTAAAGTAGTAGGAAATGGAAGCATTGAGTAATAGTAAATTATAACATAGTAGTTATTGGAAAGAGTTCCAAAGATAACAGAGTTGCATGCATATGTTTTTGCATACCTAAAACATTTCTCTTTTTATGTTAGAGCATAATTTTTCCTTTTTTTCTAAAAACAGCTTCATATTTCTAAATAATTTTGGTGTCTTAAATGAAAACTTTTATTTACAGAAGAAGAAGAAGAAACTGAGGATGCTGGATTGGATGATTGGGAAGCTATGGCTAGTGATGAGGAGAGAGAAAAAGGTAAATAGCTCATAAGCACACATTGATAAATCTAGTGATTATTAGAGATGTTTGGTATATATTTAAATTAATAGTCTTTTGATAATGAAAGCCATAGAATATTTCTGGGGACGAGGACCAGTCATGCTCGCTTCAGTGTCATGGTTTTTAAATCCTTATCTGAGTATTCATTTTGTGAAGAAATGGTTCTTCAGAAGGTCCTTTGCAAGATAACTGCCTAGAATTTATCTTTTCTAAAGTGATGATGTTACAAATAGGGTTGTAATTAAAACTAGCCTACAAAAGCCTTGTTGACTTAAAATGTAAAAAACTGATTAGTTCCTAATCAATATGAATAAAAAGTAAGCGTTTTTCTTTGTCATTACTTCATGCACTTTATTACTAAAATATCTACTTTCTTTCATTTTAATTTCCTATTTTCCTGAATTTTTGAGACTGATGTTTGGCTCTTTGATTTTTTAGCCTCCCCCATCTTTATTTTTAAAGCTATACATTTTTCTTTAAGAAAGGCTTTAGCCAAATTCCACAAGTTCTGATATGTTCATATTTTCTAATTTCCATTTTGATGTATTAATTTTTACCTGTGATTTATTTAGTGTATTTTTTAATTTACAAATAGGGATTTTCTAATTATCTTTTTGTTACTTCAGTGTGATCAGAGAACATACATGATTCTGTCCTTTGAAATATGTTGAGTCTTGCTATACAACCTAGCGCATGGTCAATTACTGTAAATATATCATATGTGATTTGAAAGAGCACATTCTGTAGTAGTTGGGTTTTCTATTTTCATTACTGTTTCTGTATCCTTTTTTTTTTAAGATTTTTTTTTTAATTTCAGCATATTATGGGGGTACAAATGTTAAGGTTACGTATATTGCTCATGCTCCCCTCCCCCCGAGTCAGAGCTTCAAACGTGACCATCCCCCAAACGTTGCACATCTCACTGTTTCTGTATCCTTAAACAGCACTGTCTTAGTCCGTTTGTGCTGCTTTAACAAAATGCCACAGACTGCATAATTGATAAAGAACAGAAATTTCTTTTTGTCGGGGTGAGGTACAGGGTCGCTCTCGCTCTCTATAGTGTCACCATAGCTCACTGCAGTCTCAAACTCCTAGGCTCAAGCAGTCTTCCCGCTACAGCCTCATAAGTAGCCGGGACTACAGGTGGTACACACCACCATGGCTTACTAATTTTTTTGTATTTTGTAGAGATGGTCTCGCTATGTTGCCAAGGCTGGTCTCAACCTCCTGGCCTCAAGCGATCCTTCTGTCTTCACCTCCCAAAGCTAATATTATTGGCATGAGCCACCATACCCGGCCAGAAATTTATTTCTTGCAGTTCTAGAGGCTGGGGAGTCCAGGATCAAGATACTGGTATTGGTGTCTGGTAAGGACTGCCATCTCTTTCTAAGATGGCACCTTGTTGCTGCATCCTCCAGAGGGGAAGAAGCCCTGTGTCCTCACATGGCAGAAAGGGAAGGAAGGGGAAGAGGGGCAAACTCTTTGAAGAGAGCATTAATCCATTTATGAAGGTGACTTAATCACATCCCAAAACCCCACCTGTAATACCACCTATAATAAATTTCAGTGTGAATTTTGGGGGGACCACATAGACATCATAGCAAGACTCTGGTTGAGATTTTAAAATCTCATTTGTCATTCTTTATATTTTACCTAGAGCACTTAGCCCATTATATTTAACATTTTATATAATTAATGAAGTATATTGGTTTTAAAGTTTTCACCTTACTAAGTCCTTTATTGTTCTGCCTGTTTCTTTTTTACCTTTCTAACCATCTTTTAGATTGCTGGATTTTTAAAATTCTGTTTTTTTCTTTCTCCATGAGTTTGAAAGTTGTATATATTTTTAATGTTTTTAGTGGTTATTCTAAGAAATTTTTAACATGCATCTTTTTTTTTTTTTTTTTTTTT
>VBSM01002608.1:100695609-100707598 GCA_008086735.1 Cheirogaleus medius | reverse complement strand
CTCGGCCTCCCAGAATGCTAGGATTACAGGCATGAGCCACCACGCCCGGCCTTGACATGCATCTTTGAACTTAAAATGTCTAATGTCACCCTCTCTCCCGACAATACAAGTATTTTATAGCACTTGAACAACATTTTCCCAACTCCCAATTTAGATTATTATTGCTCTCATTGCTTTTCATTCTCTTTTAAACCTTGTATTAGCTTTCTACTCTCACACAGCCAATATTTATTATTTAAATTTACCCACATTCATGGCATTTTGTTGTGCTTCATTTCTTCCTGCCTAAAGAACACTTTTTAGAATTTCCTTTAGTATGCATCTGTAAGACATTTCATTTTTGCTTTTCTTAAAAATATCTTTATCTTCATTTCTTTAGGATATATTTACTAAAGGAGGAATTCTTGGCTGAAATTTTATTGAGCACTTTGAAGTTATTGTTCCCCTGTCTTGGCTTTCATTGTTTCTGTTGAGAAGTCAGGCATTAGCCTGAATTTTTCACATGTCTTTCGTTTTCTGCAGTTCTATCATGGTGTGCCTAGAGTAGGTTTCTTTTTATTCTACTTGTAGGGCTTTCTTCACATATGGTTTTATGTTTTTATCAGTTTTGTAATGTTAGGAGCCATTATCTCCCTCAGCATTTCAATTATGCCTATGATACACCTTTGTACTGTATCATTGTTTCCTTCCCTTTTTCTGTATTTCCCACCTATTGAGTCTTTATGGTTCTTTTTTTTGAGACAGAATCTTACTATGTCGCCCAGGCTAGAGTGCTGTGGCATCAGGCTAGCTCACAGCAACCTCAAATTCCTGGGCTCAAGTGATCCTCCTGCCTCAGCCTCCCCAGTATTTGGGACTACAGGCACATACCACCATGCCTGGCTAATTTTTTCTAATTTTAGTAGAGACAGGGTCTTGCTCTCACTGAGGCTAGTCTCGAACTGCTGAACTCAAGTGATCTTCCCGCTTCAGCCTCCCAGAGTGCTAGGATTACAGATGTGAGTCACCACACCCAGCCTCAGGGTTCATTCTGGATTATTTCTCCTGAATGTCTTCTAGGTTATTAATCTTCTCCTTATTTCTCTCTATTCTGTTCTTAAGCCCATCCTTCAAGTACTTAATTTTCTCTCCTATATTTTCCAGTATTCGAATTTCTATTTAACTACTTTTTATAGTTTTTATTTACCTTCTAAAATTTCTAACTTTGTCTTTTGTTTCCTGAATGTTAGAAACATAGTCATTTTAATATTTTGATTTATAACTTCGATATATAGAAGCCCTCTGGCTGTCTTATATGCTGGTTTTCCTCATGTGGCTTGTCATTTTTATATATTGTGCTGGATATATTACTTGGTGAACCGTAGAAATATAATAATCTGATGCCAAGGATGTTATCTTTTCCCCAAAGCCAATTTATATGTACTTCCACTAGGAATCTCTGAGTGCACTAGCAACGTGGAATCATCTTATTCTAGATTTGGAATTGGGGGGATCTGAAGGTAATCTGCTAGTAATGGGGATTTCTTCTTTCTTCCTTCCCTTTCCCTTTCCCTTTTCCTTCCTTTCGACAGAGTCTCACTCTGTTTCCCCAGGCTAGAGTACTGTGGCGTCAGCCTGGCTCATAGCAACCTCAAACTCCTGGGCTCAAGCAATCCTTCTGCCTTAGCCTCCCAAGTAGCCAGGACTACAGGCATGCACCACCATGCCCGGCTAATTTTTTCTGTATATTTTTAGTTGGCCAATTAATTTCTTTCTATTTTTAGTAGAGACGGGGTCTCGCTCTTGCTCAGGCTGGTCTTGAACTCCTGAGCTCAAACGATCCTCCCGCCTCGGCCTCCCAGGGTGCTAGAATTACAGGCGTGGGGCACCATGCCCTGCCCCCTTTATTTCTTATTTGCCTTTCTAGGGTACAGCTCTTTGGGATATTACCCCACAATAAGGGTGTAACCCATTGTCTGCCCACCCCACCCTCTGAATCCTTGGTAGGTTGGACTCCCAATGCCTGGCCCCCTAGCACTGAGGCAGCCTAGCCTTTCAGCTGCCTCCTCCAGAAAGTGGCACTAAACATCATACTCCACCTATCTGGGTTTCTGTTCTCCCTTGGATCCTGTTTAGTAATGTTTATTATTTTTATTAACTTCATTATGGATTACTGCTTGGGTTTTTACTGTTAAATAACAGACTTCATTGTAGCATATAGATAAACATTTTGCATTTGTGATGTGTGAAAACACAATATTACTGTCTTAATTACAGGTTATGCATCTGAAATCTGAAAGTCTAAAATCCCAGATGCTCCAAAATCAGAAGTTTTTTGAGTGTGAGTACGTGACACTCAAAGGAAATGCTCATTTTGGATTTTCAGATTTTGGATGTTCAACCACTAAGTATATTATGCAGATATTCCAAAATATGAAAAAAATCTGAAATTCAAAACACTTCTGGTCCCAAAAGTTATTAGGTCATTAAATGAGATGTCCGATTTTGAATCAAAAGTTTAATATCTCAAACAACAAGCAGTACAATCAAGTATGCACCTAAACTATACATACAGTTTTGCCATCTTAATGGCTTGTTTATGCCAGTAGCAAAGAAGCCTGGAGGGCGAGTGGCAATGAAATCGCAAAGGGTGTTTTTCCACATCTTGTTAAGAATTGAGTATTTTTCCTTGTAAGAAGTGGTCCAAAGCCTGGAAGAAGTGGTAGTCCGTTGGTGCAAGGTCTGGTGAATATGGTGAATGACAGAGTTTCCAAGTCCTCTTCTGCAGTTTGAGCAGTGGTGTTTGTGCGACATGTGGTCAGGCATTGTCTTGCAAGAGGATTGGCTTGTCTCTGTTGACCAGTCTCGGCTGCTAATCGCAAGCATCGTCATCATTTCATCCAACTGGTTGCAGTAGACATCTGCTGTAATTGATTGACCAGGTTTCATGAAGCTTTAGTGAGTAATACCACCACTGGACCATCAAACAGATACCATTAGCTTTTTTTGATATTTGATTTTGGACTGTACTTCAGCACTTTGTCTTTTTCCAACCATTGTGCCAAATGCTTGTGCTCGTCAAAAAGAATCCATTTCTCATCACACGTAACAATACGGTGTAGAAATAGTTTGCCTTTATGTTGTGACAGCAAAGAAAGGCAAGTTTCGAGATGATTTCTCTTCTGACACTCATTTAATTCATGTGGAACCCATCTATTCAGCTTCTTTACCTTGCCGATTTGTTTCAAATGGTCCAATATTGTTGGAATAGCAACGTCTAACCTTGCTGCTAATTCATGCGTAGGTTGAGATGGACTTGCTTCCACTACAGCTTTCAGCTCATCATTATCCACCTCAGTCTCAGGTTGCCCATGTGGCTCCTTTTCAAGATTAAAATCACTAGAACGGAACTTCTCAAACCATCAATGTGTACTGTGCGTTCATTAGCCATATCCTTCCCAAACACTTCGTTGATATTTCGAGCTGTCTTTGCTACATTGGTTCCCTAACAGAGCTCTCATACTTGAAAATAACTGGAATTTTTGACTTACCCATGGTTTTACAAAAATTGCTCTAAAAAAAATTTGAAAGATAATCACAAGCCAAACCATGCATTTGAAAGAATGAGGATGTACCTTCACAATAAGAATAAACAAAAAATGTCAAAGTGATATGTCAGAGATATCAACTGTCAAACTTAGTACTTAAGGAAATTGGACATTTTATTCTTAATAACCTATTTTTTTCCCTAAGCTTACTATAAGGATTTTATTATTATCTTGACACAGATCTATAGTGTTAACTTTCATTTATTTTAAATCTGTTTGTTTTCCTGATAGAAGGAAACACAGTTCATATAGAAGTAAAAGAAAACCCTGAAGAGGAGGAGGAAGAGGAAGAAGAGGAAGAGGAAGAAGAAGAGAGTGAAGAGGAAGAGGAAGAGGAAGGAGAAAGTGAAGGCAGTGATGATGATGAGGAAGATGAAAAGGTATCAGATGAGAAGGATTCAGGGAAAACATTAGATAAAAAGCCAAGTAAAGAAATGAGCTCAGACTCCGAATATGACTCTGATGACGATCGAACTAAAGAAGAAAGGGCTTATGACAAAGCAAAACGGAGAATTGAGGTATTTATTTTTCCTTTTCTTTTTATTCTTTTTCTCTCCCCTCCTTTGCTCATTGGAATTGTACTCTACAACTAAAGGGTTTGAACAGCACTTAAAAAAAATACTCTCAAGAATAGTCTATTGTCCAGTTTTTGTAATGTTGAAACATAATAGGTTTTTGACACTGATCTAACATAAGGACCTCTCTCCCTTACCTAAGTCAGAATGGTGACTATGTCATCATTTTTTTCTCATTTTCTCCAAATTTTAATGTGCTCTTTGAATGATGATGTATAAGTATGCAGAGATATCCCGCACGTATGCCCTCTACTTGTAAACATTAGTTATGTGTTTGTCTCATGTGTTTAGGTTAGTCAGTGTGACGCATCTGATCACTTCAGTTTAAATCTGGTGGGTTGATGAAGTTTCTGTTTAGTGAAGTCTCCTACCTAGTGGGCTTTCTGTATTTTTCCTAGTTACTGCAGTAGACTTCAAGGAAAGTTTAATTCTCTCAGCTTAGTGTAAATAATACATTAAAAACTAGTTTGCTTGAGGACATTAAACTATTTTAAAGTGAAAAACTATTTTAGCTTTCCTTTTCATCATTTCATGTATAATTAATTTTTTAATACCTATATATCAGCATTTGCCTTTTCTTCTGTAAAATCTAGATAGGGATAAATTATCTGAATTTCTAAAGGCTTAATAGGATCTGTTCTAAATTAGAGTTTTTCTACTTTAGCACTATTGACATTTTGGGGCCACATAATTCTTTGTTGTAGGGGCCTGTCTTCTTTATTTTAGGATATTGAACAGCATCCCTGACCTCTATCCACTAGATGCCAGGAGGATTCTCCCTTTCTCTGGTAATGACTTTGTCTCTTCCCACAGCACCTACTCAAACCAGCTCCCTTGCTTTACACTCATGTTTAAGAGAATGATGGAATGTTTGTACTGTGTTGCTGATTTAAAAACAAAATGAGTGTAAAGTAGAAAGTAAAAGTTCTCCCGTTATCCTCCCTAGATTTGTTAATAGTTCTCTATATGAGCTTCAAGTTTTTTGAAATGTGTAATTGAAAATAAGAGAAGTTTTTTAGATATGTATTCTTTTTTCATATAATAATATGCTATGGACCTCTTAGCTGTAAACAGTTTTTGAAGCAGGTTTGTTGAAGTATGATTTACATACCATAAGCTTGAACCTATTTTAAGTATATAATTCATTGATGTTTTGTAAATTTACAGAGTTATGCAACAGTCACCCCCGCCTAACCTTAGAATATTTCCATCACCTCAAAAAGATATCTATGCCAATTTGCAGTCATTCCCCATTACCAGCCCTAGGCAACTACTAATCTACTTTATCTCTGTAGATATGTCTTTTCTGGAAATTTCAAATAAACGCAGTCATACAATATGTGGTTTTCTGTGTTTGGCTTCTTTCACTTACCCTGTTTTTGAGGTTCATTTATGTTGTAGCATGTATCAATACTTTGTTCCTTTTTAATTGCCAAATAGTGTTTTGTGGTATGAACATACCACATTTTATTATCCGTTCATCAGTTAAAGGACATTTGATTTGTTTCTATTTTTTGGCTATTGAGAATAGTGCTGTTATAAACATTCTTATATGAGTTGGCCTGGACATATGTGTTCATTTCTTTTGGATATATTCCTAGGAGTGAAGTTGCTGAATTGCATGTTAAATCTGTGTTTTAACTTTTTCAGAAACTGCTGTTTTCCAAAGTAGCTGCACAATTATAGATTCCTACCACTTGAGAGTTCCAGTTTCTCTGCATTCTAACTAACCCTTGTTATTGTCTGGCTTTTCAATTATAGCCATTTTATTACCTCATTATGGTTTTAATTTGCATTTCCATGTTGTTCATCATTTCTTTGTGTGCTTCTTGGGCCATTTCTCTGTTTGTTGGTGAAACATCCATTCAGAATTTTTGCCCCTTTTATTTTTGTAAAATTTGTCTTTTTGTTGAATTTTAAGAGTTCATTTTCTTAATTGTTTTTTGATGTGCATAAGTTTATAATTTTGATAACATCCAATTTGTCAGTTTTTTCTTTTATAGAACATGGTTCTGGTGTTCTATTGAAGTAATCTTTGCCTAACCCAAGGTCATGAATATTTTCTCCCATGTTTTCTTTGAACAGTTAAACACCTTTAGCTCTATGATCTATTTTCAGATGGTTTTTATGTATGATATGAGATAAGAGACTAAATTCATTTTTTATTATATGATTTCAGCCAACACTGTTGGTTGAAAAGACTGTCCTTTCCCCATTGAAATGCCCTGATATCTTTGATACATCAGTTGGTCAGAAATGTGAGGGTTATTTTTGGATTTTCAGTTCTTTTTCATTCATCTGCATATCTGTTCTTCTGCCAGTACCACACTTTCTTTTTGATGCTGTTGTGAATGGGATCTTCTATTAATTTTAAAAAATTTCTTCATTGCTAATATAAAGAAATGTAACTGATTTTTGTAGATCTTGTAGCTAACAACTATACTTAAATTTTTTTTATTCTAATAGTTTTTCATGGATTCCTTAGTATAATCAGGATCGTGTCTGTTAAAGACAATTTTACTACTTCTTTTCCAATGTGATCGTTTCTTGTTTCTTTTTCTTGCCTGATTTTCCTGGCTGGAACAATATAAGGATGAAAATAAGTGGTAAGAGCAGACATACTTACCTTGTTCCCAATAAAGCATTCAGATTTTTACCATTAACTATGATGTTAGCTATAGGTTTTTCTTAAATGTTCTTTATTAGTTTGAAGAAATTCCCTTCTTAGTTTTTTGAGAATTTGTCATGAATGGGTGATGGATGCTTTTCATACATCTGTTGAGATAGTTTTTTTCTTTTGTTGTATTAATATGTCTGTTACATCAATTGATACTCAAATGTTAAATCAATCTTGCATTCTCGAGATAAATCCCACTTGGTCATGCTATATAATCTGCTCTGCATGTTACTAGATTTAATTTGGTAATATTTTGTTGAGGATTTTGGGATCTGTATTCATGAGGGATATTTATCAGTAGCTTTCTTTTCTTATGGTGTTTATCTAGCTTTGATGATGATAGGATTAGTTGGGAAGTATTTTATCCAAGTGTTGTGAGGGATTGTATTATTAAATGTTTGGTAGAATTTACTAATAGAGTTTTTTTTAATGAGAAGATTTAAAAATTGCTAATTCAATTTCTTATTACAGATTTATTCAGATTTTTATTTTTGTTTTGTTTTGGAGACAGAGTCTTGCTCTGTTGCATGGGCTAGAGTGAAGTGGCATCATAGCTCATTGCAACCTCAAACTCTTGGGCTCAATGAATCTTCCCTCCTGCCTCAGCTGGTACTACAGGCACACACCACCACGCCTGACTAAATTTTTCTATTTTTTATAGAAACGGGGGTCTCGCTGTGTTGCCCAGGCTGGTCTCGAACTCCTGGCCTCACTTGAAGTGATCCTCCTGGCTCAGGCTCCCAAAGTGCTAGGTTTATAAGGTGTTAAGCCACCATGCCTGGCTTTTCAGATTTTTTATTTCCTCTTTAGTCATTCTTGATAATTTCTGTCTTTCTAATAATTAGTGTGTTTCATCTAAGTTGTCCCAATTTGTGAGTATAAACTTGTTCATAGTATCCCTTTACAATTATTTAAGTTTCTGTAACATCAGTAGTGGTACTCTCTCTTGCTATTCTGTTTTTGGTGATCTGTGGTCTTGGTCTGGTGATCTTGATCTATCTAGCCAAAGGTTTTCCATGTTTTTAATTTTCTCAAAGGCCCAACTTTTGGTTTCATTGAGTTTTCTCTTACTGTTTTTTCTTTAATTGATTTTTATTCTAAAGTGATTTTTATTCTGTTCTTTATTATTTTATATGCCTTTTGTTGAGTTTGGGTTTAGTTTCTTCTTTTGCTAATCTCTCAAAATAACAGCTTAGATTATTGATTTGAGACTTTTTTGTTTGCAAAACCATGTTGGCACTTACATGACCAATTTCCATCTATGTACTGCTTTAGCTGCATCCCAGAAAATTCTGTGTTTGTTTTTAATTTTTATTCTGCTCAGAATATTTTCTAATTTCCCATACAGTTGCTTCTTTGACCTATGTGTTATTTAGAAGTGCTTTATTATATTTCAAGTATTATACATTTCCAAAATTTCCTTCTGTTGTTAATTCTAAATCCTGACACCTATGGCCAAAGAATACACTTTGTATAGTGTCAGTCATTTAAAAATAATTAAAACTTATTTTATCCCCTAACATATGGTTTCTCCTAGAGAATAATTTTTATGCATTTAGGAAGAATTGTTCAATTCTGCTGTGAGTGGGATCAGTGTTCAGTTTCGTCAAGTTGGTTGATGATGGAGTTCAAATTTTCTATATACTTAAATGCTTCACTGTGTAGTTTTTTTCTATCCATTATGGAAGTTCCCAGATTTTTTTTGTCGAATTGTGTATTTCTCCTTTCAGTGCTGTCAGTTTCTTCTTCATGTCATTTGGAGCTCAGTTAAGTATGTATGCTTATCCTTGTTACATCTTTCTGAGAATGGAAATCTGTCTTGTCTCTAATAACATTTACAATGCCTACCTTGACTGTCTTCGAAGACCTCCCTGTTAAGTTCCTGGCTGATTTTTCAGGTTACCTCTTGCCCCACTGGTATCAAGATTTTAGTTTAGTTGTGATTTTAGTCTTTGTTTGCCAGTGAGATGCTGCTGCTTCTGACAGTGCCCTAGGGCATGAAATTCCTTGTCCCTGTGTCCTGTATCACTTCTGCTTCATGGAAATGTGGGAGTGGGCGGAGTGTGATGGAACAGTCCCAGACTAAAGCTTCACATGCTTCCATCGGGCCTACTGAGGGCCAGATTTTCTAGAATTATATGTTTCTCAATTTTATTATTTGCCTTTGGCCAATTTCTAGAGTCTTTAAGTGGTTGCTTTTGACCATTTTTTTCCAGGTTTATAATTTGTTTTTGGGGAGAAGATTTGCAGAGCTCCTCATTCTGCCTTTCAAGAAGTCCTGCCTCAAATGTTTATTATTGACAGCTATATTTTGTATTCAGTTTTATAGAAGGATCCAAATTTAACTTTGTAGTATTCTGGTTGGGCTGCCATAACAAAATACCAAAGGCTGGGTGGCTTAAACAGCAGAAATTTATTTTCTCACAGTTCTTGAGGTTAGAAGTTCGATATCAAGGTACCAGGCTTAGTTTCTGATGAGGGCTTTCTTACCTGGTGTGCAGATACCTGCTTTCTTGCTATGTCCTCACATAGCCTTTCCTCTGTGCAAAGGTCGGGGGAGAGAGTGTTCTCTGGTGTCACTTCTTCTTCTTTATAAGGACACCAAGCCTAGTCCTTTACCCTTATGATCTCATTTAATCTTAATTACCTTCTGGAAGGCCCTGTCCCCAAATGCAGTCACATTGGGGATTAGGACTTCAGGGTATGAATTTTGGGAAAAGGTTCAGTCTGTAACAAACTTCTTGGATCCCAAACCTTGCTAATTATGATTTTCTGAAATTCACTCCAAATTCCTGGGTCAGAATCTCCATTTGGAGAGGGGTCTCTACCTAGATGATTCAGATAGATATAAGCTCTGGGGTTTTAGAAGCTCATTGAGAAATCCCCAAACTAAAAAACATAAAGTGATTATAAATTTTCACTATTATAAACAACACTGAAGTTAACAAACACTGTTGTGCATGTACATATTTGTACACTTTTCCTGTCATTGCTTCAGTATAAATACCTAGAGGTAGAATTTCTGAGTTAAAGTCTGTACCTCCTTGCACTCCAGAAGATTTTAAACTTCACCAACTGAGGGAAAGAGGTAATTTTCAAACCATACCAAATCCTAACTAAAGTCATGATGTTAAATTTTGAGTTGTACATACTGTGAAGGTTGTATACTACTCTTTGCTAGTAAATAATTCCTACTTTGTGCTCATCATTTACATCTCCTGACATTCGAAAAACTTTTTTAGTGCAGTTTCTACAGAAAAATCTAGTGTGTAGTGCTAGAAATGAAAGTAAAGAGCTCTTACAAAAATGGTTTTTAGATGGAAAATAGTTTTGTAAATGGCATTACTCCACAATTGTGATGAAAAAGTCTATCTCATTTGAGTGCCAGTTTTATTGTACTTGAAAGGTTGTCATGAATTTCAAAGAACTGTGCTGGCATGTGTTTTTGTTTGGTCCTCAGAAAGCTGAAGTATTTAGGTAAATGCTACAAAGAAACACATTGTGGTTCAAGGAAAAACTGTCTAGCACTTATTCCCTCCATGGAAATAGTAGTGCCTTGGAAATGCAGGAAATGTCTTATTTAAGCTAAGGCTTAAACAAACACTCTCAACATTGGGAGATTTTATAACATTTGTACATTGGACAGAAGTGTGAAATAAATTGCTTTAAAAATTTTTTACAATTCTTAAGTTTCAGGGAATTTTTAAAAATGTAACAGTTTAACTTGTTTTATATAAGCTCCCACATAAATTAAGGGTTGTACTGTATACTCAGTATGGTGGGATGATTGTTTCTTTTTCTGTTCATTATGTTCCCTTAAAGTAGCTGTGTACAAAAGTGTTCAGAAAGTTTAAGGTCATGCTTTACCCCCTATTCCTATTCACATTCAGCAGTACTACTCTGAAATACAACCTAAACAGAATTTTCCTTGTCCAAAGGTGCTGTGATAGGAATCAGATTGTAAAGTTCACATTATGAGATGCAATTATATGTAGTCAGATCAACAAAGAACTTTGATACGGGTTGTGGTATTCTCTTGCCAAGGCAAAATAATTTAAAGGACAATAAGGATAGTGAGGATTTGAAACATTTAATTTTGTGGTTTTTTTTTTTCATTTCTAGAAACGGCGACTTGAACATAGTAAAAATGTAAATACTGAAAAGCTAAGAGCCCCTGTTATCTGTGTACTTGGACATGTGGACACAGGGAAGACAAAAATTCTAGATAAAGTAAGAAAATATTGTATGCATTTGTATAACTTTAAAAATAAGTGAATACTACTTTATATAAAATCTTTAAAGGCCCAAAGAACATATAGGAAATTTTGTTTACAATAAATATGTTGCTAATTTCTTACTGCTTTTGCTTCTCTCTTTTCAACATCAAAATACCAATCTGAATTTGCTGTGTTTTCACAGCTTCGTCACACGCATGTTCAAGATGGTGAAGCGGGTGGTATCACACAGCAAATTGGGGCCACCAATGTTCCTCTCGAAGCTATTAATGAACAAACTAAGATGATTAAAAATGTAAGTACATTGTATTTCATATGTTTTAATCTCTCTCTGGTATAACACCTCATAATCTTGCCATTCATAATATGCACTGGTTTGCCTATATGACAATTGAAATTATTTACTGTTTGCATTCAGTACACTGAAATGGAAATAATTATGGTACTCAGTGAATGTTGATTTAAGACCACCAGAATACAGATTTGAAACTTTTTATATTTGAATCATTGTAACATAGACCAGGAGATAAAATTTTGAAAAACCATTTGAGGATTAGCGAAGATTATGGTAAGCATAGTAAGGAAGTTGTGTGTGTGACATTTGTTGGTCATTGCTACTTTTTACATTAAAAAGATAGTGTCCAAATGGGTTCTGTTGTAATGTTTCCATTCATTTATGTGGTTGTGTCCAGAAAATTGAGTGTTTATGACATTATTTGAATGTAGAAGGGTATGCATTTATCCTCTAACACTTTTGATCAATGTGGTAAATTTTCTAGATAACATACTTTTGGGATGTTTTTGAGAGTTTAGAATTGCTTTAAAATTGGACCAGATACATTTTCCAAATACTGAGAACCACCTCTTGCATGTCAGCTTTTTATAATCTCAGATGATTGCTCTTTTTTTTTTTTT
>VBSM01002608.1:100661297-100695509 GCA_008086735.1 Cheirogaleus medius | reverse complement strand
ATTATCCATTCCTGAATTGACGGGCACTTGGGTTGTTTCCAAGACCTTGCAAGATGATTGCTCTTTGTGTCACCACTTAATAATCTGCTTAAACTTAGACAATATCACAGTTTTAAGACATTAAGAAAGATATTTTCTCATTTCTTTTTTTCCCAAAACTCATTTTGATATTAATGAAAATATTAACCATTGTTCTTTGCTGATTGACTAACTCAACTATTTTAAAAACTGTTCATATGGAAAAGGGAATGGTGATTTTTTTAAGTTTTTATGACAGAAGAATTGTTTTGTAAAGAAGCTTTTATTGTTCGACATGATGTTCTTAATTAAGCTTTGCACTTTTCCCCACTGTTTCTAGTTTGATAGAGAGAATGTACGGATTCCAGGAATGCTGATTATTGATACTCCTGGGCATGAGTCTTTCAGGTAAGACCAGTTTGATTCTCTGCTCATCAAGCAAACTGCTTGAAGCCATCAAGTCTATAAGTTTACTGGAGTCATTAACCTTTTGGTAGTGATTTGGTCCCTGTAACTACCAAACCTTTTCTGAGCCTTATTGATTTAGTAGTAGTGTTTTTTTTGTTTTCGGATACTGTTTTTTGTAGAGGGAAGTCTTTTCTGCCTTGAAAGAGCACCACCTTAATGTGGAATGCAGAGCACATTCTAATACATACTTGGCCTATCTCCTGTGAAGCCCATTACAGGTGGACTATCATACTGTTGTCTCTTGGCCATATTCTTTAACACAAAAAACTTGGAGAGTAAAATGAGCAGAAATACTAGTTACTTCTAAAACTAACTCATCCCATCTGATGTTGATTCATTGTGACTGTTAGAGGAGCATTTGGCAAGTTAAGGGCTAATGGTTCTTGAGCAGTTTAATGCATGTACTTCATTTTGTTCATTTTATTTTGGTTTTACAAAGAAATTAAAATTTTAAGTGTAAGAGAAGCATTAATTTTAAGGTTTTCTATTTATAAATATTTCCTCCCTTTTCAACAGTAATCTGAGAAACAGAGGAAGCTCTCTTTGCGATATTGCCATTTTAGTTGTTGATATTATGCATGGTTTGGAGCCCCAGACAATTGAATCTATCAACCTTCTCAAATCTAAAAAATGCCCCTTCATTGTTGCACTCAATAAGGTAAGCATTCCTTTTCAAGAATTTAATTGAGAAAACATATTCCTTAAGTTTTTTGTGATTAAAAAATGTCTAACATACAGGTATAACCTTGTCATATTATGCTTTGCTTTATTGTGCTTTGTAGATATTCCTCCCCCCTCCCCAACCAGCATGTGCTCACTTCATGTCTCTCTGTCACATTTTGGTAATTCTTGCAATATTTCAACTTTTTCATTATTACTATATCTGTTGTTATGATCAGTGATCATTGTTAGTATTATAGTTAGTTTGGGGCACTGCGAACTACACCCATATAAGGCAGCAAATTTAATCAATACATGTTGTGTATGTTCTGATTGTTCTACTGACCAGTTGTTCCTTTGTCTCTCTCCCTTTCCTTGGGCTTCCCTGCTCTCTCTCTCTCAGACACACTATATTGAAATTAGGTCAATTAATAACCGTATAATGGTGTCCAAGTGTTCAAGTGAAAGGAAAAGTCACAGATCTCTCACTTTAAGTGAAAAGCTAATAGTGATTAAGCTTAGTGGGGAAGGCATGTCAAAAACTGAGTTGGCTGAAAACAAGGCTGCTTCTACCAAACAGCCAAGTTGTGAATGCAAAGGAAAAATTCTTGAAGGAAATTAAAAGTGACACTCCTGTGAACATGCAAATGATAAGAAAGTAAACAGCCTTATTACTTGCTATGAAAAAGTTTTAGTGGTCTGGATAGAAGATTAAACCTGCTACAACATTCCCTTAAGCCAAAGCCTAATCCAGAGCAAGGCCCTGACTCTCTTTAGTTCTATGAAGGCTGAGAGAGGTGAAGAAGCTGCAGAAGAGTTTGGAGCTAGCAGAGGTTGATTCCTGAGGTTTAAGGAAAGAAGTTGTCTCTATAACATAAATGTATAAGGTGAAGCAGCAAGTTATCCAGAAGATGTAGCCAAGATCATTGATGAAGATGGCTACACTGAACAACAGATTTTCTTTTTTTTTTAGAGACGGGGTCTCGCTCTTGGTCAGGCTGGTTTCGAACTCCTGACCTTGAGCTATCCACCCGCCTCGGCCTCCCAGAGTGCTAGGATTACAGGCGTGAGCCACCGCGCCCGGCCCACAACAGATTTTCAATGTAGAAATAGCCTTCATTGAAAGAAGATACCTCTAAGACTTTCATAGCTAGAGAGGAGAAGTCAATACCTGGATTCAAAGGTTCAAAGGACAGACTGACTCCCTTGTTAGGGGCGAATGCAGCTGGTGACTTTAAGTTGAAGCCAGTGCTCATGTACTATTCAAAAAATCCCTAGGGCCCTTAAGAATTATGCTGAATCTATGCTACCTGGGCTCTATAAATGGGACAACAAATCCTGGATGATAGCACATCTGTTTGCATCATGGTTTACTAAATATGTTAAGCCCGCTGCTAAGACCTGCTCAGAAAAAAAGATTCGTTTTGAAATATCACTGCTCATTGACAGTGCACCCAAGAGCTCTGGTCACCCAAGAGCTCTGATGGAGATGCACAAGGAGATTAATGTTTTTCACACTTGCTAACACAACATCCAATCTGCAGCCTGTGCATGGATCAAGGAGTTTTTTGACTTTCAATGAAGTTGTCATCTTTAAGAAGTGTATTTTACTTTGAGGCATAGGTGGGAGGATTGCTTGCGACCCTAGCCTGGTCAACATAGTAAGACCCTGTCTTTGAAAAAAAATAAAAATAAACTAGCCTGGCATGGTGGTGTGTGACTGTAGTCCCAGCTACTCAGGAAGCTAAGGTGGGAGGATCCCTTGATCCTAGGAGTTTAAGGGTCTAGAGAGGTATGTCTGCACCACTATCTTCTAGCCTGTGCAACATAGTGAGACCCTGTATCTAAAATAAAAATTTTTAAAAAGGAAAAAAATGCATTTTGTAAGGCTATAGCTGCCATAGATATTGATTCCTGTGATGGATCTGGGCAAAATAAATTGAAAACCTTCTGGAAAGAATTCACCATTCTTGCTGCCATTAAAAATATTTATGATTCATGAGAGGAGGTCCAAATATCAACATTAACAGGAATTTGGAAGAAGTTGATTCCAGCCACCATGGATGACTTTGACAGGTTTAAGACTTCAGTGGAGAAAGTCACTGCAGATATGGTAGAAATAGCAAGAGAACTAGGATGAGAAGTGTGGAGCCTAAAGGTGGGACTGAATTGCTGCAATCTTAAGATAAAACTCTGATAGATGAGTTGCTGCTTATGAATGAGCAAAGTGGTTTCTTTTTTTTTTTTTGAGACAGAGTCTCACTCTGTTGCCCGGGCTAGAGTGCCGTGGCGTCAGCCTAGCTCACAGCAGCCTCCAACTCCTGGGCTCAGGTGATCCTCCTGCCTCAGCCTCCCAAGTAGCTGGGACTACAGGCACATACCACCATGCCCGGCTGATTTTTTCTATATATTTTTAGTTGTCCAATTAATTTCTTTCTATTTTTAGTAGAGACAGGGTCTCACTTTTGCTCAGGCTGGTTTTGAACTCCTGACCTTGAGCCATCCACCTGCCTCGGCCTCCCAGAGTGCTAGGATTACAGGCGTGAGCCACCACGCCCGGCCAGAAAGTGGTTTCTTGAGGTGGAATCTACTTCTGGTGAAGACACTGAACATTGTTGAAATGATGAGAAAGGATTTAGAATAGTACATAAACTTATTTGATAAAGTAGTGGCAGGTTTTGAGAGGATTGACTCCAATTTTGAAAGAAATTCTCTTGGGGCTGTGCATGGTGGCTCACACCTGTAATTTAGGAGGCTAAGGCAGGAGTATTGTTTGGCCAGCTTGGGCAGCATGGAGACCAGGGACTCACTGTGTTGCCCAAGCTGGTCAAACTCCTGGGCTCAAGCCATCCTCCTATGTCAGTCTCTTGAGTTGCTAGGAATACAGATGTGAGCAACAGTACTGAGCCAGCAAAAAGGCTTTTTAAATTAAGATATGCATATTGGTTTTTTTTTTAGACATAATGATATTTCACAGTTAATAGACTACAGTATAGTGTGAGCATATATGCACTGAGAAACCAAAATGTTTGTATGACTTTATTGCGATATTCAGTTTATGTAGTGGTCTGGAATTGAACCTGCAATATCTCTGAGGTGCCTGTATAAGAAAATGCATTCCGTTCTGAGCATACATGTTAATGTGTTATGACAGCTTTATACACACATATAACCATGACCATCCAGGGGTGGGAAACCTGCAGCCTCAAGGCCACATGTGGCCCTTCAGATCCCTAAGTGCGGCCTCTTAGCTGAAACCAAACCTTATAGAACAAATCCTTTGGTCCACACTCCTCAAAGATCCAGAAGGCCACATGTGACCTCAAGGCCACAGGTTCTCCACCCCCGTATGGAATCATATATGTAATATTTTGAGTTTGGCATTTTTTAAAATTCACATTATTATAGATTTATTCATGTTCCATGTATGATAGGTTTTTCGTTTTTATTGCTGAGTAATATTTCATTATCTGGATAATACCACACTTTATATTTGTTGAGATTTCTGGTTTCTGCACATTTTTGCCAATACTTTTGACCTACCTTTAGCATTCTAATAAGTGTTTAGCACTAAATTATTGTGGTTTAATTTGCATTTCTACCATGACTAATGGATTTGAGTATCTTTTCATGCACTTGTGCTCATGGAGATGACAGTATGGAGGTGACAGTATCTGTTTCTTTGAAGAGTATGGTCAGAATCATTTGCTATTTATTAGATTGCTAGTTTGTCTTATTGTTTTAAGAGTTCTTTATATGTTGATATAATTCTTATGTCAGTTATATGTATTGCAGATATATTCTTATAGTCTAGGACTTGGTTTTTCATTTTCTTGATCTATATATTTTTAAGAGAACAAATTTCTAACGTCAGTGAAATTCAATTTTTTTATGACTTGTGTTTCTTGTGGTATATATAAGTAATCTTTTCCTACCCCAAGTCTGTTAAAAAATTTTCCAGTGTTTCTAGATGTTTAATAAGTTTAGCTTCTATGTTGAGATTAATCATCTGTTTTTAGGTTTTTGGAGTTTTTTGTTTGTTTTTCTTGTTTTCTTTTGAGATAGGGTCTCACTCTGTTGCCCAAGGTGGGGCACTGTGGCACAATCATAGCTCACTGCAGCTTCAAACTCCTGGGCTCAAATGTCCCAAGTAGCTGGGACTACAGGTATATGCCACCATCCAAACATATAGGTGTAAATGTTTAATTTAAAAATTTTTTCATATATAATTTTCTGGTGATGGTACTTGTCAGAATTAATCTTTGTTCCTGTCTACTATTTTACAAAACTGTTTTGGAATTCCAACAACATACTTTCATGGTCATAGGATAATTCTAGGATCTTGTCTTTTGCAAACAAAGGGTAGCCACTTAGGAACTTGGAGGCTAACAAGGACAGCATGGTACCTCAGCAGTTTCTAATTTAAGAGGATATGCAGTTAAGCAGTCTATAAGGGGCTTTTGTTACAATAAAATATGTGAGTAATTCACACTCTTCCTTATTATATGATATGTGTTAGGAATTTTCTGGAGCTATTAATCTTAAATTCTTGAATGTTCTGAATTCTTTAGAGATGTTTCTTATAAAAAACTTTTTCAGATTGACAGGTTATATGATTGGAAAAAGAGTCCTGACTCTGATGTAGCTGCTACTTTAAAGAAGCAGAAAAAGAATACAAAAGATGAATTTGAGGAGCGAGCAAAGGCTATTATTGTGGAATTTGCACAGCAGGTAAGAAAGCTTTTCCTTCTTTATGATGTCTGTCTCATTGAACAGTTTTTCTTTTATTACATTATCTTTATAATGAAGTCAGCATTTTCATTAATAGGTTTTTTTCTCTATTGATGGCAATTAGTGTTTTTATTTTATCTGTTTTCCTTTTTAATATCAGAAAGCTAATATTTCAGAGATCTCTCTTCAATCTGAATGTTTTAATTTAGAAAACAAAATTGACCTAGAAACTACTTTTCTGTAATGTAATTAATACCTACAAGATATACATAACCATTTTTAGAGTGTTTCTGAGGAGTTTCAGATCATTAGCCATTTGCTCATCTAGCTTCTAGTTAGTCATGCCTATTCCAGATTTATCCTTTCGCAACTTGGTGTTTTGGAATGATTTTTGTTTCTAGGGTTTGAATGCTGCTTTGTTTTATGAGAATAAAGATCCCCGCACTTTTGTGTCCTTGGTACCTACCTCTGCACATACTGGTGATGGCATGGGAAGTCTGATCTACCTTCTTGTTGAGTTAACTCAGACCATGCTGAGCAAGAGACTTGCACACTGTGAAGAGTTGAGAGCACAGGTGATGGAGGTAATGATCAGCTTTTCAGTTTATTGCCTTTTTGTTAATAGGTTGCTTAACAACCTATTAAGGGGGACGTTTTAGACTTAATGAACATGGTGCGTTGTATATATTTCTCTTTTCAATAATGTCTGTCTTTTAGGTTAAAGCTCTCCCAGGGATGGGCACAACTATAGATGTTATATTGATCAATGGGCGTTTGAAGGAAGGAGATACAATCATTGTTCCTGGAGTAGAAGGGCCCATTGTAACTCAGATTCGAGGCCTTCTCTTACCTCCTCCTATGAAGGAATTACGAGTGAAGGTAAGCTGAGGTGGTAAGCATTGGCATGTGGGGACTTGTACAGTGCTCCGAAGTTCTGCTTAGAAGCTTGTTTTCTCATTCTGAAAGCTGTTTCACTTAATATACAGCACACACATCTCTCACCCTGTTTTGTTTTAGATGTCATACAGGAGGGCCCATCTGTCAGAGTGGAAATGTGTGAAAGTACCTATTTACCTAGACTAGGCCTTTCCTAAAAATTAAACCACATTTTTTTGGTAACACTGCTAACTGCAGCTGACCCCTTAAATAACACAGAAGTTTAAAGGCACTGACCCCCTGAGCAGTCAGAAATCCGTGAATAACTTTTGATTCCCTGCAAAACCCTACTAGTAGCCTAATGCTGACCAGAAGCCCTACCAATAACATAAAATGTCTATTATTGCATATTTGTTATGTTGACATACTATAATTCTTATAACAAAGTAAGCTAGAGAAAAGGAAGTATATTAAGAAAATCATAAGGAAGAGAAAGAATATTTACTATTCATTAAGTGGAAATGGATCATCATAACATCTTCATGTTGAGTAGGCTGAGGAGGAGGAGGAAGAGGAGGGATTGGTCTTGCTGTCTCCGGGATGGCAGTAGCAGAAGAAAATCCGAGTGTAAGTGGACCCATGCAGTTCAAACCTGTGTTCTTCAAGGGTCAATCGTAGTTTTTTAAATTTTGAAATAAGACACTTATACTGAAAAGTACACAAAATACAGAAGAAAAGTTTAGCAGATTTTTAGGAAACAACCAGATGGAGAATCAGAACATCACTGGCAAGCTGCTTTCTTCCTGATTCTAGCTCCCTCCTCCTCCCTTAGAGTTAACCACAGTTGCATTTTTATGATAGTAACTAATATCCTTGATTTTCTTTATAGTTTTCATATCTGAAAGTGCATCCCTAAAAAATATCTGTGGTCTTTATAGAAATGGAGTTATTTTTGGTGTATACTTTTACATCTGGCTTCTTTCAATCAACAAGTAATTTTAAGATTTATATTCCATTGTGTGCCACTGTCATGGTTTATCTATTATCCTGTTGATGGAAAACGTAAGCTATCTCCAGTTTTTGATTTTTGCTAGTACTGACGATGCTGCTGCTGTGGACGTTCTTGTACACTTCTTAGTGCAGTTATTTCCCTGGGGTGTGATAGCTGGGAGTAAGCTGCTGAGTCATCACGTAGGCATCGTTCGTTCCAGTTTTCCTAGATAAGGCCACTGCTATCCACAATGGGTGTAACCAGTTAGACTCTCAACTGTGGTATTTTAGTTTTCATTGTTTTACATCTTCACCAGCTCTTTGTCATATTTTAAAATTTTTGCCATCTGTTGAGTGTGTAGCTCATTGCTGTTTCAGTTTGCATTTGCCTAATTGTTAATGGCTGGTCATAATTTTATGTTTATTAGCCATTTACTTCTTTATGAAATGCACATTTTTTTCCTGCATTGTCTTTCTTATAGATTTATGGGAGTTGTTTATATATTCAGGATATCAATCTATTTGTGTGTGCTGCAATATCTTCTACTCTGTGACTTGTCTTTTTACCTTTTCTATAGTATTTTGAGAAATGGAAATATTTAATTTTAATGTTGGACTTACCACTCTTTTATTTTGTGGTTATTGCTTTTTGAGTCTAGTTTAAGAAATCTTTCTCTGACCCAAGTTCATGAAGATATTGTCTCTTATGTCATCCCCTACTGCTAACCACTTTTCAAATATGGTAACAAATGTTTTTTATCTCTGTAGAACCAGTATGAAAAGCATAAAGAAGTAGAAGCAGCTCAGGGGGTAAAGATTCTTGGAAAAGACCTGGAGAAAACATTGGCCGGTTTACCCCTCCTGGTAGCTTATAAAGAAGATGAAATCCCTGTTCTAAAGGTTAAGTTCATTCTAAAATTTTTTTCTCCAAAGCTATTTTAATATTGGCGTGTCAACAGTGCACATGCTAGGTAGGGATGGGGACGAAAATAGGCACCTTTGTCTTTGTGAAATATGTTGGCTGTTGGCCTCTTCGTAAACTTGATGCTTTTAAATTCAGTTTTCACAGTCATAGGAATTGGGGTAAATATTTATGTACTCAAGAATTCTAAAATGTGAATTTTATTCAAATAAAAATGAGTCAAATGCTAGAAATTATTTACTCATATTTTAGGTACCCTAACATATCTAAAATATGTGTTAGGGTATCTAAATAGAACTAAAGAAAATCTTACTCGGTACTAGGAAGCATTTTAAAGCCTGTTTGCTCATTTGTAGGTGCAGCTGGCCTAAGTCCAGTGTAGTTTCACAAACAGACTTTGAGCCATAATTTATTTGTTCACTTGCCAAAAGAGAAAATACGATGCTTCCCAGAACATGGCTCTTGTGTACTGGGGCCACCTTTTTTCTTTGGCAGCACCAACTCATGCCATCAGGAAATCAGCTATCTCGGTGGCATTGACATGATTGTTTTACTTATTTCTGGTCAAAATATCTACTCCATCTCCAAAGGAGCAGTGATGGAAGAGAGAGCTGGTGAGATAATGAAATAATGGTATTTCCTAGTTAAAAGAGCCAAGGAGAGTTTTTGTGCTACCATAACACACTGTATTTATGTGGCACTTTTAACTTTTATTTATTTATTTTTTTTTGAGACAGAGTCTTACTTTGTAGCCCAGGCTAGAGTGAGTGCCGTGGCATCAGCCTCGCTCACAGCAACCTCAAGCTCCTGGGCTCAAGCAATCCTTCTGCCTCAGCCTCCCAAGTAGCTGGGACTACAGGCATGCGCCACCATGCCCGGCTAATTTTTTCTATATATATTTTTAGTTGGCCAATTATTTTCTTTCTATTTTTAGTAGAGACGGGGTCTCGCTCTTGGTCAGGCTGGTTTCGAACTTCTGACCTTGAGCTATCCACCCTCCTCGGCCTCCCAGAGTGCTAGGATTACAGGCGTGAGCCACCGCGCCCGGCCCACTTTTAAAAGATTATTCTGTGGAGCAGAGGTTAAACATATTTCAAAGTTTAGAAAACCTAAGACAGAGGTGAAGGGGGATATAGCTAGGGCCTAACCTCCAAATCTCCTCCACTCCCACACAGGTTCTTTTATGTCTTGCTCTCTCCAAGCCTTAGTGTCTTACTTTCAAAAGTACTTAACCAAAGAGAGAAACACAGTTTAGTTCTAGGCTGCTAAGGATAGAAGTATGTTGGTAACTTTGTCAAATACGATTTCTTTTCAAGGATGAATTGATCCATGAGTTAAAGCAGACACTGAATGCTATCAAATTAGAAGAAAAAGGAGTCTACGTCCAGGCATCTACACTGGGGTCTTTGGAAGCTCTACTTGAATTTCTGAAAACATCAGAGGTGCCCGTAAGTAATTGTACCCAGCTCTACAAAAGTCAATGGTGGTTGTGGTTTATGGTGCTGTTACTGTTACCTGATAGATGCAGATAAATCTGGAAACTCCCTTTTTTACAGTATGCAGGAATTAACATTGGCCCAGTGCATAAAAAAGATGTTATGAAGGCTTCAGTGATGTTGGAACATGATCCTCAGTAAGTAATTCCTCTTCTGCTATGAAGGTTTTCATTTTACTTACCTATCTTCTTAAACTGTCGTCTTTGATGTACTGTTTTCATTGAATAATCTTTGATGTGTTTTAACCTTTCAGGTATGCAGTAATTTTGGCCTTTGATGTGAGAATTGAGCGAGATGCACAAGAAATGGCTGATAGTTTAGGAGTTAGAATTTTTAGTGCAGAAATTATTTATCATTTATTTGATGCCTTCACGAAATATAGACAAGACTACAAGAAACAGAAACAAGAAGAATTTAAGTAAGTTGCTGTTTTTATTTTCTTTGGATCTTTGTTAATGAAGTTAATTGGGAATTACTGAATCCCAGAAAGGGGTGTAGACAACAGAAGTATAGCATTTATTCATCTAGAAGAACCTGCATCCTGAAGTGCTGTGTTATAAACCAGAAACCCAACACACTGGGACATCGCAACAGTATGCAAACAAGTCCTTTGTGGCGTTTCAGTTTATTAATTTTCAATTTGGCAGGCTTGGGTCTCTTTAATGAGTTAGTAGTTGCTAAATTTGGGGGACTTTATCTTGCTGGAGTTGCTTATCTGTGATTGCCTGGATTGGAAATAACAAAATTACAGTGTGGAAAATTAGGAAACAAGGAAGGGATTCTGTGGGAGTTAGTCTATTCTTCTAGTGAACCTTCCACATGCACACGGTGCTGCAGGCGCTAGTGGTCAGCAGGGAATCGGGCCAGGCTCCCTTCTCGGAGTTCAGGGGCTCACTGTCATTGAGAAACAACTGACACTTGTGTGAGAAGTGAGGATCAGTGCAAAACAGCAAAATAAAGCAGAGAAGAGCCTAGATAAGGAGGAGGGGCTGTGAGTGCTGCTGTGAGTGGGGAAGGCATCCATCTCTTCAGGTCTGTTATTGGAGTAGCCATCTGAAGGCACACAGTTACATAGGGAGCGTCCAGGCAGAACAGCACTGTGAGGCAGTATTGGGTGAAAGGTGGAGGTGGCTACCCTGACTGACTGAGGCAGAGTAAACCAGAGGGATGGTAGTAGATGAGGTCAGAGAAGTTGGCAGGACTTACATGGTGTACGATCCTATAACCCATGGGAAGATTGAGCTTTTCCTCTGAGTTGTGCAATAAGCCATTGCCAAGGTTGTATGGTGACAATCAGCTGGTTAACTGTTACGTGACTACGGGTTGTTAGGGAGTCAGTGACTAGAGCCCATCGAGAGGCTGCCATTGTTCAGGCAGGAGGTTTGGTGGTTCAGACCAGTGACCACAGGGAGTGATGGCTCAGTTTGGGGGATACATGTTTAAACTACAGCTGACTGATAAATATTAGGAGTTAGACCAAGATATGTTCAGTTTAGGTCATAAAACCTGAAGGTAAGAAGAATTACATTTGATTACAAAGAGTGCTAGAAACTATTAACACCTTTCGTACTGCATAGAAATCTCTAAGACATACGCCAGGGACCACACGTTTTTGGGCAAACTGCACGTTATTTAAATCATTATAACTACAGTGAAAAACAAGAAAACTCGTGAGCGGTTCTTAACAGATGACACGTGAAACAGGAGAAAACTCATGAGCAGTCCTTAAGGTGTTAAAAACACTTTAAGTGGTTTGATGCCTATATGTTCCTTCACACAGACTGTACATGTGCCAGGTGGAGACCTCTAACAGCTACTGCCATGGGGTGTGGCTGCAGTGTCTGATGTCTTCAGGGGCCAGACTCAGCATTTTCATTTGAGCACAATATGGCTCCTATGATTCAGCTTCTTTTCAGGCTAGGGCTTTAAGAGAGAAGACCGTGAAGACTTGGGAAGCACTAGGAGGAGGAGAACATGAAGGAAGTGCCACAGGAGTGGGGTTGCCCTCGGTTGCAGTGCCCTGCCTTGCCCCTCTCCTGCAGTTACTGGGAAAGCTGCTTTCATCTAATGGGAGAAGCCTCATGCTCAGCTACCTTTTTTTTTTTTTTTAATGTTTAAATGATTTTGTAAGTTTAGAAATTCCTGTTTTCTTTCTTCCTTTCAGGCACATAGCAGTATTTCCCTGCAAGATGAAAATCCTCCCTCAGTACATTTTCAATTCTCGAGATCCAATAGTGATGGGGGTCACTGTGGAAGCAGGTCAGGTGAAACAGGGGACACCCATGTGTGTCCCAAGCAAAAATGTAAGTTCCAGTTGTACTTCAGAAACAACTTGGTCATAATTTGGTCATCTTTTAGAGCAGTAAGTGGGTGGGGGAGGTCCAAGAGTGATAGCAAAACAACTTTGTGCCTGTAGTTCACAATGCTGTGTTGTACATTTACTGTGGTCTCTACCCTTTTAAATTTCTAAGTGGTCTTAACCTCAGTAGAAAAACAGAATGGTGGAAACAAAACTTTACAGCAGGCAGAGCTTGTCATCTGTAATCTGTGCCTCAGGATTGATAGTTATCAGTGTTCCTTAGTGTGACTCCTAGCAATAATTCCGAGTACCTTATGACCTTCATTAACTGAAGCACTGAGATCAGGTGCTATTGTTTTTTTTTTATTTTGAAAAGTTTTAAGCTTAGGGAAAAGTTTAAGAAATAGTATAATGAACTATAACTTTCCTCTAGATCAGCATACTTGAGAAAATTAATAATGTTATTTCAGTAATAACATATGATTTGTAGTCCTCATCCACATTTCACCACTTGCCCCAAAGATGTCTTTGGTAACTCTACCCACTGATCTGGCCCAAGGTCCCTCAAGCTGCATTGCACTGGAGCTGTTTTGTGTTTGAGCCTCAGCCAAAAAAATTCCCCTGTTGTTTTTGAAGAGTCCAGCCTAGTTGTTTTGCAAATTATTTTTCCATTTGGATTTGTCTATTTCTTCCCAACCAGAAAACAGCAGATTAAGAGTTACTGGAAGGGACCTGCACAGGTGCTCTGTGTGCCCCTTGCATTGCATAGGCAGTCTCACTGCTGGTGATGCTGTCATTCCCTGGGGAATGTGCTAGCTCCTGTCTCCATTAGAAAGACAAATATTTCCCCCTTTGTAATCACTAAATAATTTATGTAGTACTAGGAGTTTCTATGAATCTTGTTTCTCAACAGCCTTTATCCCAATGGCTTAGTACCCACCAGCAATCCTTGCCTAAATCAACAATTACATAAATGGTTACAAAATTATGAACTCCCCATTCCCTGTTTCTGTAAAGAGGATTATTCCCACTGATCTTTTTATTAAGTATCCTGTAGACTCAGTGTGTGTTTTTTGATGTGTTACAATGTATTACCATTATTCTTTTGATACTCAAATTAATCCAGTTTGGTCAGTGGGAGCCTGTTCAAGCTTTGTCTTGTATCTTTGCCACATAGCACTCTGAGCATTTTTTTCTTTTCTGGTGCAGTGAGATGCGCTAGGCTCATCTAGTACTTTCCTTGCCCCGGACATGGTTCCTTTAATGGGAAACGGCACTTAGAAATTGTCATTGCTTCCTAAACTATTTTAGCGGACCAAGCTGGGACATTTATTCACAGTAATTATTTTCTGTGTGGTTTTGGCCTTCTAAACCAAACAAAACTCTCGCTGGTTTCACTCTTACTCTCCTGTGTCTTTCTCTACAAGGCAGCCGGGGGGGTTTCTACACCAAACTCAGATCATGTCACTCATGTGCTCTCAACCCGTCATCCTTAAACTGCATGATGTGTCCCTGACTCTCTCTGACTTCATCCCCGTTGACTGGTTCACCCTCATTCCTGATTCAGAACCTTTGTGTCTGCTGACCCCTTCTCTCATGGCACCTGCTGTGTGAAAGGGTAGAGCAGAAATAGAAATCGACATTGGGTCAACAGGGCATTTTTAAAGTTTCACAAAGCACATCATCTCCTTTCATTCTTACAACTATCTTGTGAAGGGCATAGGGCATGTGGTGGTGCCAGCCCTGTTTTACCAATGAGAAAGTTACCCTGTGAGATGTTAAGTGATAAATGCAGGATCATAATTGCCAAGGCTTTTAAAATGGGCTTTTTTGCTCTCGTTTATTTAACCTATCCAGACACGCATGGCACCTGTGACGGGCATGAATTCCTCTGCATCCATTGTACTTTGTTCTTATTTTACAGTTTGTTGACATTGGAATAGTAACAAGTATAGAAATAAACCATAAACAAGTGGATGTTGCAAAAAAAGGACAAGAAGTTTGTGTCAAAATAGAACCTATCCCTGGTGAATCACCCAAAATGTTTGGAAGGCATTTTGAAGCTACAGACATTCTTGTCAGTAAGGTAAGTATTTCAGCAGAATTGGCACATTTTAAGAAACAGGAGCACTCTTCTCTGGTTATCTGTACTCAGTAGCTCTGAGCTTAAATTTGAACTTGTAGAATCTGATGGGACTTGGGGCTTGATCTTGTCTGTTGAGGAAGGTGCCCCAAGTAGATCATCACTAACAGAAAAGGTCAGGAGCCCCTGTGCCTGACGTGCTTAGCAAATGTGGTTTGGGGATTCTGTTCCCTTAGGCAGGCAGGCCCTGCTTTTGTTATTTCTCCATAAACTTGCTTTATAATGAGCAGTGTTGGGTGGGAGCTTTCTTTGGCACTTATTCCCTTCTGTTTACCCTGTTTGTGTCTCGGGCGTTGCAGATCAGCCGGCAGTCCATCGATGCACTCAAAGACTGGTTCAGAGATGAAATGCAAAAGAGTGACTGGCAGCTTATTGTGGAGCTGAAGAAAGTATTTGAAATCATCTAATTTTTCCACATGGAGCAGGAATTGGAATAAGTACAATACTATGTTGTAATATCCCAACAAAAAACAAGACAAAAAATGGAACAAACGTATCTGACACTGATGGACTTAAGTATGGAAGGAAAAAAATAGGTGTATAAAATGTTTTCCATGAGAAACCAAGAAACTTACACTGGTTTGACAGTGGTCAATTACATGTCCCCACAGTTCCAATGTGCCTGTTCACTCACCCCCTCCCTTCCCACTTGGCTGCTGTTTTAAAGTTTGCCCTTCCCCAAATTTGGATTTTTATTACAGATCTAAAGCTCTTTCGATTTTATACTGATTAAATCAGTACTGCAGTATTTGATTAACCAAGCTTCTACAGATTTTGTGATTCTTGGGACTTTTTTGATGTAAGAAATACTACTTTATTTATGCATATTCTTCCCACAGTGATTTTTCCAGCACTCTTCTGCCACATGCCCCTTAGGAATTTTTTAAAATAGAAAATTAGGCATTCTGATATTTCTTTATCTGCTTTGTGTGAAACCATGGTGTAAAGCACAGCTGGCTGCTTTTTACTGCTTGTGTAGTCGTGAGAGCCCGTTGTAATCATCACAGTTCCAAACTACCAATAAAGAAAACCCGTAAGCTCTGTTAGGCTTCCATGTTAGTGTAGCTTCTCTCCCATGAGTCCTCAGGACAAGTATTACCTTACCCAACTATCACTACCATGTATACCAGCATATGGTAACAGTAGGGATTTTTATACGTTAATCTTGGTCTGTTTTGTCATAGAAAAGTCTATCATGCATACATTTTCTGGTATTTTGGCTTACTGCTTCTTTCTAAATTGTTGCAGAGACACCATAATGATTTATTTGTAGTAGTCATCTAATTGTAGCTCGTTTTACGATTTTCACAAAGAAAGTAGGGAGTGGGTCCAAGTGAGCTCCTTTCCCCCACCCTTAAGAAAACTGCTAGATATTAGGTCGTACTACCTGTGTATAGCACAGTGTTGAAGTCAATGTGGAGTGTGTGAGAAAAAAAGTTCCAAGTATTCACTAACATAGAAAATTATAAACTATATTTTTTAAGTGTTATGGCATAACATATAACAAAATATATGTTTGAAAATCTGTACCATTCTTATCAAAGTTTCTCAAGGGCCAGTAGAGGCAGACAATACCATCTCTCAATTATCTGTGGGATATAGTGTTCCCAGGAAAAACTTAATCCTCAAGTGGGTGTGGGAGTGTTCTAATTTAAAATATGTAAATTTCTCCACATGGAAGAAGTAAAGATTTTTCTTAACATGCTCTTGTGTTCATGCTTGGAGATAAGAATGATTAGATGGTTTAGAAGCTTTATTCTTTCTTAGAACAAGCAGAATTCCCACCTGGGACCTCAGGAATTTCAAAGTTTAGCACAGAGCCAGTGAACAGTCTGGCCTGGAGGTTATTCAGCCTTTTAGTATAATAAACAGCTGCTTCCTAGAGTTTTTAAGGATTCACAAAAGGAGCCTGTACAAAATATACATACAGTTCTTTATTAAACAACTGTAAACACTTCACTGTAAAAATCCATAAAACTTTATAAACAAACATTTTGTAAATAGAGTCTATGCTACAGTAAAAGAATTAACACAATTATTTACATGCAATACTGACAAATTTGGCACTTTTTGAAAAGAAATGTACAAAACACTTGCTTGAAAAGAAATTTAAAATTATCAAAACTCAGAGCATTACTATCATGCACTTTGCAAATACCTCACAAGCACTTATGGCACAGCTAGCAGAGAGCACCAGGCTCCCTGGTAATATTTATGTAACTTTTAATGTGCTTCCATAAGTTTGTTGTAAAACCACCTGAACATTGTCAAGAATAAAGTCAAATGCCATATTCCAAACTGATTCCACCGACTGCTGCATCAACCTGAAGGTGGGAAAAGAAATAACATTAGGAAAGATCCTTAGACATTCTTTTTATATATAAAGATTGATCTCGGCAAAAAAAAAAAAAAAATCCTAGAACACTCAAAAGATTTCCTATGGCTCTAATCACATGTTACATAAACCTTGAAGGCAACAATCTCATTTGGCCATTCCTTATTATCCAGTCAACATGGCATTTCTTTCTCTGGGATTCAAAATAAAGGGCATCACGTTTTCATTAACCTTAATTTAGAGTACAGGCTGTCAGAAAGTTCTCGGCACGCCCTCAATTAGCCATTTTTTTCGCCCATCAATAAAAGTGAATAGATTACCTTTTCATGTATTTTATAACTAGATCTAGTTTTTCCAAATCTTTTTCCTCTATTAGATCAGTACAGTATTTCACAACTTGCAGAATGTCTTCTTCCATTGGATCTAGGGAGGGGAAAAACCTCAAATGAGGACCAAAGTATCTTTCTCAAGGAGAAAGGCAGAGATCTGCAGGGATAAAGGAAAACTGCATTTCTACAACTGTACCACTGACTTATAGCTGTCAACAGAATGGGCTACAATAAGGAACTTTTCAAAGGAAGCCCCAGAATTTTAAAGGTTTGGTGGTAGCTGGTTTGAGCTTATTAGAGTTAGAGAAATGCGTTAAATCTGCATAGCTTAGTCTGTTCATGTTTTTAAAACCACAGGACCACTACATCTCAGTCTTGGGCCATCTAACACAGGCTAAGCCAACCTGAAATCGTAGTTATCCATTCTTTGAGCAAGGTCTTCACATCATTGAATTCAACTGCTCCAGCCAGATTGGGTGCTGGGGGTCTAACACAGCCAGCCAGGTCAGGCTGCAAACCAGAAGGGCCTGGCACACCTGAAGTGGAAGCAGAGAGTTCTTCCTGTTAAGAAAACAAAGGATAAAAGTGCTATATTTACACAATATCAAGTACATTAAGATCTGATAAAGGTCAGAATTTTAATATATATAAAAAAAAATACCAGAGGTTTCTCTGGAACAGGTCCTTCATGTTTTAAAAACCCATCAATTAACTTCTGCGGACTCCCACAGGGCCCTGGCAGAGTTTTTGCAGGACTGTTAAGCAGCTTGTTTTTCAAAGGACTCTGTATCTTTTTGGAGGTATTGATGGGGTTTTTTTTCTTGTTTCTCTTCTTATCTTTCACTGCTGCTGGCTTTAGCTGAAGTAAAGAATTCTTTGGCACTAAAAAAAGAAGGATATAAGGCACTCAACAAAGAGTCTGGATAGTACCGTGGGTTCTTTCCTCCTCCAAAATACAACTGCCCCTCACCCCCACAGCACACCTCCTGTGCAGAGTAGGAGGCAGTGAGTGGCCAGCGCTGAAAGTGCAAGCCCTACAATTCTGTGTCTGCTCTGCCACTTAACTAATCTGATCTTTGTCATGTTGCTTATCTATAACATGCTAGTCAGAAGGGATTAAATGAAAACTCAACAGGTGAAGTACATAGCACAGTGCCAGCTAAACTGTAAGCTCAAGAAACGTTATTTTTACAGTAAATGTGGATATGGTATTGTGATGTATGTCCAGGAACTTTCAGATTTTGTTTTGAACTTGCATCCTTTGATTTATCAGTCTCAAAGGACAACTGGCTTAACAAGCATTTAAAAAATTTCTGGTAATGTTATTTTTCCTTTAATTAGCTGACTTTAAAATTCAATTTCTGGTAATATCTTATTCAGACTTTTTAAAAGTAAAGAATGGTGTGTTTAAGTCTAGAAAGTACAGATACAAACCCAATTTGGATTATGACACTACTTACCCATATTGTATACTTGTTCACCTTAGAATTACTCTGTTAGTGTCAAGAGCTCTTAAACGTGAGTAACAGCTTGGACTTTGGCCATTATATACTATAATTGTATACAACACGGATTTCATTACTCTTATCTTCATTTTTGCTACATGTCACTTCAAGGCTTACCAGATGCACTAGCTGACTGCTGGTGAGTGCTGTTCTCTCCCTGCCTTTGTCTTTGATCATATGCTGCTTTTAGCTCCTTTTGAAGCTCAGCAGGAAGGGCAGCAAACACCTCAGGGTCCACCTAGTGGAAAAGAGTAGGTCAAAGTCAAACCTGAGTTAATTCTAGATGGTGCTGGTTTGTACTTTTCACAAAACAGATTTTGTTTTCAAATCGTACTTTTCTGATCTGTACGCATTCTTAACACAGGTCCTCAACATCAAAACTCATTAAACTTCAAAATGTTTATTGTGAGAATAATGAAGTAAATTTAGAGTACTACTTGACTTTAAACAAAACCACCACTATAGCAGAACCAGGGAAGGGCAAGATGCTTTAGGAAATGGGAAGCAAAACAAGAAAATAGGAACTCAGGTTGTGCTGTTCATTTCCACTATTTTATATTCACGTGTGGCCCAGTGGTCTGTTCTGGCCAATGAAGCAGGAGCAGAATGTGTTACTAGCTCACTTCTGGGGAGAAGCTTTAAGCACCCCCATGCCATGCCCTCCCTCTTCGCTTCCCTCTGTTGCTTCAGGAGAAGGGTGCTCTGTCAGTCTGTGTCCCGCAGGAGGTGGAGGTAGAGGTGGAGCAGAGCCAACCCAGCCCCTCCCTCCCCAATGGCCAAGGTGTAAGCTACCGAGAGGGTGCAGAGGAGAAAAGGAAGTGAGACAGGATCTGAACTGGAGAGCAGGATGGTGAGAGTATACCTGTGAAAATGCTGGAAGGGCTATTACGTTTACTCCTGTGTCACTGTTAGATTCTTGAGGTTCTGGTATTTGCAGCAAAACTGTCCCAACTGGTTGTGGCAAAATTCCTGTATGAGAGCCATTTACTGGTTCTTTCTTTCTGTCACCATGTGACTCTCCTTGCTGAATGGCACAGACTTGCTCTACTTGTTCCCGCAGATCGGGTGGAAGTGCCTCTAAAACAGACTGATCCAGCTATAAAATACGAAACATATGACTTTGAAGTTAGAACATGCTCAGAGATGAGGTGTTTGGGGAGTTAATGTACCACTTTAATTTCAATTTGAACATTTTGGATAATGAACATAAGGTACACACTACTAGTCTAGGAAAGCCACACACCCCCACCGCAATCTGCACATTACTGGAATGTTTTGGCCTTTCGCCATTGAAGCCTGAAGTAATGTGTGGACTCTGAAGATGACGTGTGTACACTACCAGCCAGTACCACATACTAGGTAAGTCCGAATATACTCACAGAATGTTCCTACAATAGGAGCCGACAGAGGTAGAAAGCAAGCCTTGGTCAAGCTCAAATTTAGACTCTAACCCTAAGCAGGAGCCAATGCCTAAGACATATGTAAAAATTGTGGGACAGTCTTAGTCAGAAGTCTACCTTACAGCTGTGAGACTGCCCTAAAATACAAATAATTTTCCTAGTCTGAGAGCAGTAAGCTGGAAGAAAGAGTTTCTAGAAGCTAACTTTTCTCCAAATTGCAGACCAGAATCCCTTGATCCTTTGGCCAGGGCCTCCCCCTCTGCCTGTCCATGCATATCCAGCCCTTTGGAAACATGGAGTCCCATAAACTAGGTAGTCCAATCTTTTTTTTTTTTTAGGTAGTCCAATCTTATCTTTCCAGGAGTGGCTATTTTAGGCTTTCACCAGCAATTGGGATCCAATGCAAGCATAACAGAATTGCCCCTTTCCCTATATGGCCAGTATTTACATCTCTTTCAGCCTCCTTCCACAGGGACAAATAAACTTTCCCAACAAAGCTTAAAGTACTACCTATTTCCAAGGAGCAAAGGGTGCCAATGCAGTCCACACAAATGGAATTAAAAGCTTATGAAAATCACACTCGCTTTACAGAGAACAGTTTGCAAATGCTGCAAAACCCTTCACGACTGATCACCAAAGCTGCTTTGCTGAATAGAGTAAGTCCACATGATCACCGTTGTCACAGACAGTGGCAGTTCATAGGAGGACTGTCTTTCGGCTATGCTTTACAATTTACAAGAGTTGCAAATATTTTCAAAAACACTCTTCCATCTAACCCAACTATTGCTCATTTAGAATTCAACATCATGATCCACCCTAACAAATAGTCCTTTCTCTTTCTTGGTTATACTGGTGAAATATAACCAAATTACAAAAATGTCATTTTCATTTGAAAACCACTTTTACACTTATATTTAAGACTATAGAAATATACCTGGGAAGGTGACGGGACCTCTATGCTCAGGTTAAGTCTCGACTGCACATTGACCGGAGAATGCAGACCATTCCATTTCCTTGAAGACTCAGCTTTGCTAGTATCAGGACTGATGCCAGCTGGAAGATGTGTAGGAAGAGTTGGCAAGAAAGTGCAAGTTCTAGAGGCAGATGCTATTTCCAGATCCACAGCAGCCAGAAGTACTACAGGACAGAAAATACATACAATAGCCTCTTCAGATCATCTAGGGGGAAAAAAAACTTTAATCCCTGACTAACTTCCCTCAGTTCATTGCAAACAGAACAACTTTATTATTGATTTATCATAATTAAGAATGTAAATTTGTTTCTTAAAAAAAATCACATAATGCCATATCGATTTTAAAATAAATTGCTTGCCAAAGGACATAAACAGCACCAACACAGGAAGTACACTGACAACCACCAACCTTCCTTGTGCTCCTCTTCTGTGGATTTCTTAGCTTTCTGAACTTGGAAGAGATCACAGACAGAGTGGGACCCACCAGGAAAGTGGCTTGACTGAACTGATGGGCGACTGGGACACGTGGAAGGGTTTGGATTAGCTGGAACTAACTGATTCACGTGAATCCCAACCTAGAACCAGAATAAAGATATGTTTCTAGGAAAACTAAAGTAAAAATATGAATTTAACTAAGCAAAATTCTAAACTAATCCTTTTTTTATGATCCTCTTTCTAGAATAAAGGAGTAAATGAAAATATTCAAACATCCTTCTATATGATTTATTACAAAAACTAATAATAAACTAGTAAACAGTTATTCATCTCTATCTTGAGAGTATCCAATTCTACCTAAATATACTGCATGTCTTTTAAATCAGAAAATCCAAACAGTATTCCACTGATGTTCTAGGCACCTAAGGTCTTAACACATTAACTGCTGTGTGAGTTGTATTTAACTCACACTAGTTTTGAGCCTGTGGCCTCATGAAGCATAGGTAACTCACACACTTCTTCACCTTGGGAGCCACAAGAACTGTTTTTCAAGTTGCCTATAACTCACACACAAAAACAACAAATAATAAATTTTTCATTAAATTAGAAAGGATTGATTTGTTTTTGAAGTTTTTGTTCTATTTTCATAATAAAACACCATGGCCCCAAGGGAAAAAAAAATTTCTAGTGTAGCAGTCAATGTGTTAAAGTAGGATTAAAAAAATAAATATTTAAATAGGGATCAGTCTACTTGGCACTTATTTTTTCTTTTTAAAATGAAGTACTTCTCAAAAAATACTGGGGAGAAGGATGAGCAGTGGGTATAAAATTCTATTTTAACAGTATTTCAGGGAGATATTTCAATTATGGCTAGTTACTGATTCTTAAAACCCACACACCAAGCCAAAAACTACCTTTTACTCACATGTGTACACACAGAACTAAACCTACAAATTTTACTCTTTAAGAAATCTAAGGTTTTGACATTTTGATGCCCTCCTGCCTATCTGTTCCAAAGGCATTTTCATGTGCCTGTGGTTTCTCTCTCTTCTAGATCACCATACTGTGCTAGAACCATGGCACTCCTCAAGGCCAAAAACAAAACAAAACATTCTGATCTGATGGCTCATGATAAATAAAAAAAGAAAACAACAACAACAAAATAAATAAAACAAAAAAAACCATACTTCATTCTGTAGACATCAGAATAAATTTCTGATTAAAAGGACCTTAAAGGTACAAAATTTACAGATTCACACTCCTCATAGTCACATCTACTTCTAGGGAAATGAGAAAGAACAAGATAATATATGTAAAACTAGCCCCTGATTAAAAGAAAGGTACTATTAAAAAATATTATTCTAGGCAGAAAAAAAGCTTTCATAACAATTCCGACTCAAGGGGACCAAATTATGAGAAAGTCAAGAGTTTTTCTGTTTCTCTTCTTCGATTACATCAAAGGAGCTAAAGACCTGCATATAAACCCCCTATAGCCCACCAATGATCATTCTCAGATCAAGCCTCAAATGAAAGAAATATTACAGAAAGTCAGAACTTTAAAATATTACATACTTACCCCCCTCATATCCGATATATTTAGTTTCATTGTATGAAACATGTTTAGTGTAGCCTTTCCAATTATCTTTGCACTATCTGTTGCCTGGTCAAGAGTTACCGTCCTGTAAGTGGCAGAATTACTTTTTTAAAAAAACAAAAGCTACATTCCATATGTATTCACTAGTACCTCAGTAGTAAGGATTGTTTAAAGGGTTATAGAAAAGTTGCAAACAATTACAAAAAAAATTTGTAAAAATTAGTAAGTCTCCCCCCTTCAAGGAAGCCAGGAATACCAAATTAATTACATTGGCCTCAAGGAGGGAAAAGAAAAATTATATAGAACATTGGGACTTTAAGGCGAAAACTCTAATGGACACCCGGTCAACTAAAAATAAGTTGAGAAATTTAACAAAAGACAAATTTTAGTTAATGCATATACAAATATATAAATATTTTACACCTGAAGCATGAATGTAAGTACAATATTTTAGATTCCAAGAGAAGTTTAAAGTACCAAGATTACTTTATGTTAAGGTATAGTTAATATTCACAAGAGAAAGCTGAATTATCTATATTTTGCTTCTTGACTCTCCTTTCACTGCGTTTAAACTAAAGCCCCTGAATAATTTAAATATTTAAATATGCTCATTATAATTCCACTTTTTCTAAGAGGCTCCATAAATGGATCAAGAAATGTATGCACAGCAATAACAGAGGAAATATAGTGATAGGTAGTCTAAAACCCAGAAAGACTAAAATATATGATTCTTAGATCTTTAAGAACTCTTGAAGGAGGACCAGAGGATCTGCCAGCATTATTAGGTCCCAAGAATTCACTGAGGTCACCTACCATTTCTTTCAGAGCCTTCTCGGCTTCTCTGGCATAAGCAGTGTGCCCCATTGCAAACAGAATTACTAACTCAATAATAGATTACTACCAGTTCTCTTTTCAGAGGAAAATTATTTGTTTTTGGCTGATTTTTTCCATGCCTCTTGAACAAATAAAGTTCCAGGCCTTAAAAACAATACATGATATTCCCTGACAAGGTATTTATATATCATAACACTTAAAGTAGGTAAATATAACAGTTCAAGATAAACAACTGAATAAAAATATATTTTATAAATTATTATGTATAATTTATAAGCATTGTTTTCATCAATTATCATTGATAATTTATAATCATTTAGTTCATTAGGTGAACTAATGATAAATTTGGGAGTTTGTGTGTTTAAGTGAAGTCAGCTCATGACTTAGCAATATCACCATATACACGAACGTACTGTATATTGTTGGCATGAGCTAACATTTAATTAAAATACACTGTATAAGTCTTCATATATGGCTTTGTCAGGAGTCTCAAAACTTTGGTTTGACAGATAAGTTAATATACAGTATGCTATATAAGATGACATGTAGAACCAAGTATTTGAATATTGGTCACAAATCTTACATGAAGTTTAGAATGAAATGGTTTCTAGGGTTTTTAAAAGCTTTTGCCAGTTTTCAGAGACTACTCTTTTCACAAACTAAAATTACCCACATACTTGAATGAAGATGTCTCATTCAAATCATTTTTTAAAGTACTATATTGAAATTTCCCTCAAGAATAAAGTTTCACCAAGTCCACAAACCCACAAACCACAACAGTCCCTCTGGTCTGCAGCCTTGCCCTTTCTTTCTGTCCATGCACTAAAGGTAATAGCCTGAAGACCCCAAGGAAAGGCTGCCAAGGGTCAGGAACCCCATCAAACTTCCTCCATGTGCATGTGGCTAGCTGAATCTGAGTGTATTAACCTTAACCTAAATCAGTGGCCTCAGGTTGAGGTTTGACCCTACACAATGTCAAATAACACCAGAGTTTATAGGTCTTATTCAAACTCCTCCTTGGTTTTCTTCATTTTCTATTAATTATAATAACCTACACTGAAATATAATTACCAATATTCTTTTCAAGATAAGCTTACCTGGTAATGTTATCACAAATTCCATGGCCTCCAAATTTTGCTGTTTCTATAGGAGCCCCTGGCTTTCGCACCATGATTTTAAGAGTCAGACGTTTACCCTTCATGCCAGCAGCCTCTAGTCGTCTTTGAATTTCTTCTGACAGACTCAGAAGAAAAGCTTCTGCCTCTCTTGGCTATGGAAGAACAAATGGAGAAATTTCCATGTTATTTTCCTTTATACCTAATTTTTCCTTTATACCTAATTTTTTTTTTTTTTAATAGCCACCGGGTCTTGATCTGTTGCCCACGCTGGAATGCAATGGCACAACTGTGCCAGCTCACTGCAGGCACAAACTTCTAGGCTCAAGTGATCCTCCCACCTCAGCCTCCTGAGTAGCTGGGACTACAGGCATGTGCCACCATTCCTGGCTAATTTTTTCTATTTTTTGTAGAGACAGGGTCTCTCTATGTTGCCCAGATTGGTCTCCAACTCCTTTCTCAAGTATTTTAACTTTTAATATTCAACATGTCATTTTCTATTCTGCTAAGCATCTATTAAAAATAAAAGTTATGTATACCCTGAACTACGCATTAAATAAAAATACTTATTTTCCCAGAAAAATTATAGTAGTACTTTTAAATGCATTTTTCCTTTCTTGTTTTTCTGTGCCATCACTGACCTGTTGAGATTCTTTTGTATTTATGTTCTTATTAACAAGTTAAGTTCTAGCAATAAAATGTACTAACACTGTGCTCTATATTCCTATGTAGCCCGAGCATCGTCTCCATTCTTAAGGAAACGTGAACTCCTAAGTCCAAAGTATAGGCATAAGAGTAAATTAACTCATCAAATTGCAAATTCTTATGGTATAATGTTGTTTGTTGATATAAATTCCAGAGAAATAGGGAAACTATTCAATCATCTGTACTACTACCTTCCAGAAGCATGCATAATGAGCAATTAGCTGAAACTTACTTTTAACTGTAGCTTAAAAAATATTTCAACACTAAAAATATTTCTTTTTTCTTCTTCACTGGAAATTAGAATAATTATAACCTCGAGTTCTCTAAGAACTAACCCCCATAGCATAATCTTTTAGTATCTTGCTTCCAAGATACTAAAAGCTATAGCTCCCTCACTCTTATCTGGAGCTATCGCTTACCATGCATTGCCTCAAAAGACCTTTTTCAGGCTCTGGGAATATCAACAGTTTTAAGACTTAATTTCAAGCATCAAAGGTCTTACGGCTTAGTTGGAGAGAGGATTATGTAAAAAAAAAAATAAAGAACAACATAAGGTAAAATCTATTAAGTGATCAGTACCTGAGTAAACCTTATTCCATAGTTGATCTCAGCTGAAACAGATTTTCTTTCCTTTTCAGTTCGAACTGGTCTATCATCCAAACCACGGCAGAACCTATAAAGCATCTGACCTGTTTTGGGACCAAATTCTTTTTGAAGTTTTGCCATGGTCATATATTGCAAATCTCCACAAGTTTTAATACCCAAAGATGCCAACTTAGATTCCATCGAATGTCCAACTCCTAGGAAAGAGAATATGCATATAGTTCTTACAATGTTGCAGCATAAACCATTAAAAACAATTTTAGTAATATGAAATAACTATCATTCATGCACGTAACAACTAATTGAAAATAATCCTTTAAAATATTTAAGTAACGTAACTGCAGCATCTCAGAGATTGAAGCATTTTCTAGTGCAAAATCATGCTAGTAGTGTTATTTCTATAATCTACTTCTTAATTTGGACTCCACATACATATGAACCAGGAACTTCTCAAATATGTATGACTAAAGTTATTTTTAAAAGTGACTTATTAGTGAATATCAAGATATCTATCTTATTCACAAAACCAACAAATTAAGTAACAGACTGTTATTTTAACAAGTCTATAGTATGACTTACAGATATACTAGGAGATTCATGGAATGTAAGGGACTCCATTATGATTTCAATGATCACCAAATTTCACAATGGTTTCAGCCACATTTTCTTTGAGTAGGAAATAGAACAAGAATTTTACAGGATAGGCCCAAGGCCAAAATGTTACTTTCTGTCATACTGGACAAAAGTAACAATACCGACTTGTTGATAAAGGTTCCTAAGCAAACAAATTGATAGTAGGCAAGAAGATAGCCATATTTCTTTTATCTAAGACATGATCTTCCTGAAGAGCAAGCAGCTGAAATCCATGTCCTGTGATACAAGATGCAAGGTTTGAGCCCTGCCCAAAGGATGCTGATGAGCTGTTGCTCTTAGTTCGAGTCTTGGTTTTCTTCAATTTGCCCTAAAAGTTTTTAAAAAGCATAAATATCTAGAAAAGAGGTTTAGAGTAACCTAAGGAAGCTATCATTCTTTTTTTGTTGTTGTTGAGACAGAGTCTCACTCTGTTGCCTGGGCTAGAGTGCCATGGAGTCAGCCTAGCTCACAGCAACCTCAAACTCCTAGGCTCAAGTGATCCTTCTGTCTCAGCCTCCTGAGTAGCTGGGACTATAGGCATGCACCACCACCATGCCTGGCTAATTTTTTCTATTTTTAGTAGAGACAGGGTCTCGCTCTTGCTCAGGCTGGTCTTGAAATCCTGAGCTCAAGCAATCCTTCCACCTCTGCCTCCCAGAGTGCTAGGATTACAGGCGTGAGCCACTGCGCTGGGCCGGGAAGCTATCATTCTTATTAAAACGGTTCCACACCATCAAATATATAGTTTCCATCAGTAAGGAAAAGACAGTGTGTGTCTCTGGTCTTCTGTAGGATCTTATCAAAAGAGAGCTCAGAGTGAAGTATGCTAACTTCTACTCATCACTGTTATTGTTAATTCTAGCTCCTATCTTCCTGAGTGGTCTTCAGTAGCAGGAACAACCAGTCTAGTGTCCAGGTTCTGCCAGGAAAATCTCTGGAAGCAATAATATGTGACACAAGTTAGGAGGCTGTTGACTTTACAAAAGATCTATGGCCATGGAGGTGCACCAGAAAAGTTTAAACCAAGATAATTTATTCCCTAATGGAAGTGAGATAAAAGCGTGCTGGCTCTCATTTGTGTTATTTTAAAGTCCAAGTCTGAACAAGGGGGCAAGTAAGAAATACCCTGACTCTGAATTATCAGCTACGAAAAAAAATTCTCCAGAGGAATACCATTCACAAAAAGGTGAAATTCTAAGTGAAATCTATCTGAGTGTTTTTCAAGATGGGGAGGAGAAACCCAAGAGAATGGACAAATCACATACTAGGTTGGTTAATGGTAGACAGACACTTCACACAGCTACTTGTTGTGAGGGAAGGCTTTTTGTTGTTGTTTTGACTTTTTCCCTCCCATTGTTGCATCCCTCACTCTCCCCACCCCCACGACCTGATCGTGGTCTTCCCTTACTGACATGGGGAGCCTATCTGCGCAGGGACTTGTAAGATTAGCAATAGGCAGTAGTCCTCCTGGACTTACTGGGGGGAGGATGGGGGAAACCCAAAGGTTCTGAGAGTGTATCTGCTTTTTAGAGACTGGGTCTGGCTCTGTCTTCCAGGCTACAGTGCAGTGTCACCACCATATCTCATTGCAGCCTCAAATGCCTGGGCTCAAATGATCCTGAGAGTGTATTTTGAGTTTAACTAGAGTAAAATTATTACGCAGTAAAGGTACAAAAGAAAGGCACCTTTCTATTTTTATATTAAACACCACCAAATTAACCACAATCAATCTAATCTAACTGAACTTGTCCCTCTAGGGAAAAAGAAAGGCTCTTCTCCATGGAAAGCCACCTGATGGAACCTGGCATGGGCCTAGAGCAGAGGGGAGGAAAATTAGGCTTGGAGCCAGCACTAAAACCCTGGAGGGGTTGCCAGTCTCACTGAATGCCTCGAGTATGTTTATAAAGGAAAGTGGGCATCTCTAGGAAGAAAGTAAAGTGGGCTAGAGGCACAGATTGAGTGCAGTCACTTAGAAAGGAAAAAGTGAAAGGAAATATGTTAGCTAAGAACCAAAGTCTCCAAGAAGAGGAGAAGAAAAAGATGTGGAAGTTCCTGGTCAAGCAACTAGGGTAAGATATTGGTATCTGTCCTCGAAGGGGACTATTACTCTGGATTTTAAAAGGCCAATAATGTCCCCTCCCTGGCATCCAGAACTTGGCTGTCCAATACAAATACAGAGAAGTAACATTTCAAAGAATAAAATTCTCATCACCTATGTTAGCACCATCCAATAGAACTTTCTGCAATGATGGAAATGTTCTTGTCTGCGCTGTCCAATCCAGTAGGCACTTGCCACATGCGGCCAGTGAGCATTTGAAATATGGCCAGTGCAACTGAGGAACTGAACTGTTTCTTTTACTTAACTTTAATTAATTTAACTCTAAATTTTACTAGCTTCACTTGGTTAGTGGCTGCTGTGTTTGGATAGTGTAGATCTTCACGAACAATTATGTGTTCATGGTGTTTCCCTGAGAATGGAAGAGAGATGGAATCATAGGCTTGATGCACAAACCTGGCACGGGCTGAACGAGGTGCACAGGGCCCTTAATTTAAGGGCACACGCAAAAGGTGAGAAGCCTTACAAAGATCCAAAGAACAAGTAGAAATGGTCCTTTATACTGAAATATTTATTGGAGGCAATCCTTTCTTTCATTAGGTAAAAAGATCGAATTAAGTAACGTATTTGTTAGTGTAACATATAAACATTATTCTGTAGAGTGCTCCCAAACAAAAACTTAGTAGTGTTTTTTTCTGTCTTATGTATTTTCTCTAATTGTTTAGCATTGTGCTCAGTTCATCACGTGCTCGGATAAATATTTATGGACACTGGGGCCAAAAAGAGGCTGGAAGTGGGGGAGTTACCACTGAATTTCCTCTAGTTATTGGTAAGAGAGCAAAGTTTCCCCAAAGCATGTTCTGCAGAGATGTTAACAGGTACTATATATTCATTACCAAATATCTTTGAGAACTTACTAATTTTAACAAAGATACATAGGTTTCTTGACTAAAATGATCCTCAGAACATTCACTGTATGGAGCCCTCTACCACAGAAGTTTCCCACATGCACATGAAATTCATTTTCAAAGGAACTGCTTCAGCCAGGCGTGGTGGCTCACGCTTATAATTCTAGCACTTTGCGAGGCTGAGGCAGGAGGATTGTCTGAGGTCAGGAGTTCCTGACCAGCCTGAGCAAGAGTGAGACCCCATCTCTACTAAAATTAGAAAAATTAGCCGGGCGTGGTGGCACATGCCTGTAGTCTCAGCTACTCAGGAGGGTGAGGCAGGAGGATCGTCTGAACCCAGGAGTTAGAGGTTGCAGTGAGCTACAATGACACCACTGCACTCTAGCTGGGGAGACACAGCAACACCCTGTCTCAAAAAAAAAAAAAAAAGAGAGAGATGAGGACAGAGACACAATCACAGAAAAGGCCATGTGAATACACAGACAGAAGATGGCCATCTACAAGCCAAGGAATGAGCCCTCAAAAGAAACTAACCCTGCTGACACCTCGATCTTGGACTTCCAGCCTCCAAAGCCATGAAACAATAAATTTCTGTTGTTTAAGCCCCCAGTCTGTGGTACTTGGTTACAGCACCCCTAGAGAACTAAGAGATGGCTAGTGTAATAAACATAAACTCAAATTTTACAGGTAGTTTTAAATACACTAGTTCCTTCTTATATAAAACTGCAATAAGATTCCTTACTAAAACTGTTTAAATTGTGTTGTCTACTAAGGTAATTTGCTGGTTTGATTTTATAAGGCTAATCTTCAAATTAAACCTCAAACTGACCATCAAAAATGTCATATTTCACATTTCTGACACTAATACATTATTTTGAGTTATTTACTAGGGGAGTCAGGAAACTTTAAAACTAAACCACCATAAAATGGCATTTGGGGTCATTTAATATTTTATGGTTTATAATAGAAACTTCTAAGTTCAGATATATTTTTATTAGGCTTAAAAATATGCACCTAAAAATACCACTAAATCCATCTTTAACAAACAAATTTTAAAACTTTCATTATAAATGAACAAGGGAGCTTTGCAAAGCTAACACAGGCACTTTATAACAAATAGGTAGATAACTACACAAAAGTATAAAATAACCAAACATCTTGCCCCTTAGGTGAGAAAGGTGTAGATGAAAGTTTTTCTTCAATGTCTAGAGTTAACAATAGTTCTTTAAGTTTTATTTTTCCTAACATGGTTCATACATTTTCTACTTTTAAAACCACTTGCTTACTAAACTCAGAAAACTGTCACTAGTACTGCAGCAAGATTTTACAAATAGGAGAAGTGATTCTCAAAACTTTACCTTTGGCTGAGAAAAACAGTATTTCAATTATGATTTGTTTAAAGGACCACAAGTCAATTTCATCATAGTCCCTTTAAAATTATTTCTTAGAATCCTTGATCTTGCTACTTGAGAAATACTTAAAGTAAAGCCAGTTAGAAGTAAAACTAAAATGTAACATTAAGGTCTTGATAAATCATGAGGGGATATTCAATGCAGAATTCCAAATAATAGATTAAATTTTTTTTTAATACTCATGTTTGGGAAAAGTTCTGTATCATAGAACTATGACAAGCACTTATAAATGTCTATAATACATCAAAGTTTAAAAAAAAAGATTTGTATTTACCTGGTAGATTAGTAACTAGCTGACCTCTGATAAAATCATCTACTTCTTCTGGTTTTAAGTGGTATTGCCCATCTGGTTTTGCTTTTCTAGTTGCCATTCTAGCCAGGAGAATATTAGAACCTATAAAATTACAAAGGAAAAAAAAAGCTGGTCAAGAAAAATTCACAATTAGTTTTTAAGTTTCCTAACAAAGACATCTACAGCTAAGTTACCTATCAAATTTCTAAAAATAACGAAAATAAATAATATATAGTTTTGATTATTTCAAACAAGGTGTAAAACTGGTGAAATTTCGTTAAGTATTCCAGATTATAACCAGCATAGTTGCTTGACAAAGGTTTCTCTTTGGTCTAAAACAAGTGCCATTTCAACATCTCCCCGGATGTAGGAATAGAGAAAGCAATACTGGCCTTAGAAGTGGGGGTCTGTGGGACCTGAAGGCAATGATCAGAAAGCAGTTCACATTCCCAACCACGGGATCCAGGCTATGTAGGAAAAGGAGGACAAAAGAGTGCACCAGAGTGGGGACAAACCCCAAGGACCAGAACATGTGTAACAGAAACAGAGGGCAGGAGAGTCTTCAACACACAGATGGAAATAGGCAGTGAGGGCCAATGGATATGTGTGTGGGCCACAAACACAGCTCAGGGGAAAGAAAGGCTACTAGGAACCAGGAAGGGTCAGCGATCTGTGGAGCTTAGCTGCAAGGTGAGCTTTCTCTGTGAAGAATCAAGTCTCCAGACGTCAGGGAAGACTTACACCAAGGAAGTATCTTGGTTTTATGGAAGACTTATATAAAACCTATGTATTTTCCTAGGATAAATACAGAGATTCATGATGGAAAAGTTCTAGCGAGTCACACCAAAATTATAAAAGTGGTGAGTTTTGGCGAAGGGGAAGGGACTGACAAGTGGAAGTATCAAGTGAGATTTTAGCTTTAAATATATGCTTGAACTTAAAAGAATGTATTCATATTATCACTTATAAGTTTTAAAATAAATACAATTAAAAACAAACAAAAAACTTAAACTGTGGCTAATACTGGAACACAGAAGGTTAAGTCCTAACTGAAATGTTGAGAAGGATCTGTGGGCCAACAGCACGGAGTAAAAAGATAGGCTAGTCAGTAACCGTAGGGATGCTGGGTATATATCAACCATGTTTTATTTTCAGTATCTTATAATGTTTTGGCATCTTAAAAATCTTGCTGGCTGGGGAGAGACTGCCCTCCCAGGGCTAGCTAATTCCTAAAGATAGGAGGCTACTTGCTTGGAAGTGCACCTCTCCTAAGCCAGCCACCCCTGACCACCTCCTTACCAAACTCTCACATACCAAGCTAATATTTTCCCTGCCCTAAAGCATCCCAAGGTCAGAGACTAGGCAACTAGAGCTCATGCGTATAGCCAAGAAGCCTGCCAGAATTACTCAAACTGGCCAATCTTTTTTTTTTTTTGAGACAGAGTCTCAATTCTGTTGCCCGGGCTAGAGTGCTGTGGTGTCAGCCTAGCTCATAGCAACCTCAAACTCCTGGGCTCAAGCGATCCTGCTGCCTCTCAGCCTCCCAAGTAGCTAGGACTACAGGCATGCGCCACCATGCCCGGCTAATTTTTTCTATATATTTTTAGTTGTCCAGCTAATTTCTTTCTATTTTTTAGTAGAGACGGGGTCTCGTTCTTGCTCAGGCTGGTTTCAAACTCCTGATCTTGAGCGATCCTCCCACCTCAGCCTCCCATAGTGCTAGGATTACAGTCGTGAGCCACCCCACCTGGCCTCAAACTGGCCAGTCTTAAGCCATTTCCTCTGTCTCGCCCTGCCTCCCTACACCCCACATCCCCACTCCTGCTTCCACCTCCTGACCACCCCAGCAATTCCTCAGCGGACATGAGTGGAGTTAGTACCCCATCTTCACAGGATATGGAAGCAGCAAATTCTCCTTTCAATAGTATTAGCTTTTCTGCCTCATTATTCTTTCACTTCTATAAATCCCATGGGTACAAAAGACAGGGAACTTCAAGGGAAGCAGGGTTTTTGAATGAGAATGGAGGAATAACACTTGAAAGTAACAATGGCAAGCTAAGAGAAGTTTATCTTTACCTCTCAAGCCTGTGGTATACAGAGTATGACAGGGACAGACTGGCTCCATTTAAGAGAATGGCAAGAAAAGGGGTATGTTGGCAGAAGGTACTGAATAGGTTCAGAAAGGAAGAGGTGACTCAGGGAAGCCTAGGTATGACAGAGAGAGTTCCAGCTGTCACAGCTGGAAGAGTCAACAAAACAAGGATAGCTATTGGGAGCAGCTGGGGAAACAAAGTGCAAGGCTTAAAGACAATGGATAGGCCAGGCATGGTAGCTCACGCCTGTAATCCTAGCACTCTGGGAGGCCGAGGCATGCGGATCGCTCAAGGTCAGGAGTTCGAAACTAGCCTGAGCAAGAGTGAGATTCGGTCTCTACTAAAAATAGAAAGAAATTAATTGAACAACTAAAAATATATATAGAA
>VBSM01002608.1:100649095-100661197 GCA_008086735.1 Cheirogaleus medius | reverse complement strand
AAAAAAAACCATTGTTCACAAATGTTGAATTCAACTTTCCCCATTGTTGAAGAACAAAATCATTCCAACTTGTTTCCTACAAAGATATTATCAACTATTTACTTACATTTCCAATACTTTTATCTCATATATCACACAATTGCAAGCAATGCTAAAAACTGTTTTGGAAGTAAGAGTAAGCTAATACAAATAAAAACTCCTAAAAATTAAGTGTATTCAAGGATCCCAAACAACTCTTTTGAGTACTAGACAAGCAAGATACTAACCAATACCAACAGAGGCAGCACACTTTGTCTGGTCTTTGATTTCCATACGAACAGCACTTGCAAACTCCTCAGGAGTAAGTCTGGTCTCGGCAAGGATCTCGGTGATGTCTACCAGGGCTTCGTCACAACTGACAGCTTCGATGTTATGAGTATAGCTATCAACACAAAGCAAAGGCAATGAGTCACAGCCTCTGCCATCATCTGGTAGACATAAATGTTGCAAAATAAAGTCTTCTTATGGTATCTTTCTTCAACATTTCCTCACAAGGTTTAAAACACTAAAAAAAAATTAGCATTTAGAATAAACTGGCCAAAGTGCTAACATGAAGTCACCAAACTTTTAACTGCAAAGTTAATTAGCATGTTCTCTTTCTCCCTATTAACTACCAAAAAAATACAGCACAGATTATCATTCCAGTTTTTCCATACTGAGAATATCTTTGTAAACCTCTGAATAGTTGAAACGCAGGTCAACGTGAACTGTCAAAACATTTAATCTAAAAAATTCTCAAACATGGTTTACAAGACTCCTTTAAGGAACAGTAAAACTAGACATATCACTCAAATAAGTAATTGCTGCTCTCCTAAAACAAAGATACCACAATTACACAGCATTCACTTAGCAGGCCTAGGATGCAGTAGGATAAAGTGGCCAATCGCCCCTACTGCCTAAGAGAATCCCCCCTACACTCCCTGTAGGTGGAAACATTTTTTTAATCACCTTATATGATCTACCCACATAAAGGACTTGTTTTAATTAGCTAGAGAAGAGAGAAAGGAACACAAGACTTGCTATGTGGCTCCAATGCTCATTAAACAGCACTACGAAACCACAAAAACAGAATTGGATCAGAAATGGCAGCCAACAAAAGAATCCTCAGGATCAAAATCGTGTCTTCAATAGTCCACCCTAGGTAGTACATACTAGGAATGCCAGGCCTCATCTCTCACCTAGACCTTACTGTAGGTTACAGATCAGATTATTATCTCTATTAAAAAATAATACCTCTATTCAAGAAATGAGTATGTTTTGTTTATGCTTACATAAGAGTGAAATTTTTAAGTTCAGAAGGATATGCCTGATATGAAGAATTTTGCTTCAAAGTGAAAGTTGCCCTGAGGCAGGGAGAATATGAAGCTGAGAGGATTTCCAAAGGGCGGCAGGAGAATAACACGGTGATTTTTTTTCCCCTGAGAACAGAAACATGCCACTGAAACGGTCTCTAGACTGAGAGTCTATCGGGGCTCTGTGTCTGAGCACGTGTCACAGCTTCCCTCACATCCTCACCTGGGGTTCAGGCTGCTGGTGTGGTCCAGGTCTGGACACCCAGAACAAAGCAGCACCACCACTCAGTTCAGTCACCATTCCTAGCCCTCATGTGGATGTGACCATGACCTCAGCTTTGGAAGAGAATGTACTTTCTACTTGGTAGTACCCACATTCCTGTATTTGAGATCTTAAGGACAACTGGGATTATATAATAACTGGCTTATCATTTGGCACTCAACCCTACATCCTGAAGCCAGATAACTTAATCTGATCCTTTATATTTTCTCTCTCTTACTAATGTAAGCTCCTACAGGGCAGGGATTGGACATTATTCCTTTCTCAGACTAGCAGCACCCAGCAGTCATTTGTACTTAATGGATCCTGCTGTTCCAAATAAACACAAGAAAGAAGAGACAGAGGTGAAGACAAGGCAAGAAGTCTATCTCTTGGAATACATCAATACAGCCCAAGGGTCGATAAACCTTGGCCTAACACCCAGATGCCTGTTTGGGTAAATATATTTTCATTGGAATACGACCATGCCCATTCGTTTGTATTGTCTGTGGCTGCTTTCGCTTTATAAAGCAGGGCTAAGTAGTTGTGACAGAGATTCTATCTGGCCCTTTTCAGAGAAACTATGCTGACCCCTGCTTTAAAGCATACATAGGCTGCCATATACTTTTTTAGAATTTTGACTTAATATTAAATATAGCTACACTGTAAATATTTACAAAATTAATCTCATTTTCTCAAGCCAATTAATCAACCATTTAAAAACTATTACTAAAGACTAACTTTTAAATTAAACTTTTGGCATACCTATCCTTAAGATAAATGTTTTTAAATGTCTCTATTCATTACCAACCCATCAGTTCTAATTTTGAACAAAACTATTAATTCAAATGTAATAAAAGAGATAACCAGGTTAAAAAATTCCAATCCTTCATCAACATGGACCTATGGGAAAAAATGAGAACCACTAAACCACTGACTTAGAAGTTATTCAGGCTAACAATTAGATTTTACATCACCATCAGGAAGCACCAGAACAATTCTGGCAATGCAAAAATGTCCCTTGAGATTGAGCTAACTGGAAATTGCCCAAAGAAAAAGGACCCTCAAACTGGGATGCTGAGGAGGTTTCCTGATACAGAGAAAAGTCTAGCAAAAGTAACCCTGACAATCCTAAGTAAAACTAGACTATCTTTAATATTAGATAAAAGTAGTAGAACAGCCTATAATCCCAGCACTCTGGGAGACAGGTGAGAGGATCATCACTTGAGGCCAGGAGATCATGACCAGCCTGGGCAACATAGTCTCTACAAAAAAAAAAAAGAGAAGAAGAAAGAAAAATTAACTGGGCATGGTGGCACACAAACCTGTAGTCCCAGCTACTTGGGAGAGGCTGAGGCAAGAGGATCACTTGAGCCTAGGAATCTAAGGGTACAGTGAGCTATGACTGCACCACTGCACTCCAACCTGGGCTACAGAGGGAGACCTTGTCTCTTAAAAAAAATAAATAAAATAAATAAAAAAAGAACAGACACAAAAATTACTATATTATGCACCGTACCTTGCTAATGTTTCATACATTGTTCGTGCAACTTCCTTATATGCATGAAAATCATATGGAACAGCTTGAAGATTAGGACATAACTGTTTAGCATACCCAAAAAACATTCCATTTTTAACGCCAACTTGTCTGGAGAGAGAACAAAACACAATGGAGGTTATAGTAGGAAGTTTTAAACTCAAAATCAAATATCAAATATGCTGATATTTCCCCATGCCACTAATTTACAATTTCCATTTAACTCCATTCTCATTAGGGGCTAAATATAGGCATTAAGAAAACTTACAGGTTTTTCCCCCAAAGGAAAATCACACAATTGTTTGATTAGTGTAAATAAGTGTAGGTGTGCCAAATATGTTACTAAAAGACCAGGTTTGGCTCTTTTCTGTATCTGAAGCTTTCTTCTAAGACTCAGACCTCTGGCCCCTTTGCAGAGATGCCAGCATGCCATATGCTGGTGATACCACAACCACCACAGAGCAGGAATGTGCTGTCCAAAGAGGATTTCTTCCCCTAATGCATGGCACCGTTTGGCCAGGGTTCATCCCCCAAAGACAAAGAATATAAACAAAAGAACCACACAAAACAGTGCTATGTGACAAACAGACAAAATGTACTCATCCTATTACCACCCAATTCCCAATTGACCAATTCCATGCTCCTGACGTGGCTCCACAGTGGCTGAGATGCCAACAGCACTGTATATGGTAGGACATCACTCTGGGCAGGAGCCAGGGTTCCAGAACTTTGAGGGACCTAATTGAAAATGGTAAATTTTAAATCTACTGTGTGTCTCAATGCCCCACATTACCTTTGATATTTGGAGCATTCAGCCCAAAACTATAATTATGGAATTATACATAATTAGTAAAATTCCATTTTATCACTCTGTAAAGAATCAAGAAAAAATATTATAGTAAAAAGACAAGCAAAATAATAAAGCAATGTTTTACCAAGTTACATATTATATGATGATTATTCTATACATTCATCAGTAAATATTTACTAACTGCTTTCATAGTATGGAGGTGTGCCCTGTTTTAAGAAACATATATACAAATAAATAATCTTCAATTACTAAGAGGCCTCTGGTACTCGCCCAGCACTGAGGTCACCATTGAGAGCCAAGAAGGAAGAGTCCTCCAAGTTACTCAGAGGTAAATGCAAAAAATTTTGTGTACATCCATTTTATGTACACAACAATAATAATAAACTGTCTCCCTGCTAAGTCCCTAGTAGATGAGAAATATCTAATAGGAATGAAAAATGACAGTAAAGGAATTAATGACTGACAAACAGAATGGTAAACAATTCTTATGTCTCAGGCATTTTGTGAGGTGCCTGATATATGACAGTAAAAAAAACAGACCTCATGCTATTCCTGAGGATGATCCAGCCCTGACCTACCAAAGGATGACTTATAGTCAACAGGCTTTGTTTTACTGACCCAGAAGTGTGTGTGTGTATGTGTGTATCTATATAAAATAGTTTAGACATATATATAGAAACCTAGTTTAGAAAAGTTATCAAAAATAATTAAAGCAGAAAAAAGGTCTACTATTGAAAAGGATAAACTTCAAGGAATAGTACCAGATATATAAGTTTAATATATAAAAGCTAAGGTTATTAAAGGTAGTTATTCCTTTTTACAGTAATGTGTTATATAATTCCTACGAATATACCATGTTCTTAATATTTGAAAATAATTTCATTTCCAAAATTTTCATTTACACAAAAATTTTCAGAGGCACATTACTCAGAAAAATATAGTACATTCACTTATATACTCATGCACATTTCCCAGAAAGAAATGTTTAAGAACCACTAGATACTATAAAGAAGTTACAAATAAAAAAGGAAAACCTAAGAGGCTTCATATAACTAAGGGAAGCAAAGTATCTTGAGTTGATGGTTAGGAAATTAGATTTGTTTCATAGAAAATAAATAAGTAAAGATAATTACAAAAAAGTCTGAAGTAACTCTTCATTACTATGACTATTCCTTGCAGTTAAAATCCCATGCAGGATAACCAATACTTCATCAGTGTATGCTGTAAAAATAGTTCATTCGAGGTTTAAAGCACATAGGACATATTCTTTCTGGAAATATTCTTTGCTCAGACAATAGTATTTGGTGCTATATTAGACAATATAAAAACAAATTACCATCAAACCACTGTCACTATCCATTCAACTTACTAAAAGACATCCACATCACTAATAAGAACAGTAAAGAGTCCTTACAAAAGCATGTGAAAATAGAGATTTAAAAATTATTTGATCTTAAAAAAATCTATGATTCTAGGGTATCTGTGTATCATTACCTGTACGTCTACATATCTACCTTCTCATTTCTTATGTAGAAAGCTTGTTCTTTAGAGTATGAGTTAAATTACCAATAGTAATGCATACTGTGACCTACATATACACACCCTATGTTTGTATGATTTCTACCTTCTCATATTCACATTCCATCCTTTGCTGGCCCCATTATTAGATTATGTCTATTGAAAACTCACCAATGCATAAAACGGGAATGACCATTCCCACTCCAACCTCAGAAACATTTTTCTGATACAATTATTAATTATACTTGTTTAAAAATTTTTCTCACCTAAGGGAAATATGCTTGTTGGATAGCCACAAAAACAAGTATCCAGAAACTGTTTTTTAAATACTTTCATTAGTAATAGTCTTCTAGAAAATGGAAAATTACAATGAAATGACAAAAACCCATAGCTGTGGGATTTTTTTTCCAATTTAACTTGAATTCATTTTTATCACTTTATGCATTTCCTTAAAATAAACATCTGCCATTTAAGTGGCACTTACAAGGCTTGCTATGTAGTATTTGGCCCTCATATATTGTTACCTCAATTATTTTATAAGGCATTAAGCTTGACAGTCACCATCCAAAAACCAATAGAAGCCTAGTGCCCAGACACAACTGTGGCTCCTGGAGTCCAAAGCCATCAGGAGCTGGTGGCACTTCTACCCTCGAGGTAGCCTTGACATTTCCTGTCCGCATTCATCTTGGGGAGACTAGGTATGAAGGCAGACCCTGCAGAGGCAGCATGGCAAGGGTAGAGTTCTCATTTCACCAACTAGAAAAACTCAAGGACTGACAGAGTATTTTTGGGCTTCATCACACCCTCCAGACACTAAATACAACCATCTAGCCACCAGAAGCCCACGTCACCATTCAATAACAGTGGGCGAAAAGAGACTACCCTATGGAGCACAACATAAACTCAGTTCTAAAGTGCCTGTGCTAATAAATAGTAGCACAAAAAGTCAAATGCTTTTTTATTTGACTTAATTATCATTTATTAAAGTTTCAATTCCTTGGCCACATTATCAACTGACAATAAAAATGATTAAAACATAATTCTGTTAATGTGAAAGGCAAAGTTATCCTGTGAGTAAAATTTTGACATATCACAAAAGGAAAACAATTTAAAATATTTTCTAATCATGCATGTTTGAGGATAATGCTTTTTTACTTCAGTATCCTTTTAATAAAACAATTACCAAAATTTTAAACAAACTATTCTGGTTAGATGATATTGAGCTCAAATATTTTTTGTTCAGATTGTACTTGCTTAAATAACCCCAACTTTGAATCAAGACTGAAAAATGTAACTGATTTAAGACTCTATTTCTTTTCGTAATTATTGAATAACACTTGCCAAAAATATGAAAGTGCTTACTGTATTATAAAGACAAAAAATGTCTGTGTTTGGTTACCAGGAAAGAAAAAAAAAAAAAAAAAGAAAGAATTTAAAAAAAAAAAAGACTTCTTAAAATTAGTTATTACTGCCTCTAGGCCAGGGGTGGTTGCTCACACCTGTAATCCTAGCTCTTTGGGAAGCTTAGCCAGGAGGATCACTGGAGGTCAGGAGTTCAAGACAAGCCTGAACAACACCCAGTCTCCACAAAAAATTAGAAAAATTAGCTGGGCATGGTGGCATGCACCTGTAGTCCCAGCTACTTGAGAGGCTGAGGTGGGAGGATCACTTGAGCCCAGGAGTTTGAGGTTGCAGCGAGCCATGATCACACCACTGCACTCATGTCCGGATAAAAAAGCAAGACCCTGTCTCAAAAAAAAGATTAGTGTAGACAAATATTAAGGTCTTCTCCCGTTCAAAAAAATCTAATTCTTTAATTTAGTGCTTTGAAAGAAATAAAAATAACAATGCTCAATTTCTTTTGGTTTCCACTGTAGGACCTATAGGTTCTCATCAGAGAACTATTAAGTTATTTATTTAAAGTTATCTAGGATTTGTTGAGGAGGGGAGCGGGTAACTGAAGGGATTAAGGCTAAAAATATTTCTTTCCATATCACATCTGTAACATATTTAAATCATTGGCCTAACTGGCCTGTCTGAATCCACATCAAAAGATTATATAAAAATGATTAACCAAATTATTCACTAAGAATTACAATATACTTAACTGCTACATACCTGGCTTCATAACTACAAGATGCAATTTCAGCCTTTGACAAAACAGAATCGATTCCATTTATCTGTGCAGAATCTTGATTCTCCCACATAGATGAATCTGGTATATCTGCTTTAAAAATAATAAATTTAATGATTGTATGTTATAAATTGATTTTAACTTTTATTCCAGAAATTTGTTTTCCATTTCTTTCATATATAAATGTTTAGTAAATTCCAAATATAGCTATTAGTATTATCTCCATATCTAATAAAAGAAAACTTTATAACTCTAGAACAGGTTGCTTCTATTATATTCTTCATCAGCAAAAACTTATCATAAATTCCAAATGTCCTGTTTTAATAGAGATTTTTAAAAAAATACACCAAAAGATAAATATAAAATATCCTATAACACACAGTCCCTTGAAGTGGACAAGGATGAGGAGTGAACAAGGAGATGAACCCCCTCCTTTCTGTAATGCAAAAAGTTAATGAAAAATATAAATTTCTCTGAATGTTCTTTGCTGTTTCTTAAAAGAACTATCTGTAGAACTTAAAGCTAATTAACATGTTCAATAAACATCAAATTCCTACCAGCCATTTCATAAAACAATAATTTAGTAGGTCACATACCATAAAGAGGTTTCATCCTAAATTCAAGCTTTTCCTTTTAAACACACACACATCAGGCAAAAGAGCTTCACAACATTACCTTCCCTTTCAGGTAATTCTATTTTCGGTTTAACAATGCATATTCAATTAAAAACACTCACATGTGATCAGAATATCAATCGCTTTACAGAACACAACTCTAGACCAAATAGTACAGTTCACCAATAACTCTTAATATACAAGAATACAAAAGCACACAAGCTACAGAGCCTACTGGCTGCATGCCACTTTACTTCCTTTACCACCTTTAGCTTCACTAGTAATTGAGAAATAGGTTAAAACACAACTTTAGTCATAAGTGTCTTGGGATAATACTATTAGGTTCCAAGATGAGTACACTGTAAAAAAACATCACATTCTAAAAACACAATCTCAGCCATTTCACTACTGTTATAAACAAAAATACCATTAGTAAAACAAGACCAAAATACATCAGTTCAGCTAATTCTAGACAAATCTATTTTGAGTATACAGTAACAATATACAACTAAAACCCCCAGCATTTCTCTTACATTTAACGTTCCATGAAAAATCAGCTAAGTTAATGCACTACCAGAAAAACATGGCAAAGTTTCTGGCTTTGTGGGCAAAAACAACTCTCCCTGGTTTGACCAGAAATCAACATCTTATACCTAACTATGCAACCCCTACAAATATTTCTGGATTTGAGCACCCATACACACACACACAGCACAAATGCAAATCAAACTCTGAGGATTGGTATCTCATGGGGTCAAATCCTACTTGCACCAAAACAAACAAAAAACCAGCGGAGTATATAATGTGAGCTACGGTTTGACATAATGTGAATAACATGCTACACTATTACAAATTAAAGACAGAATGCAGAACAGATTACCCTTTCTGAAGGGTCTTAAAAGGCTAAATATAAATTTTAATAGTCCATTAAATCTAAGCTGAAAATCTGTAAGAATTTCAGGATTGTCAGTGTCACAGTTCAACAGAGGGTGCTACTAGACCCCAAAAAAGGAGTGTTGAAGCTTGAACTGCCACAACCAGCTGCCTTTTAAAGGTATAACCATGAGTTATGCCTTAAAAATTGGAGAGTTGTGTGACTTTGATATCTGAAGGGCTAGTTAACCTAAGATTGGAAATTACAGAAAACTATGTTTGAGGTAAGAACAGTCTCTGTGGTCCATGCGCCCCCAACGCCCTGGCCTGAGAGGCAGCACCATCGTGTTCCTCTTCACTGGGCTGGCTGACCTGTTCCACAGTGCAGCAGAGTGCGTGGGTCCCTCCACGAGCGGAGTGAGTTGCTTCATGTGAGATTCAGGGAAATGCAGGGACACACTGTCCTCACTGGAGGGCAAAGTAGAGAACTGCTCATCAAAACTTGACAAACTAGACGGGCACATGGAGAATGTGGAGGAACGGTTGGAGAAATCAGAGGCCAGGACCCAAGTCTGTGAAAAAGAAATCGCTGAGAATAAATCTATGACTAATACGATTTTAAAAACTGTTGTTCTTTAGAATGAAAACTGAAGTTGTTGAAGGGATAGAAAACATCTGCACCTTGGGAATCCAGGAAGGGGTAAAAGGCCCCAACCATGAAACTTGGAGCATAAATGGTTCCAAATAATGAGATCATCAATGAGAAGTGTCACTACCGAGTACTGCTCAGGAAGTATCTTCCAAAGGAAGTCATGGATGGATGAGATCCCCTGGTTATTCTGGTCTAATTAAAGAGTTTTTTAATATGATGACTAAGAAACTAAAGTTTTAAAAAGGACTAAAGATGCTATTTGTTCTAATACTTCACCAGATATATAATCTAAAACATGAGAACTGATTTTATTTAAAAGATAGTTCACAAAAGCCAAAGATTCTAATTCCTACATTGATCTTCAATATTTTTATATTTGGTGCCATGCCTATTAATAATAATGACCCAGAGAAAGAAAGATCAGGGAATAACAAGGAAAGAGGAACAAAGGCACTGAAAAAACAAGTTCTGAGCACAAGCTTAATTGTAATCAAATTTTACAATAAAGGACAGTCTGTTCATTTTATATGTAGCAAAGATTTTGGTGAGCTCCTAATGGGTCAAAGGCTTAGGATATAAAAGTGAATGACATCAAGTTAAAGTGAGAGTATAAAACACAAAGCATGATATTCACCTATTCTAGCGAAAGGAAATCTACTTTTGACCATTTTCAATGGCAAGTAAAATTTAAATATTTTTCCTAAAATTTATCTTCTGGTTTACCACCCAAATCTAGATGTAAAGGGGATGTGAATTATATAAAAGGTCATTAAAAATGTTCTAAAAAATCTGGTGGCTAAATTGATGAAGACAATTAAGTAACCAATAACAGTATTCTGTTAATAAACCATTTATGGTCAGATTGTTTGTGATGAAAGGAAAGACAAAAGAGGACTAGCTCTCTGCTGCCCCTAAGAATGCATGCTTGCCAAGGTCAAAATTCTAGATGTCGACTGCTGATATCAGGACATGTTTAACAAACACAACCCAGAAACCGAGCACTGAGTAACTAGGAGAGCCTACCACATCTATACACATGGTATTTTTGTTCTTTCAACATTCATTCAGTATTTACTAAGTGCCCAATATGTGACAAATATTGTGTACTTCCTTAAGCTACTTATTTGTTTTTGAACTTAAAGATTTTATCTTTTTAATACCACATAGAAAATACAAAAAGAAAAACCAACCTACCACAAAAACAAACTACCAATACTTGAGAAACTACCCCATATCACAATACAACTAAATCTCAACCAGTTCAATAATAGCTACTCCAAGATCTACTCATGACACAAATTCTAGACTCTCAAAAGTCTCTGAAAAGATTTAAAGATCAAAAAAAACCTTTGGAAAACATATGTACACAAAAGCATAAATATGTATCAACAATTATTTTCTTTCACATTTATACCATATAAATAGATAATTAAAGCCAACAAAAAGACTATAATCCCAAAAAAGGTCCTCAGAGATGTCCACTGGCTTTCCTTTTGTCTTAATTTCATTGGGGTTATTTTAAAAAAATGTCCAAGGTTTTATAACTAACAAGAGAAATGAAGTAACTGAGATAAAACCAAACTGCGTGTCTTCCATTTCACTGTATATCTAACTTCTGACTAGTTTCTGATTAATATTTTTCTGAAAGACTAACTTAAAAAAATTTTTTTTGGCTTTGCAAGATATCCATGAGGAAACTGATCTGTATCAAAGAATTAATTTCTAAGCAAACATTTTGTCAGCAAATTTAACTCAGGGGGAAAAAAGTAATAGATACACAAAAATCTTAATAAGTGGTATGATTAGTATAACTTACGATTTTTGTTTATTGATATCCAAAATGAAAAAGCCAAGAGAGGAAAAAACACGTTGTTTCTCATAAAAAATAGGTCAATAAAAGATATGGGAAATGATTACTGGTGTTTACATTCTTATTCCAATAAATTAAAGTTCTGTTTCTTATTCCACTTCCTCGTACAAATCTTGAGCAACACAAACTTCAGTGTCCTTACTGTGACACAATGACAAAATGACTAGTAATTAACTCTCAAGTTAGGCAGAGGCTTCTATAAAATGATATCCATAGTTTTCATCTCCAATCTAATCTTATACAAAGCAAATTAATCACATGTTTTAAAACATTCTTCACTTCCTATTCCAGGAAATATCACCATCCAATTCAACAAAGAGTAACTATTAACCAGTCATTTCTATTATATTCAGATTTTGCTTTAAGATATCACAGATATCCTTAAAACTCTTAAATGAAAAAGTGGCTCACGTCTGTAATCCTAGCACTATGGGAGGTGGAGGCAGGAAGATCGCTCAAGGTCAGGAGTTTGAAACCAGCCTGAGTAAGAGCGAGACCCTGTC
>VBSM01002608.1:100611244-100648995 GCA_008086735.1 Cheirogaleus medius | reverse complement strand
AAAAAAAGAAAAAGCTAATTATTATTACAACTCTGTTTTCATTTCTATGACAGCAGTATCAACAGTATAATCCAGTTGTCCACAGGAGCACTAAGACTTCAAAGGGAGCTCATTTGTACCTGCTCTGCCTTTCAGGAGTTTATTCTGGTAGTACTGCCACTCCAGCAGGGGGTTAGTGCCAGGACGCAAAGGTGCCCTTCCTGTGCCTCTGTTACTTGTAACAGCCACTGGTTTTCCTATGAGGAAAAGATTAAATTATTTCTACATCTGAGTACAGGGATGTTAACATGTAAAGGAAAATTTTTCCAATGATTTTTAAATTATGCCATTTTTCTTTAGCTTTATTTAGACATTAATCTTTAAAGAAGCTCATAGTTAAGATTATTAATCAACCGTGCAAACATCTAAGTTTCTTAGCACCTCCAAAAAAGTAAACTATTTGTAACAATTTTGATACATTTATTCAACCTAAAAGTAGCACTGTTATTTAGCTTTCCATGGTTTTGTGTTATTTTTTATAGTAGAAAACAGGCAACTCTGATACTAGATTCAGATTGGAGGGTTGGGGAAAGAAAGGAAAACATTAAATATATATAGATTTTTTAATATTTCCAGTATCATAACAGTAGGGTTAACATCTATACTTATTTTTTAATTTTACAGCAAGAAAAACTAAATAAATATGCATAGGAATCACAATCTGACCATCAAACATATACAGCCCATCAGTTTTTGCTTTAGCTATAAAGTTACTTTCATGTATTATTTCCTTTTGTGTGTGTGATAAATAACAAGTTAACCATAACCTTGTGAAGCAATAACATGGATAATTCACATATATTTACTGAATGTATTTCCTGTGAAGATCAAAAAAAATCAACAATGCATTATAAAGTTACTCTATGAAAATTAATTATTTAACATTCTAAAAACTTTTGGAGCTGGAGCAGCAACCACTCATAAAATAAAGCCCTGGTTTTTACCCAGCACCTTTTGTGCCATAATTATTTTTCACTTAAGAGAAGAACTGACTCTCAGAAGAAAATGCTAATAGTTATCTCTAGAGATAACTACTGAAAAATCCAGAATATTTTAAAAAGTATTGACTAGCTCACAAATATCTGAAATTTCATTAAAACAAAGACTGCCAAGAGGGACAACATATTTTAGCAATATTCAATAATGCAAAGTTATCCTACAATAAAAAAAGAAGGATGTTCACCTGCATCAGGACAATTAATCAAGTTCTTTGCTCTAAGAAAGTATAGTGACCCAAGTCTCAAACATATAGGCTACCATAAAATTCCATTAACAAAGTAAGAATACAGATAAAAATACAGAAACTGTCCAACATTGTCCCTGCCTGTATTAGTCATTGATAACATATCCTTCAGCTGAAGATGAATATTCTCCCCTAAAGACTTGATCTCTATAGGAAGAAGGAAACATTTTCTAATTTCCCTACACCTTTCCTGATAATGGAGTACAAAAAATTCGGAAGCAAGCAGATTTTCCCAAGTAAAATCAGAATAAATATTTTTTAAAAAGATTTTGTGACCCCTTTGAATATATATTTATAACAATGTAGCAATTTTCTTAAAACATAAACAAGAATACAGACCTTTGAGATCTGGTCTATTTCGTATACCCACTGATACAAAGAAGCAATCCATATCAACATGCATTATACAGCTCTGATGTCTGGGTGAACTCAATACTGACATATTTCCTAGAAGGAAAAAGAGAGTATTCAAACCCCAAACTAATTTTTAACATTTTTAAAAAAAATTAGGTCTAGTTAATTTTAGAAATATTTAAAAGATGCTTACAAGTAGGATAGTCTTAAAAAATAAGGAATCTACTAGATTATTTCTACTGCCTCAACAGAAGCCAAATTTAAGTTTCTTTAGCTCTAAAAGTAATTCAGAGATACAAATTTAGTTTCTTAACATAATTTTAAAGCAATTGTGGAATCCTGGTCAATAGTGAAAGGCAGCTAGGTAGATGAGATAGACAGAAAGACAGATGATAGATAGATAAATAAATAGTGAACATACCATGTTTTCCTAGCCTATGTTCTAATAATTGTCGATTAAAATAGTTTATCAAAACTTATCTCAAAATTATTTCTGTGATTATTTTATTAATGTATGAAGGTATTTTCATACATTTAGTTATGTGAAGCTAACTTTTGAAGATCATTACTCCATGCAGTTTATAAGCATTCCTTGATAAAATAACAATAAAATTAGCTACTATTATTCAGTGCTTGGTAGGTGTCAGACATTGTCATAAGAAGCTTACATGTTAATTTATTTAAATTCTCGCAACACTATGAGGTAGATATTATCCCCATTTTGCAGATTAATAACTTGTTTAACTCACACAGCCTATTACTAAGTGCCTGAGATGTGATTCAATCCCAAGAAGACTGATTTCAGAACCTTCAGATTACCATGCTGCTGTTCTAAGTAGATATACTTTAAAAATTGTCCATAAAACAAAAATGTTTATGCAAAAGGAATTTTTTCTCCTTATGCCATTAAATACTACTAGAAAATCAGCTATGAAGCACATATGCCACATTTAAGGAGATAAAGGTGAATGTCCTCTCCTATGGATAACGGCTTCTAGTCACCTGAGCTACAAGATTCATTAAGGTTATTTTAACCCCAATACAGACAAAACCAGAGTTTTCCTCCATTATCAATCTCATTCTTAGTCTTCTCCCCTAGTCCTCCAAGATACACAAGAAATAACCTTGTAAAAAGTTCTGATTTCATGAAGGAGTTTTCCTCAGATAGGTTTAAGAATATTAGTACTGAGGGATAGTCTTCACAATAGGCTTCTAAAAACTTAGACTTACCCCCTGAAGGTTTTGGACCACTCCATTTACCAAACTGTGACTATGATAGCATTTATCTAGTTCTCACAATGTTCAAGGCACTGAACGTTTGTTCATGTTTTCTTAAGCTCACAACCCCATGAGGCGAAACATCATTGACTATATATCACTCCTCTGCAGAGAGGAAATTGAGGCTCAGAAAGGTGCACTGACTTGCCCATGGCAGAGTGAGAGTACAGAGTGAGAGTGGCAGAGCCAGGATTGGGATTCAGGCTAAGCTATCTAACTCCAAAGCCAAGTACTTCCTTGCTACCTTCTATATAACCTCAAGAAATGATTTATAAAATAAATCTTAATCACAATTCTACTGTATAAATGTATTTTTAAAAAGTATTCTATAAACATAAACAACTCAAAATAAGGGTTTTAAAACATTGTGGTACAGAATGCATAAACCAAGTATCTACCAAATGCTTCCATACAATACCAAAATTTCTCATTTTATTCCCATTTATGAAACTAATTCATTAATAGTTCTTTGAAGTACTCACAATTATAATAAAAGACCTTCCGATTACAAGGCCAAGATATACTGTAAGGATGATCCAATACCTATAACATTATTCTGAAATATTTCACAAATACCAAAAGTATTTTTTGACTAAAACATATAGGAATACAAACACAATAAAATATAATGGAAAAAAACCCAAAAGGAGAGACTCTTTCACTTTCTAGAACAGAACCACAAGCTTCTTTCTGTACTTCAGCCTCCATAGCTATAAATTAAAGGGTAATTACTAGATAACCTCTGAGATCTCTCCCCCTAAAAAAAACCCCTATAATCTGCAATAGCAACTAACCAGATACTAATTTATGATGACTGGCACAGAAATGCAGCCTGCTATTGTTGCATGCATTTGCTTTTGATGACAAGGAAAATACTAATAACCAAAATACAATTAAGCAATCTACTTAGATGTGAAAACACTTAATCTTACTATAAGTTTATCACTGTAATTTTTGTCATTTTAATGCTATATCTCAAAATTATTTAAAAATCATTATGATGCAAACTTCTAGAAATTAACAATTACTCTTACCATACCAATTTCATTCTTACATGAGTTTAAGCACTGAATATATGTTATATTTACACACTTCAAAATTCAACAACTGATAAAGTCTACATGAGGAATGAATGCTCAGAATCCCAACCACGTTACTGTTTAAATTACCTGAAAATTTTCAGTTAGCCACAATTAAATCTGTTTAAAAAATATTTTAATAAATAAGAATGCTTTCTATAATTATACTTACTGTAATTTATATAACCTGACATTCCTAGAGACTTATAAGAACTTAGTATTGATCAGAATACCAATAACTAAGAACAAAATGATCAAGCACAACTGTTTCTTAAGAAAACAATTTTAGTATCTACCTGTGTCAGTTACAATAAGTGCAGACCTGCCTGTTTTCATTTTTTTTAACTTTTCCCTTCCTGGAAAGATACCACTACTTTGTCTTTGTAGGGTATTGACAAACTCAGTCAATTCACACTTCCACATTGATATGTGATGTAGTCTTGAACGAGCATAGAAGTCTGAAATAAAACTGCAGTCTGAAGGTTTGGATGGCACTGAAGGTACTGCCTTGCTAGGAATAGGTACTGAGGAAGTGCTTTTTGTGCTTGAAGGCCCCTGAACAGTGGAGTGGTGAGCACCATTGATTTTAGTGTTACTGTGCAAAGACAATAATGAGAAAGAATTAGTTCTGTGTGGATTCCGCAAAGCTTCTGTGTTTCTGGTGCTTTGCTGCAACTGCTGCAGAGAGCAGTCTCTAAAGTCCGTGCTGCTCTTCTCAGCCTTCTCCTCCTCCTGAGCAGAGTCTGGAGAAAGCCTGCTGGCAATACTGTTGCCCATGGGCACCAAGCAATCCTGTGTCTTTAAGGCACCATTAGAGCTACGAGTGTGTCCATTAAAAATAGCAGTGCTGCCTCTGGGATGTGGAACTCCATTTTGCTTCCTTCCTGGATAGGTCTGTTCCAGATCCACAAAACTAAAATCATTATTTGCATCTTCTTCATTCCAACTGTTCATTCCATTGACTTTGACTTCATTTTCTGTCTCAATCTTTTTAATTATGTGATTTCTAAAGTAGGAAAAAAAATTTATGTTAATAAGGTCTGACATTTAGGCTAAAACAGTTTTTGCATTTAAACATTTTCTTAGTGGCACACATTCTGATATTTCCCTCTTTAAAAACTACAAATTAAACCACGTACTTTATATTTTCTATCCTGACAAAAGATAATTATTTGCTAAAACAAAATAGCAAGGTAACTAGAAAATTCTAGAATAGCCTTTTAGGTTTTTAAAGAGTTTTCATTTCAGATAGTCGCAAAGAAGAAATATGATGGAATGGTTATTGTTGAAGAAAAACAAACAAACAAAAAAACTGTTTTCAATTACTTATCCCACAAAAACAATTAACTAGAATCTATAAGCTCTAAATGCCCAGTTCTGAAGCACAGTGCTTGGCATTTACTACACAGTCAAAAAATATTTGCTGAATTAACATGAATAACTTCGATAAAAATGCATTAAAAACTTTATTTGAATTCTTACTCCTAGTTTTACTTTTAGGTTTTATGTAGGAAACTATAAAACACTTTAAATCCAATACTGTTACAATGGGATCAAAGTTGTGAGGCCAGTTAGTGTCGGTCAGGAAAAAAACTCAGACTATACTGATTAACCCATTAATGGAGCTGACTGCTGCAGAAGTAGATAAAAAGTAAGAACAAGGTCAATATGTGGGAATAATTCAGTAAAATTTATATCTAGAAACATGAGGGAGTTATTCAATAAAATTTGTAATGAGAAAAATGAGGACCTGCCCTATTGACAAGGAAAATGACATTTCATTTCTAAGAAAAGCGTATTTAGATGTCAGAGTGGTCCAAGGCAATCTGAACCAAGTTTCCTGATGACAAGATTATAAATGCAGGACCTATAACAAATACCATGCTAAATTCACACCCTGGCTCTAGACGTTTGTTTAGTTACGCTTTGTAATAAAGACAAAATTTGCATTCATAAGAATCATCTAAGTAACAAAAACAAAACCCTGAATTACAGAGCAGTAATTCATTCTACTTGGAAATGTCCACAGCATCAATCCGATTATAGCTCAGGCACAGGATGAAGGATGCCATACATAGTACCAGGGTACAGGTGAAATTACCAAGTTTTGTCTAAAGTCCCTCATTCTAATAACAACTTGGTTTATTAGTAATTACAGTCTGACTGCACAAAAAAGTCACACAAGTCAGAAGCTAAATATTACCACCCATTTCTGGGTTGGCTTGGGCGCTGGCTAACCATCTCATGGAACATGACGGACAACTCTGAGCAGATCCAAGCCTCACATATGATCACGCCAGTGAAAGGGAAAAAGAGGACAAACTGGAAATGGTTAAAAGAAGAAAAAAAGAAAACCTAATTTGTCAGAGAAAGTCTGCTCCTTGAGATAAAAAGAAAGCAAGAGAACAAAAAATTATATAAGAACATTTCAAAGAAATTTACAAAATGTCCTGAACATACCAAAAAAAAAAAAATCTCAGAAAACAACCAAAGTGATGTAAGTCAGAAAAGTCTTACATTTGTTTTCTTTGCCAAAAACATTAAGATTCTTTACACACATAACAGCAACACATGCAACAGAAATGCATATACTGGCAAGAAAATAAATTGTCAATATACATTCTTCTTGTACTATAGTTTCTCAGCCTAGACAAATGGACATTTGCAAAGCAGCTATTAAATATACTGGAAATATCACTGGTAGATATACATTTCTTAGGCAATGCCATAAATGTATTAAAAAACTAAATAGTATATTTTTCCTAAAATTGTCACAAAGAATTTGAGAAAGCATATATCTATTTTCTACTCTTATTAGTGAGAGTAAAAAAAACAAGATAAAGCTATGTATTCTGTGAAAAGGTTTTCTGATATTATATGTTGTACACCTTGACATTACATCAAAAAAAGTAAAAGTTTTAGGTAACATAAAAAAACCCCAGAATATGCTTATAAATGAGTAAAAGTTAAATAACAAATGACAACAACAAAAATTACAGAAAGTAGTGATATTGGATCCTCCCAGGTTAATTAGACTCTTGGTCTTCTGGAAAAAATATAACCAATTCCCAGAGCAAGCAATTTAATAAATAAGGAGAAGGCTAATGATAATGAACCACCTGATATACAAGTTAAGGCAACACACCAATTAATTGTGAAGCCAATTTACCTAGGATTATCACAATTAAAGCTTAAATAAATATATTTTTTTAAAATCAGCCACATGAAATAAAGTCTACATTCATTCCCAATTCTACAACCAAGGTTCACCAACTACACTTCTTTGAGATAAAATATTTACAAATTTAGAACTATAGTTATGAATTTTGAATTTTTCAAAAATAACCTAGAAATGTTAATATTTTCTTGAACTGTCTATGCATGGCACACGACAAAAGTATGGCTTGTGTAGTTAGTTCAGTTTTTGAGAAAGCAACATTCAATAAAAAATTACTTGTGGGGAAATAGCTACTTTCATGAAAATCCATGAAAAAAAAATCTAATACTTTAAGATCCATTAGTATAACATGAGAATCTAGTATGAATGGAAAAAGTTGTTACATTTTATTTATGAAACTTTCATCATAAAAATGTCTTCAGCAGAGAATGGGCTGTACTCACTGCTAAAAACCAGCTTTGTAGTACTCCCAAACTAGACAAACTTACACCCTGTTGTTGAACTGTTTGGCTATATTGCTTGGACCTGGCACTGGATCCTCAGGTTTGCATACAGGATTAAAGTTGAGACCTTTCTGCACATTGGACTGCTTGGTGTACAGCTGATATGGAATGCAGGAGAGGAGTCGTCCAGCTTTGATGCTGAAACAAAAAAGCAACACCAATTTTGAGTTCAATACCTGGTGAAAATGAGCCTCATGAAAAATCAATGCTCTTAAAGACTGAAGTATTTCACCAACAACAGGCCATTGTTTATTCCTTCTTGTTGTTTTAGTGATCCTAATACAATATGATCTTAGAGTGGGGTGAGAAAAACTGCAAGCACAGAGCTGGACTAGTCAATATTCTAATCCTCATGACTTGAATATTACTGCTATCCCCTGTTAACTGTTAACATAGAATCACTAAGACTTTATGAAATTTCATCTTATAAATTTCATCTTAAGCTTTTCCAGGATAAGTAAACTGAATGAGGAGTCTCAATTTCCACAATTCATGTTAGGTCTACTAAATGTGAAAAACTGTAAGATAAAAAAACCTCAACTTTAAAAGTAATAATTTATACTATGAGAATGATAAAAGACAAGGCCATTTGAAGCTATGAAGCACAGAAGCTACCCATACATCCTATACCAAATGTGCATTACATATCAAACATGACCACTAATATTCAGGGAAATACCATCATTGTGGTACTAGACAGTGCTGGCACTTTAGCTGAAACTCCCAAACATCTATTTCCTTTTCTACTTAAAACTAATTTAAGCTGTCTTAAACTGATTTTTACTTTCTAATAAATTATCTACTGTATCTTTAAAAATATCATTTTCACTTCAAATTTAAAAATAACCAACCAATATGCTTATGCTAACATCCAAATTTTAAAACAAGCTCCTTAAGTATTAGGAAATATTTCAAAAATATTTCTGGTTTTTAAATCTAAAATATATACGAAGGAAGTCTTCACTTAATTATTTAGGAAAAAAATTAATTAATAAATAACAAACTAAAAACACTTTTCCTATTATTTCATAAATCCAAGAGTTTTGACATTTTTATTTTCTTAAATGGCACGCCACAAAACATCTTTAAAAAATAACCACGAAACAACTGAATTGGCTTACAGAACCCAATAAAAAATACTGAGTCAACAACTGTGAACACAGGAAAACATACTGATAATATATTCTAAAAATGGAACTATATAATGGTATATACCTATGTCTTTATGTAATTATATCAATAAGTAATAAGTTTACCTAAAGTACCTTAAACTGTATCCAAATACTAAAACTACTAAATTATTTGAGTAAAGAACATACTATACTAGTCACAAGACATTTCAATTTTCATTTACTCAAATGGATTTATCATCAGTTTAACGTTTTATCAAAATTACAGGTTACATTTAAATACTAGAATCAAAATTCTAAAATTAGACCATTTATTACTTTATTCTTTATCAAACTCTTTTTCTTTTAACAGTTTGTCTCAATTGCCTAACTATGGATCTTTGTCTTCTTATAGTATCAACTCACCTGGTTCCCCTCACCCTCTAAAGAAATATAGGTACTTAATACCTTAAGCAGAATCTTAACCTTAGCTTTCCATGCTTTCCATTCTTTTCATTGTTGATAGTTATAACTAAGGTACAAGAAGAGAGTGAAACTACACCCAGTATGCTACCTGCACATCTCAGGTAAAACCAAAGTGTAATGAACAGGAAAAATGCTCTATTATCATGCTCACTTCACCGATAAGACAGCATGCTGGCGTGATGCAGACTCTACAGGTGCTCTCTATGGTCAACACTGATCATACACAAGGTTGTAAGACCTTGTCCAACTTCTAACAAGAGCCATGTGGCCCAGCAGAATTCTTAGGCTTATATAAGAATAAGAGGAGATGGAGAGTGTTACAAAATTAGATAGCCAGTTTAAATACTGCAAGTCTCAAATCAGATATCCTTAGAGATACTCAGTAAAAGGAATTAAAGCTCAATGTACTACAGTAATGTTAAACAAAAAAATCCTTATAATCTGAGGCCCAAATCACTATCAGTTGTATACTCCTTATTATTCCTGCTTATGCATTTACCTAGCTACAGATACATGAACAGAAATATTATCTAAACTATATTTTTTAAAGATCTTTAAAAAATTTCTCAGGGATAAATTTCTAACATTTACTAACTTCCTAGCTTATCTAAAGCACAAAGGAACCATATCTACATTTTCTACTATTCTTACACACACACAAAAAAATATCAAAATCTAAATTTCAAAACCAAAAGGAACTGACATAAAGAAAAGTTTAGATTCTATTCAAAATTTTTTACCAGAGCTTGTAATGATAGCATTTTCTTTTATATGAAATAAATCTGCACATCAAATATTTTTATATTTTCAAGTCAACGTCCTAGCCATTCTCCATTAGAAAAACAGTATCTAACACCCATATACCCACTTGCACATCCATTCAGGTACCTATCTTCTTCCTTATTCAAAAGTGGATTCAAGGCAAGAAGGGATCCACTATGCACCAAGAAAAAGACTGAGCTGGTTTTTACTTATTATTCCATCACAAATAAAAATCACCCTAGGTGTTCAAGATGGAAATTCCCTTTGTCCTGCCCCTAGTTACCTAAATTTTCCAACCACTCACCAACACAAGATACCATAAGATCAAAAAAATAAATAACAAAAATGAAAATATGTGTATGACTTCTTCCCCTTCCTCCTATAAGGTGCAGATAATGTTTTTTCACTGTAGATACTGAGCTAAACTATTCGTTCTTGAGCTCCTAAAGACCAAAAATATATTTTCTAATATTACCTATAAGTCATTGGGAATTGGTCTAAAATGTGTGTATTGGCTAGAGTTAGCCAAGTAAAAATAATTTCAGAAGAATTTTATAGTACTGTGAGATAAAAATGTAAATGACATATCAATTTTTTTTTTAAAAAAAGACAAAATTCTACTAGAAACTATAGTTATATAAATATTCCATGCAAAGTAAATTGAGGCAGGCAGGACACAAGAAAACACAAATGGAATAAAAAAAGTCTTGAGAGATAAAACTGCAATCACTTTTATTTAAATGAGTTGAATAAGCACTCTAATAGTTGACAATGAATGTAATCAGAAACTAGAGTTTTAGCCATACATAAGTACATGACAAATTTGCTAATGTAAATAGATTGGGAGTTTTAAATTCTGATTGGGAAGTCCTACTAGCAGATCCTAGTGAGTTGGCATGAAACAGAACAATAAATGACCATTCTCTCTCAACTCACAACAGATCTATGTGAGAATCTAATCATAGGAGGCAGGTTCCCACACTACAAGACTCAACACAAAATCAAGAACAACAAAAACAAGACCAACCTGTAGTAACGTAGGTCAATGTTTTTAAATTGTGCTCCATGACACTCTTCAGGCTTGATGGGCCAGTAGGATATGTCACAGCAGCTTCTCATTATCTACTCTATTTCAAATTTCAATGTGAAATTGTCTCAAGAAAAGGATTACGACTAAAGTTCAAAAACCACTACTTACACTACATACAAGTGTGAAATTTACAAAACAAAGGTTTTAGTAAAATAATCTCATACCTTAAACTAATGTACACAGGCTTCTCATTAAAGGACTCCCCTGCCTTTTAGAAGTCAGGTCCCTATAATCACGCCTACGTTAACTCAGCTTTAATGACACATACGCAGACATCAGGGAATTGTAATGAAAGCAACACCCCACACACTTGGAAATGGTAGTTCCTTTTTAAACTGCTCAAGTGAAAACAGTAAAATGACTAATAATAGAAGAGAATAGCATGTATCATCCATTAAATAGCTAATATAATGTTTAACTTTTAAAGTATAATAAAATCTCATTAAAACACTGCTGAGAAGAGACCAACCAGATTGGGATAAGATTAATGAAAACAGTGCCATGATTTAACCAAAAGGAGTCCATACTATAATGACATAACAGACTCTGGCAATTATTTTATATATTATGATATATGACAACAATGGGCCAACTCATCTGTAACAAGCTTAATTGAATGGCAAAGAACAGACCCAAACAGGAATCAAAATACCTCAATCCTAAATCCTGCTCTGTTCTAAGGGCAAATCATGAGAACCTTACTGGCTCTGCCTGCTCATATACAATATAAGACCAGTAGGCCATATAATCATGATGAACAAAACCACTTTTAGCTATTTAAAAACTGATGATTAAGCCTGACTCTAGATTAAAATAAAATCAATTAAAGCGAATTTTAAGATTTATAACTATCTCGGTTGCTTTTTCTATTGTATTATCTCCCTAGCTGCATTTGGCAAGAAGGAAGGGCAGGTGGAAAGAAAACAGCTGTAATGAAAAACACCATTTCCTAAGTGAATCAAGTTGCCCCAGCAAGAGCCCTTTCTCTCTATTCCTCTACTGTCCATGGATCTCCCTCATTCCCTCCAAAGCCAAACTATTGCTAAGATAAAAATTCTAGCACAGTGACAGGATTGTCTGTGACAACACAGTTCAACTCCGGAGTGATGCTAAATGCTTATACTGAAAACTTTACAAATTTTTATGAGGAGACACATAACTAAAAGCCATTTTAATCAATCCTATCTAATGGATGGCTAGTGTAAGGTTTAAAAAATCCTTATCTTTAAAATACATTTGACTTTCTGGAGGTATTAATATACTTTTGAACTTTTGGAATTTTCTAATACTTGATAATATTTACAGAATAAAAATAAAATAACAGTAACTTCTTATAGTATGCCTTTATAACATGCTAGGCATTGTGATAGGTAGTTTGCACAAACAATTTCTATTTCTCATGTAACCATAGCAGATAAATATTAGCCTTCTTTTACAAATGAGGAAATGAGGTTCTGAGTGACTGCATAATGTTTATAAAATTACATCAGGTTATACGGATAATGAACTGCTGAGTTTGGATGTGAACCCAAGTATGTCTTCAGAGCCCAGGCATAGACTTTTCCACTACTATGTTGCTTCTCACTGAATTTATGTGGCTAAATATAATAAAAAGGAACCGAGCAATACTTAATCTGCGGAATAAGTTAATGGAAGTTATCAGAATTAGTAAAAACTGGAATTAGGAAAAAGGTTTGGCAATTGACTTAAAAAGATAATTTCCAAATTTATTTCAGTAGCACCTCATTATATAATCTGATCATTCATATACGGATTACTATCTACCCATACATAAAATTCTGATTTTAATATTTTCACTTTTATCTTTTATAAAACCAGCCATCACTCATATGCATTATATACTGTATGCCATATCAAAAAATAAATCACTAAACTGGCATCATCAAGGTTTCAGATGACATATTTAAACTCAGGAAGTTAATATGAATGGCCACCACTAATTTACAACTTTTTTCCAAACCAACAGCAGAGAAACCATAGTTAATCACTGAGAAATTGTTAATAGTAACATTATAAACTGCTTTCCCTGCTTGTCCCCACTCCCAGCACTCCAGGCCCACATTATCCTGACGTACTAACATGCTAATAAGCAAAAAAAAAAAAAAAAAAAAAAAAAAAAAAAAAAAAAAAAAAAAAAAAAAACAGATACTAAGTAGTAAACATGATATAATTTACTTATACATTAAGCTTATTGTTTATTACCTGTCTCTCCCAACAGAATGTAAGTTCATAAGAGGTAGTGAAGGGATTTTTATTTTGTTTCATTGTTATTTCCCAAGTACAGAACACTACCTAGCCCATAATAGGTACATAAATACTTGTTGAATGAATAACATGATTGAACAATCCCTTCCCATAACTACTTCTTGCTTACCTAAGTCATCTCCCCTAATTTCTGGCAGCTTGGATTGCAAGAACACTAACATAATACTTTTAATACGACACTAAATCCTAAGCTAATGAATTATCAATGTGAGGTTAAAGAGTATAGTAGTGTTAAGACAATATTTTTCACTCTGTCAATTAAGAGGTAATATGATAGATATTCATTTAAATAGAAATAAAAAACATTTCAATTAAGGAGGAAATTTGGATTTTGAGACAGGATCTACAATTTTTCCTTCTTTGCCAGCAAAGTAATAAACTTCTTTTTCCTTCTCAAAACACCTGTTCTCATTTTTCTGATGTGGCCTCGAGAACAAGTGCCGAGCTTTCAGTAACACAGCCTTGGTGAAAGAGACCCTATCTCTTAGATAAATGAATAAATAAATAAAATAAAAAACTGTTTACAGATTCTCCCCTATCAATCCCCTGGCTCTTGCCTCCACACACTCTAGCTGGGAGTCCTAGGGAATTTTCCAGTTCCTTTAACTCACTCCTAACCCTTTAAAAACAGGTTTTATAGTGTGAGACAATGCTACAGTGGGCCAGAGAGCAAGGGAGCTCTGTGAATCAGGTATGCTGGACAATGCCCCCCAGAGAGGTGGGACTTGAGCTGGGGCCTTGGGTTGTGTGTTAAAGGAGCTTGGGAGATTTCAAACTAAAATATGAGTCCCTGGTATAAAAAGCATTTTGAATTAAAGACCTTTAGAGATCAATAGGCCTAGAAAAAAAATTTAATTATTAATTTAATTAAATTTAATAAAAAATTAAACTTACCTTTCCACAATCCATTCTGGTCTAATTACTTTTTCCCCCTTTAATTCTTTAATTTTGGCATTAGGAAGATTTGTGGCAATAATGTGTGTTGTTTTGGATCTGGAATAATACACATGGTATTGACCTCCATGCAACATCATTAGCTTTCTCAATTCCTCAGCAGAAGGATCTGTAAAATTAATATTAAAATATATTAAAAGTTTTAAGCATAAGAAATTAGAACCCTAGTGAATAATCCCTTAAATAGGCCAATTTAGAGAACCTCACTGGTTCACTTTCTCCTTGGCCAGTAAACAAAGCTGGGAAGTAAGTCACAAGGTAATAAAGCTATGTTGCCTTATCACATCCTCTTCCCCGGCTGCCAGAGATAGTCAACTAACACAAAAACATCTACTGTAAGAAATGCCTACCAGAGCAAATAGGGACCTCAAAGAATGACCCAAATACTAATAACAGAGCAAATATTTTTAAATTTGGATATTTTACATATGACCTTGATATTGGTATCTTATGTTTTTGAAAAATTAACACCTATAAAGCAATTTATGGATCACTTCAACTCCTCCAGAGTAATACAAGAATAGTCAGATAAATTATTCACACTTACTGTAAGTAGACTTACTGTAGGGCTTACTAATGGACCTTCCTCCTAAAGCTTAATAATTTCAATTTTTATTTTTATTTAAGAAAACATTTAAAAAGTTAAATGGTTAATCTTAACACATTCCCTAATATCAAACTGAATCAAGGCCAAAAAATAAAGCTCACCAATACAAAAAAATATTCCAGACCAAGAAATCTCATTTTTCAATTTTCAAATTGTTTTATTGTTAATAAAATATAGGAAATATCTTAAAAATCTTAATTATCAGAAACATATTAAGAAAGAAAATATCTTAAAGAATCAATGTGATTTATGCTTTTCCATAAAAAGAAATGTCTGATTCACTAAAGCTATGTTATGATCTACATTACTAGTATCACATTAAACTAATTATTTTCAATCACTTTTCTGTTTCTTTCACCTATGATCCTAATGAATGCTCTAAATCACAACTCCCCTAGCAACAGCTGTACCCAGGAGGTAGGTTTCCACAGGAGGCTTATGTATCCACTTTGTTATTAAAAGATTTTCCTTAAGCTTTACCAATATAGGTCGAAGTATTATAATAAACATTTTTATTATGACAACTGTCTAATCAGACAAATTTTAGTCTTAAGGAAAAGGAAAAAAGCCTAATAGCACTTATAGATATGCCAGGTTTATCTAAGTCTTACAGAACAGAATTTGACACTACTGATTACACATACCAGCACTATTCAATAGGAAAATAATAACGTGAACCACGAATGCAAGCCACATATAAATTTTCTAGTAGCTTCGTTAAAAACATTAAAAGGTAAAATTCATTTTAATGTTTTAGGCTGGGCACAGTGGCTCACGCCTGTAATCCTAGCACTTTGGGAGGACTACTTAAGGCTAGGAGTTCAAGACCAGCCTGAGCAACATGGTCACAACCCTGTGTCTACAAAAAATAGAAAAATTAGCTGGATGTAGTGGTGCACCTATAGTCCCAGTTACTCGGGAGGCTGAGGTGGGAGGATAACTTGAGGCCAGGAGTTTGACATTGCAGTGAGCTATGATGATGTCACTGTACTCAAGTCCAGGCAACAGAGCAAGACCCTATCTAAAAAACAAAACAAAACTTTAATATTTTAACCCAACAGATCAAAATATTATTTCAACATGTAATCGACATAAAAATATAGAGATTTTTCAACCTTTTCTTTCATATTAAGTCTCCAGAATCTAGCATTTATTTTATATTTACTGCACATCTCAATTTAGCCACATTTCAACTGCTTAATACATGTGACTAGTGGCTACCAAACTGGGCAGTGTAACAGAGAATTGAAAACATATTTTTAAATAAAATGTATTCAAAATTCACAATAGAAGATTCTCAGGGGTTAAGAATCACAAAAACTAAACTATAGTATAAGAATGATTTAATGTAAAATAGTGGATATTAAATAGCTAGCCAAAAAGGAATCTCTAATTTACTTTGTTTCTCTAATACTAAAGTACTTGCCTGACTTTATAAAACAGCAGTGAAAAGTATCAAACCAAAGGCTAGATTATAATGCATTAATATGGACACCAAATCCAACAAAAAGCACAGAAATCTAAAAAATTAATTTGCAAGTTAATCTATGAATTTCTTAAACTAATTCTAATTCTATTAAATGATTTAAATCGAAAATTGCTGACTGCCCTCTACTTAATTGAAAGATATGCCAGGAACACATTAACTTTGCATATACATACTCATAATGCACTCTCCTCTCTACTAGTTGATCTTCAAAATATAATTACTCTAAAAATTTGGAACTGGAAAACCTGAAGAATTCATTGCCCTTCCACTGGATGAAGTTAAGAGGGTTCTTTGAAGTTCAATTTTGAAAGCTCTTGCATATTCCTCAATGTGAAGTGAACCATGAAAACCAATCTAGTTAAAAGGTAAGATCACATAAACTATGGTGTCAGACTGACCTGGGTTTAATCTTGACTTTAACATTCTTTAGTTGTATGACTTTGAAAAAGTTACCTAACTCCTTTAGGCTTTCTCATCTTTCTTCATAAATAAATAAAGCCATAACAATGAAATAAGTCTGAGACATAGAAAGCACTCAATATGATCACATTAGAACTCCTTACAAATAATGCACATGACTTGAGGCTCCTGCCCTAGACTCTACACAAAAAAGAAGACAATATGCATACACTGGCACATGGTGGCCCTGACTTTCAAACAAAAACAGAACTGTCAGCAATGCACTATGCACAGCAGCCAGGGACTACTCCATCAAACAGCCTGACGTGGCATGCTAAAGTCTGGTATGCATGGTAGCTGGTAGAAGCCCTTTTTTTTTTTATTTTTTAGACTTTAAAATAGTATTAATATTTCTCTCTGGTTCTATTTCTTCAGTAGAACATACTTCCTTATTATAATTCAAAAGAACATAACTGGTAACTGCAGATTTACATAATTTTTTTCTTGAGACACGGAGTCTTGCTCTGTTGCCCGGGCTAGAGTACAGTGGTGTCCTCATAGCTCACTACAAACTCAAATTCCTGGACTCAAGCAATCCTCTTGCCTCAGCCTCCCCAGTAGCTGAGACTACAGGTGCATGCCACGACACCTGGCTAATACTTTTTTATTTTCTGTAGAGAAGCGGTCTTACTATGTTACTCAGGTTGGTGTGGAACTCTTGGCCTCAAGCCACCTTCCCACCTTTGCCTCCCATAGTGCCAGGATTATAGGTGTGAGCCAACATGACCAGCCAATAAATTCATTTTTATGTTTAACATTCTCCTTTAATTCAGCAGAGGTGGGTTAATTAGAAAAAAAATTTGGGAGACAGTATCTAACACCATGAAATCTACATGACATTAAGCACTGTATCACACACTGCCTATAGCAGACCCCATCCCTGCAATGCACTATACCAGCTAATTTTTTTCATAGCACCGATAATCTGAAATTGCCTCGTCTATTTGTTTACCTGTTTATCGCCAGATTTTTCCCTGAAAGACATGCTTCTTGAGGGTGGAAAACTTGTCTGTCTTGTGCACTTTCAAATCCCTGGCACAAAGCAGGTGCTCAGTTAAGTATTTGCTGAACTAATTAATATTCTGAATGCATCACAGACTCTTGCCTCAAGTCCTCCACTCTAGCAAAAGTGGAATGCAAGTGGTATCAATACTTCAAATGTCAAAGCAATAATTCACTCACTCACAAATTAGAGAGGCCATATAACGTATTATTAAAAGCACAGACTCCAAAGCAGGACTGAATGAGTTCAAATCCTAGCTTTACCACTTTCTAGTTGTGTGAACCTAAGGCAAGTTGCTTAACGTTCCAGAACCCCATTTTCCTCACATGTAAACTGGGGGTGATGATAATAAAGCTTCAGAGGCTTTTGTGGGAATTAAAAGAGCTAAAAAGTATAAATTACTGAGAAAAGTGCCTTGTATACAGTAAGAATTATGTGTTGGATATTACCAGTATTAGTATTATTTTTACCATCTCTTATCCCAAAGCAGGAATGAACTCCAGAGCTGAGGCTGTTCTCAACTCATAAGCCATTAAATTTTTTTCAATCCATAATCCTTCATACAGATCATTCTCTTGTTGCCCACCCTTCAGTACATTTTCCTTCAAGAATGTCCTTAACATACTGGCTAGGAGTAAGAAAATGAAAAATAAAAACAAAACAAAACTGGATTCAGGAAATCCTATCCTCCAAATCTTTATAATCAATGTCACTGTTCTGAGATGTGAGAGCAAATTCTTTTCTCCTCATTGTTCTTTCCATTGTTGTCTTAGCTATTCCCACCTGCTTAAGGCACATTATTAGGGGGAAAATAAAATGTAAATGAGATAATTCTCTGCAGCAAAATATTGGTTAGTGTAAATGGTACTAACAAGAATAAAATATTAGGGCTAAGCACAGTGGCTCAAACCTGTAATCCTAGCACTTCGGGAGGCCCAGGTGGGAGGATCACTTGAGGCCAGGAGTTGGAGACCAATCTGAGCAAGAGTGAGACTCTGTCTCTACAAAAATTAGAAAAATTAGCCAGGCATGGAGGCATGTGCCTATAGTCCCCGCTACTGGGAAACTGAGGCAGGAGGATCACTTGAGCCCAGGAGTTTGAGGTTGCGGTGAGCCATGATCATGACACTACACTCCAGCCTGGGCTACAGAGTGAGACCCTGTCTCTAAAAAAAGAATAAAGTATTGGGGCCAGGAACAGTGCTCATGCCTGTAATCCCAGTACTCTGGGAGGCAAAAGTGGGAGAATCACTTGAAGCCTAGAGTTTGAGAATAGCCTGGGCAACATAGTGAGACCACATCCACACAAAACATAAGAAAAAAATTTGCTGGGTGTGGTGGCACATGCCTATAGTCCCAACTACTGGGGAGGCTGAGGCAGGAGGACTGCTTGAACCCAAGAGTTAAAGGTTACAATGAGATATGATCGCTCCACCGCACTCCAGCTTGGGTGACAGAGAGGCTTTTTCTCAAAAAACAAAAAAGAGGCTTTTTTGTTATGACAACGGGTCCATTCGTCATCTATGGTGAATGTATCTTGCTCTTGCTCTATAAACCTATATCTTGTTCTTGCTCTATCATCCTATCTTTCTCTCCTCAATAAACCTCATTTTGTACTAAAAACAACAACAACAAAAAACAAAAGAAACATCAAGAATAAAGTATTGTGCTTGAAGAACCATCACCACAGCAATGAAAGGACTTCCAGCATTCTAAAAATTCAAAACTGTTTAGCAGCACTTCTTATGCAAAATAATGAGTATTCCCAATGAAAAAGGCGGCACTGTAGGATACGAAAGTGTCTCATAAATCAGTTTAAATTATATTCCACAATATTCCTACTGTTAGTTTCATTTTACGTAACATTTCTTTGAGAACATTCTAAGCGCAACTAAATTTTCAGGATTAACTAAAACCAACCACAGTAAGTAACAGACAATTAAAAGCACAATAAAAGTATAAGGCATATAACCATAAGGAGGACTACAATTCCGGGACACATTTAGGCCTAAAGCACTACTAGTGAAATTTCACCAAAGCAAATGACACCTATTAACACCACAATAGCCATATGAAGACAACTTACACGTCTACAGACTCGCCTTATAAAGAGAGTTTTTGCTCATCTCGTTAAAGCAAATTCTATAAACAAAATTTTAAAATTTTATACAAAAGCTCTCCCAGATAGATCTTTACTAAGAAAACACTGATTATGCACACTGCTTCATTCTGCATATCCAAAGAACTGGATGGAATGTTGGTAGAAAGAAGTGGAATGGCTTCTTATCTTTCCTTTGGCCCTACCACAGCAAGACCCTCATTATTTCATAATATTTGAGAGTCTTACAATCCTGTAAATTAGGAAAGATAATAGCCACTGATGAGGAGACAGCAAACCTACCATGCACTCCCTCCTGCCTCTGACTCCTATCCATCATGCCTTCTCCAGTAGCCATACTTGCCCTCTTGACCCCTTTCATCCCTAATTACCTCAGACTTAACCAACTAAGCCACCACAATCAACTAAAAGCCACATACACTCAACCAAACAAAAACTGAAGAAAACTTTCAATAGCCCAGAGAATAAATTTTTGAATACTTACCATGTGCAAATACCACATCAGGTACTTGCAAGGTTAAAGGAGGGGGCATGCCGGGCGGTGGCTCACGCCTGTAATCCTAGCACTCTGGGAGGCCGAGGCATGCGGATCGCTCAAGGTCAGGAGTTCGAAACCAGCCTGAGCAAGAGCAAGACCCCTTCTCTACTAAAAATAGAAAGAAATTAATTGGCCAACCAAAAATATATAGAAAAAATAAGCCAGGCATGGTGGTGCATGCCTGTAGTCCCAGCTACTCGGGAGGCTGAGGCAAAAGGATTGCTTGAGCCCAGGAGTTTGAGGTTGCTATGAGCTAGGCTGATGCTACGGCACTCAAGCCAGGGCAACAGAGTGAGACTCAGTCTAATTAACTAATTAGTTAATTAATTAATAAAGGAGGGGGCAGAAATTAAACAGTAAGTCCTCTCCCATGTCAGAAGTTAAATTCCTCCATCTCTGATTTACAAGATCAGAGTCTCACAGAAAATGGAAGGAGATATGTGTATATCCATAGAAAATAATTTATGGAAGGCATTTCCTTTCAAAAAATTAGATCTGTCAACATTAAATAAACTCCTCTCCTAAATCACCACATTCTTACGCTCAGAAAACATCAATGTAAACTGTAAGTTTTCATACAAATTCCTATCACTTGAAATGTAAGTCTGTTACACTTGCATATTCCCTTGTTTCATTTTGTAAATTATGCAAAAGTATTCACCCACCTACCCACCTTTTCACAAACTTTCAGCAGTGCCAAAGTCACTAGACCTGGTCTTTTATCCACACACACATTGAAAAAAGCAGAAAATAACCAGAACACCTCTTTCCATATGAATTGTACCAATCCCACCCCACAGAAGAATGAGATTACCACCCACTAGGTTTGAAGCACTGACTCAGCTGGCAAGCTTCCATAAAAATAAATTCACACAGGGCTTACCTCCCAGAAATTATAAGTCAGTAGGCCTATTCTGCAGCCCATTTCTCATTAACAATTAAATTTAAGAAAACTGAGTTGAATTAACATGTGAGTGAAAATATTTTAACATTCCAATGTACAATACAAAACCCTGATATTTATTCACTCACTCAACTAATATTTATTGAGAATCTACAATGTGCCAGGTAAGGTTCTAGGCACCAGCACAACCAAGACTGGAGTCTGCTCCCATGGTAGTACTTGTATTCCCCTGGGGAGACAGACAATAATGTGTCATATAAATAATGCCTGTTCAGGTGCAAATAAATGCAATGAAAAGAGAGAAAGTCGGATAAGGGGTTAGAGAGTGACTAGAAGGGATAAAGAATTAGAGAGTGACTAGACACCAATTTTAGATAATGGCAGTCAGGGAAGGTATCTTCAAGCAGGTAACATGAGCAGAGATCTGAATGACGAAGACCTAAAGCATCAGAAGGAACAGTAAACACAAGGCCTTGAGGTGTGATATCTGATCCATGCTTGGCAAGAGGTTACTAATAAAATAGACTCCCTGATTCCAAAGAACTTAATATCTAAAGACCTGACAATATGAGACAAAAGTCAGGTATCAAAATAAATGTTTCTAGCAATAATGCTATGAAATTTAAATACTGCCTTAGACACAGAAAGAGGTAACATCTAATTGTATATGAGTCTTAATTAATGAATATAATTCCAGTACACAGAAGTAGTGAGGGAAGGAGCTTTTCGTCAGAGGCAAAAGAACAAAGAGTAATATGAAAGTATTAATGTATGTAATATGAAAGTATTACACAAAGACGAGCCTGTTGACCAAAATTAGAGAATGTGAGGGTGAAAAGAAAATGTAGGTCAGGATTAGGACTAGAATGCCTTTACCCATTTTCATTTAGAATATACCCATTTATATAAAACCCAGCTAAAAAGTCCATTCCTTTACGAAGTATTCACTCCAACTCCCAAAGGCAATTGCTTCCTCTCTTCTACACTGCCACTCATTTTCCTGTTCATGTCTAATTCCCAGAGATTACTTTTTTGTCACAAAATCCACATTCTCCATCAACTGCCATCTCTTCAAGCATAGTTCCTAACACAAAAGCAGTGTCCAAAACATATTTCTTTAATCACCTAAAGTAGAATAGAATGGGAAGGGTCTGTAGATTAGAAAACACAGTAAAGATGCCAATTCTCACCAAATTCATCTACAGGTTTAATGTAATTCCTATCAAAACCCCAGCAAGGTATTTTGTAGACAAAGAAATGACTTATTTTAAAATTTTTATGGAAAGGCATAGGCCCTAGAACAGCTAAATTAATCTTGACAAAGAAGAATCAAGTAAAAGGAATCACTCTACCTATTATTAAGGCTTACCACATGGGTACAATAATTGAGATAGCACAGTATTGGTGAAGGAATGGACACAATGGAAGAAAAAAGAGAAATCAGAAAAAGACCCACCCAAATGTGTCCAAATGATTTTTTTACAAAAGTGCAAAAATAATCTAATGGAGGAAGGATAGCTTTTTCAACAAATAGAGTACTATAGCAGCTGGAAATCCATAGGCAAAAAACAAAACAAACTTTAAACCCTAAAAATGGAACATGAACTTAAATGTAAAAGATAAAACTACAAAACTTTTAGAAAAAAAATAGGAGAAAGTCTTTGGGATCTGACACTAAGCAAGAAGTTTTTAGACTTGAAAATATAGTCCATAAAAGGGAAGTCTTAAATAAGACCTCATCAAAATTAAAATCTTTTGCTCTGCAAAATATCATTATCAAGAGAATGAAAGATAAGCTACAGACTGGAGAAAATGTTTGCAAATCACATATATGACAAGAGTAGTATCTAGAATATATAAAGAACTCTCAAAAACAGTAAAAAATCCCAAACAATCCAATTAGAAAATGGGCAAAAACCACAAAGAGATAATTCACTGAAGATGACAGAGAGATGGTAAATAAACATATGAAAGAATGTTCAGTATTACTAGCCAACAGGCAAATGTAAATTAAATCCACAACGAAATACCACAACACATCTATTAAAATGGATAAAATAAAAAATAAATACTGGCAAGGATGTAAAGAAAGTGGATCACTCATACATTGCTAATAGGAATATAAAATAGCACAGCCACTTTGGGAAACCATTTGGCAGTTTCTTACCAGAACTAAAGGTGCAACTATCATATGACCTAACAATCATACTCTTAGGTTCACACAAAAACTCGTACACAAATGTTCATAATCCAAAACAGGAAATAACCCAAATGTCCCTTTAACGGGTGGATGGTTAACTAACTGTACATCCACACTATGAAATACAACTCAGCAATATCCAGACAATTTATGCAGAGTGAAAAAAGCCAATCCCAAAATGTTACATACTGTATGTACTAGTTATGTATTCCTGAAATGACAAAATTATACAAATGGCGACCAGATTAGTGGTTGCCAGGGGTTAGGAAGAGGCCAAGAGCAGCGAAGAGTAACATGAAAGATCTTTGAGGTATGGAAATATTCTGTATTTTGATTGTATCCATGTCAATTTCCTGGTTGTGATACTGTACTCTATCTAGTCTATAAGATGTTATCACTGGTGAAAGCTAGGTAAAAGGTTCATGGTATTTCTCCATTATTATTTTGTTTATTTTAAGAGATAGAGTCTCACTCTGTCACCCACGCTAGCATGCAGTGAGTGGTGTGATCATAGCTCACTGCAACCCGGAAATTCTGAGATGAAGCCATCCTCCCACCTCAGCCTCCTGAATAGGTAGGGACTACAGGCAAGTACCACCACACCTGGCTAATTTTTTTTTTTTCTTTTTGTAGAGACAGCATCTCCCTATGTTGCCCAGCCTGGTCTCAAACTCCTGGCCTCAAGTGATCCTCCCACCTCAGCCTCCCAAAGTGCTGATTACAGGGGTGAGCCACTGCATCTAGCCTCTATATTATTTCTTAAAATTGCATGTGAATCTACAATTAGCACCAACAAAAAAGTTTAATTAAAAAAATGAATGGAAGGCAAAGTAAACCTTAACAAGGAAAAGATAACTTTTTTGGTGAAAAAAGAGAAGATAGAGAATGGGTTGACAGAGGCAGTATATCAGGAGATGGGGGAATCTTCTCTTTAAGCTCAAGTTCAATGCTAACTGAGTTAAGAAGGACAGGGGCTATGAAAGAGAGGCTCAGATGGCAGAACTGGGAGCTTTAAAGGAATCAAGAAAACCTGGAATTTCCACAAGCCTGTGGAAAGCACGGTTAAGAATCAACAAGAAAACAGTATCCTCTACTTACTGCATGTTAAGCATTATTTTTTATTTGCTAATTCATTACACAGAAGTTAATTCTGTTTTATCCATAAAGTTGCAAAGTATTCACTAAAACTGAAAATTTTTCTAAAAATAAAGTTATTTTATATCACCACAATTTGCATGTTACTGTGAAATTCAGCATAATGGAAATTTATTTGTAGAACCATAATAAAGTCCTAACAATAAATAACAAGAGCAAAAATTACTATTGTCATCCCTTTCCTAAAGAAAAGGATAGGGGCAATAATGGGTCTAAATAGAAAATGTCTTACACTCGCACAAAAATTAGCAACAAATATATCCAGATTCTCAACCAAGAAAGAGACTACTATAATATTCAATTTTTTATGTCCCTCACACAGAATCTCTTTTTCTTCCTCTTACTGGAACAAAGTTGTCCTCATTAGCTGGGACTTCCATAGATGGCTAATGTAACAAGCAATGTTTGTTTTTATTAACACTTTTAATCTTTTTACATGCACCTCAGGAAAGTCCACGGAGCTTGAATGTGCCAGGATACTTAAGCAGAAAAGTTAACAAGCTTGCTGCATGTGAACTTCCCAAGGCTGCAACAGCATTCATTTTGAGAACATTCTTAGACTAAATTCCTTGTCAGTGATACCTAATAAAATTCTTAATTATAACCAACATGCTCTATTCATACTAAATCAGATAAATGTAGCAGTTAATTATTAATAATACTTAACTTTAATTCGACAAATATTTCCTGAATGGTTGAAATAATTGAAACTGAAGTCACTAAACAGGGTGTCCCAAAAGTCACCATACATTGGGAAAATGGGAAATTGTAACTAAATGTACCATTGTTTATAAAATATTCACTACAAAATTTTTCCTTTTGGGACACCCTGTAGAGGCCCTGAGGATATAGCAGTGATGAAAATGTAGCTACTGTTTCTTGTCTAGTAAACAGGAAAACTACAGTGAAATTTAATGAATGCTAAGATGCAGGTTCTTTCAAGGAGTCATAGCTACAGAGGAGCATGAGAAGTCACCTAAACCAACAAGACAATCAGACACATAGAGACCTGGAGGATGAACAGGTATCAGCCAGGTGAGAAGTGGAGAGGGGAAAATATAACAGACTGGTACGAATATTCAGTCATTCACTTAAAAAAATACACTAAAATGATTATAAGGAGACAAATCCCTAAGAGAATGAAAACTGTAGGAGTAAAATCTGATTAATAGTAGACAAGTACTAATTGATTTTGTAGTTCAGAGAAAGATAAAATCTAAGCTGGCTATATGGAAGTCCAAAAAGAGACTGCTTGTTACAGTAAAACCAAGACAAGTTAATGAAACAGAGGTACTGGGCACCTCCAAAACTGGGTGTGTAGATAAGTTTTATGATAGAAAGTTCATGGTTGAAACCATGTAAGAGGCAAATTACAATTCCCAGATTTCTTCCCCCAATTAAAAGAAGAAAGACTACCCTATCCCTTCCATATATAGGACTCAATGACAACAGGAATAGCTGGTGGGGGAGAAGGAAGGAGACGGAAAAAAGAATAGGGAGATTAAGTGAAATTCTACTTTTTCTAAACTGAGAATTCTGGCCTTTTCCTTCCCTCTTGGCAACCAAAATGCTGGCAGGTAGGTTTATTCCCTTTTCCAGGCAGGAGACTAAAAGATTCCTTCCTGGAAAATCTAACGCACACCCCACCCTGCCCAAAAGGTTCTATGGATAATTACAGTTGGAGATTCACCACTGAAATGGCCCAATCAGATCCCTGTACAGTGAAGCTCACAGTTCACAAGCTCCACCCATGTGCAATCAGCTCTCAATAAGCTATGTAAGCAAGAGCACTGTTTCTTCATTTGAAGCCTCATTTAATACTTTAAACTATATACTTTGATAAAATTAAAATAAACACAATGGCAGGTAAAAAAGGCATGGAAAAGTGAAGGAGGAATATCTAAACAGAGGATTTTATTCTTTTGTCATTTTTAAATCATTTTTATAAATAAAATAAATAAGTAAAAACAGAATTTTAAAACAAATCATTCTTAATCCCAATAAAAGTACAGGCTAAAAGAGGATACCTAAAAAGTAAAAGTACTCAACCTGTATATCCATTAACATAGATGGCAACTCCACTAAAAATTGTAGATGAAGTTACATCCTTCTGCATAGCCGCATCTGATCGAAATTGTTCCTCCAATTTCTGGACCTTGGCAGCCATATACCCACCCTAGAATTAAAGAAAAGGTAAACCAATCACAAAAGTTACATTTTCTCCCCTCTCCCCTTTTTTAAAAAGAAACTTATACTTAAAAAACAAACTAAATAAAATGACTTTATTTGTGTTAGCAACCAAGATATAATGATGACTTCTTAAACATGAACCACAAGGCAAAGGCAATAAAACACGCAAGGAAGACTTTTGCCCTCTGTCAACTCAACTTCTAATAATTTTATTATATTCTTACAATGATAAAACTTACTTTTAAAGAAGAAAAAATTAGGTCAATAATAATAAACTTAATATCACAACATACTATTCTTATGTACATAATTGGGCAAGTTACACCAAAGTTTAAACCAATCAGAAGTTTTACAAGAAGTCTAAGAGCATATTTTTAGACTGGCTTCCACTATCTTCTGTATAGGGAGCTTAAAAATGAATTATTTCAAGTAAAATGAAGCAACTGGATGAATCAGTGCAGTCTTCCACACATGTGGATAAGAATACAAGGAACAACTCAGTGGCTAAATTCTGGACCTAATCAATCTATTTAATAATAGTATTAACTTTCATTAGATAACTATCAACCTCACAAAGAACATAAAATTCTTATCTTTGCAAAACACCTTGACAGATCTAAAAACTCAGCCATACTTGTCCCGAACCTTGAAATAATTAAGCTTGATTGATTTGAATTATTAGGTCTTTAAATTAAAGCTGTAGGTGGCTAGAAGTAGTACATATCTTTTTTCCAAAATGGAAATGGCTTGTTTTCACTGATTATTAAAATACTACACATTCACTATAAAATTTTTTCCCAGAAAATGCAGGGGGTATAAAGAAGAAAATTAAAATTGCTATAATCCCATTCATTAACATTTGGGGGCATTATTTTCAAGGCTTATTTCTATGTCTCGGAGAATAGAGGTTTTACAAAAATATGATCATACATAATATTCCTTTAACACACACAGTTTTAGTCAAGACTATCTTCTCAGGTTAAGAAATATAAAGTTAATGACTGCACAGTGTTCTCCTATATGTAGATAATGTATTTGACCAATCTCCATAATTGGATATTTATATTTTCATATATTTCAATATTATTAGCAATGATGTAATAAAAGTATCACACAATAAATTTTTGTACACTAGCATATTCATTTCCTCAGGATAAAATTCCTGAGAGTAAAGTTAGGGGGTTAAAGTTTATAAACACTATAAGACTTTCAATACACAGTGAAAACTCAAAGAGTTGGTGTCTAAAGTGATTTACAATTTAAAAATACCTTAAGTCACATTATAAACTAAAAACAAATGAAAAATACCTAAACAGTTCAATATAATTATTTTTATTCTTTTAAAACACACCCATTTTTCCCAGCCATCATTTTCAGCTCGCTTTCTCCATCCACCTCGCCTCATGGTGGAGCTTCTGTATTGGGGGGAAAAGAAATATGTCAATTTTATATAACATAATGTACTCCTAGTTGATATTTTATTTCACTATCAAGAAAAACTAAATTAAAATAAATTCAAATGTTCAATTCATGAAAGTCAAAAGTATAATACTGAATAAACTTTTTCCAGAGTGTATCATTTTCCAACTTTACAAGTGAAATTTGTTCCTAAAACACCCTCCTACAGGTAAGTATATTTAAATTATCTTAAATTTCAATAGGAAAAATTTGCAGGCATTCCTGAGTACCAACCCTAAAAGGCACTTACATAAAACATCACCAAATCCAACTAACATGGCCATGTTTAATTAACTTGTTACTATTAATTAGTGTAACAGATTCTAACAAAACATTTCCCTTTATGAATTGCCCCATAGTGTGGCTCTTAAATTCTGTCTTTGCTATTACATATTGGACACTTAAGAGGCTGAGGCAGGAGGATTGCTTGAGCCCAGGAGTTTGAGTGACAGAGACAGATTCTGTCTCAAAAAAATTAATTATTTTCAATTAAAAATTAAATTAATAATAAATTAATAAGTTAATTAAAAGAAATGTGGTTGTGTTAAATGAAAAGTAATTTTGCCTAATTAAAAAGCTTAAAAAAATTTTAATTAAATTTAAAGAAACTAAATGGATACAAAAGTTAGGAAAGAAAGGTAAAAATTATAGGTTTATAAAAATCTTACTTTATGGTCAAATTAAAATTAAATAAATTTGCTTATGGGGTTTTACTAAAATTAGCTTTAGCATTAATGACATATTAATATAAAGGTAAAATTTAGTTTTATTCGAATAAAAATTTCGTGTAATGCTAATAGATAATAAAAATTTTTGTTTACCTGCTTAGTAAACGTAAAAACAAAAAGAGGAGAAAGAAAAAACAGGTTCAATCTGTCTCTTCCTTAGTTTGTCAGTTTTTTATTAGGTTTTATGAATGAGGAACTAAATCTTCTCTCCATCAAAGAATAAAGGTTTTGCTTCCTGAAATCTCAAAATTATCACTATGGCTAAATGACTTATTTTATAATAACTTGTGACCCTATTTTAAACAAATGTTTTAAACTTTTGATATTTGACAAAGTTTCCAAACTCAAAATTTTAAATCCAGTCCTCAAACTAGCTTTTCAAGTATTAGAGCCACTTTAAAAAAAAATTAGTCTTATTTGGTATGTTCATACTACACAGGAAAAATTGTCAAATATGAAATGGTGTTTAACTTTCCTTGGGTTACATTTGTATAAATAAATTATAACTATGTGTTCCAATATCATATGAGATTCCTAAAATTCTGATATGTCAAGAAATGTTATCAATAATAATTATGATTATGTTAAATTGTTATATGCCACAAAAATAACCAAATATTTTTGTCAATTGTCTCCTTAACCTTAACTAGTCTAAGACTTTTTTTTATTATCCAGACAATTATTATCTTACTGTGATTCTTCTCAAAAAGTGGTTTAACTACCTAAAGTTCAAAATTTGCTTAACAAAAGTCATAGAAAGGCCTCACAAGTTCTTTTGAATACAGGTTTCTTCTAACTTTGGAGATCATACCACTTGGACTAGAAAAAACTTCCAAAACTTTAATTAAAAAGCTAATGCATTCATGAAGATTACTAATCCAATGTGAAACACACACAAAAAATATTACATGGTGCTGAATTAATTTTTTATGACTTTCTGTTTAAACGTTACTTGTTATTTTGTCTTCCAGAGTCAAGACCAATATTAAACAAATATCGACGTTTACCTGATATCTCCAGAATTTAAAGCTATTGAATCCTGGCTGGCCCAACCTCTTATCCACTGCCAACACCCAGCTCTGATTTTCGCTACCAGAGAAAATCACTTGAAAGGAAAGAAGAAAGAAAGAAAAGAGGACCACAAAACAACCAGAAATGAAACAACAACATGGCAGTAGTAAATCCTTACCTATCAATAATGACACTGAATGTGAATGGACTAAACTCTCCAATCAAAAGACACAGAGTGGCTGAATGGATTAAAAAACAAGAGCCAACTATATGTTATCTGCAAGAAACAAACTTCAACTATAAAGACAGACTGAAAATAAGGGGATGGAAAAAGATATTTCATGCACATGGAAACCAGAAAAAAGCAGGAATAGCTATACTTCTATCAGATAAAATAGATTTCAAGTCAAAAAGTGTAACGAGAAACAAAGAAGGTTATGATAAAGCAGTCAATTCAACAAGAGGATATACTCAATTCTCTCTCTCTTCTCTTCTCTCTCTCTCTCTCTCTCTGTATATATATGTATATATATATGCACCCAACACTATAGTACCCAGATATATAAGCAAGTATTATCAGAGCTAAAGGTAGAGACAGATCCCAATGCAATAATCATTGGAGAGCTCAGCACCCCTCTGTCAACAATGGGAAGATCATCCAGACAGAAAATCAAGAAACTTAATCTGCACTTTAGACTAAATGGACCTAATAGATATTTACAGAACATTTCATGCAACAGCTACAGAATACACATTCTCCTTCTCAGCTCATTGATCATTCTTAAGGATAGACCATATGTTAGGCCACAAAACAAGTCTTAAAAAATTCAAAAAAACTGAAATCATGCCAAGTATTTTCTCTGACAACAGAATAATACCAGAAATCAATAACAAGAGGAACACTGGAAACTATACAAACAATGGAAATTAAACAATATGCTCCTGAATGACAAGTGGATCAATGAAGAGATTAAGAAGAAAATTTTAAAATTTCTTGAAACAAATGAAAATGAAAACACAGCATATCAAAACCTATGGGATACAGCAAAAGCAGTAATAAGAGGAATGTTTACAGCAATTGAGTGCCTACACCAAAAAAGTAGAAAAGCTTCAAATAAACAACCTAACAATGCATCTCAAAGAACTAGAAAAACAAGAGCAAATCAAACCCAAAATTAATAGAAGAAAAAAAAGATAAAAGCAGACATTAATGAAATTGAAACAAAAAATTACAAAAGATCAATGAAATGAAAAATTGTTTTGAAAAGACATACAAAATTGACACACCTTTAGCCAGACTAAAAAAAGAGGGAAGACTCAAATAAATAAAATCAGAGATGAAAAAGGGGACATTACAACGGATACTGCAAAAATCCAAAGAATCATTAGAGATTACTATGAGCAACTATTTGCTAATAAATTGGAAAACCTAAAAGAAATGGATAAATTATTAGACACATACAACCTACCAAGATCGAATCAAGTATTCAAAACTACTATCAATCCTACATAAATTATTCCCCCCCAAAATTGAAGAGGTAAGACTCCCAAACTCAAATCTAGGAGGCCCATATCACCCTGATACCAAAACCAAAGGCACGACAACAAAAGAAAACTATAGGCCAGTATCTCTGATGAATACAGATGCAAAAATTCTCAACACAATACTAGTAAACCAAATTGAACACCACATTACAAAGATTATTCATCATGATCAAGTGGGATTCATCTCAAGGATACAAGACGGTTCAACATACCCAAATCAATCAATGTGACACATCATATCAACAGAACAAAGGACAAAAACCATATGATCATTTCAAATGGTGCTGTAACAGCATTCAATAAAATTCAACATCCCTTCATGATAAAAACTCAAAAACCTGGGTATAGAAGGAACTTACTTCAACATGATAAAAGGCACATATGACACACCCACAGCTAGTATCATACTGAATGGGGAAAAACTGAAAACCTTTCCTCTAAGATCTTGAACATGACAAGGGTACCCACTTTCACACTGTTAACATAGTATTGGAAGTTCTAGCTAGAGCAATCAGACAAGAGAAAGAAATAAAGGGCATCCAAATTGGAAATGAAGAAGTCAAATTATCCTGGTTTGCAGATGATATGATCTTACATCTAGAGAAACCTAAAGATGCCACACACACAAAAAAAAACTTTTAGAATGGATAAGCAAGTTCAGTAAAGCTTCAGTACACAAAATCAACATACAAAAATCAGTAGCATTTCTATATGCCAATAATAAACTATCTGAAAAAGAAACTAAGAAAGTAATCCCATTTACAATAGCTACAAATAAAATAAAATACCTAGGAATAAATTTAACCAAAGTGGTAAAAGATCTCTATGATGAAAATTATAAAACATTGATGAAAGAAATTGAAGAGGGCACAAAAAAATGGAAAGATATTCCATGCTCATGGATTGGAAGAATTAATACTGTTAAAATGTTCACATGATCCAAAGCAATCTACAGGTTTAATACAATCCCCATCAAAATACCAATGACACAGAAAGAGAAAAAATATTCCTAAAATTTATATGGAACCACAAAAGACCCAGAATAGCCAAAACCATCTTAATAAAAAGAACAAAACTGGAATAATGACAATACCTGACTTCAAATTATAATACAAACTACAGTAACCAAAACAGCATGGTACTGGCATAAAAACCAGACACACAGACCAACAGAACAGAGAGAACCCAGAAATAAATCCACACATCTATAGTGAACTTAATCTTCAATAAAGTTGCCAAGAAAATACAGTGGGGAAGGAACAGTTTTTTCAATACATTGTGCTGGGAAAACTGGATATCCATATGCAGAAATGAACTAAACTCTCATCTCTCACCATACAAAAATCAAATCAAAATGGATTAAAGACTTAAACCTAAGACCTGAAATCATAAAACTACTAAAAGAAAACATTGGCGAAACACTTCGGGACAATGGTCTGGGCAATGACTTCTTGAGTGATACTCCCAAAGCACAGACAACCAAAGCAAAATTGGACAAACAGGATCACATCAAACTAAAAAGCTTCTGCACAGCAAAGGAAACAATCAACAAAGGGAAGATACAACCCACAGAATGGTAGAAAATATTTGCAAACTACCCATCTGACAAGGGACTAATAACTAGAATATACAAGGGACTCCAACAACTCAATAGGAAAAAAAAAATCAAATAATCCAATTAAAAAATGGGCAAAGGATCTGAATAGAGATTTCTCAAAAGAAGGCAAATGGCCAACAAGTATATGAAAAAACACTCAACATCATTAGTCATCAGAGAAATGCAAATCAAAACTACAATGAGATATCATTTCACCCCCGTTAAAATGGCTTTTATCAATAATACAGGCAATAAAGAATGTTGACAAGGATGTGGAGATAAGGGAAACCCTCATACACTGGTGGGAATGCAAATTAGTTCAACCATTATGGAGAACAGTATGGAGGTTCCTCAAAAAAGTAAAAACAGAAGTACCATCTGACCCAGCAATTCCACTGCTGGATATATCCAAAGGAGGAGAATTCAGTATATTGAAAAGATATCCGCACTCCCATGTTTATTGCAACACTACTCATGATAGCCAAGATTTGGAATCAACCCAAGTGTCCATCAATGGATAAATGGATAAAGAAATTGTGGTACATATACATAATGGGATATTATATAGCCACAAAAAAAGAATAAAATCCTGCCATTTGCAACATCATGGATGGAACATTATGTTAAGTGAAATAAGCCAAGCACAGAAAGACAAATCTTGCTATTCTCACTCATATGTGGGAGCAAATTATTAAAAACAATTACACCCATAGAAGCAGAGAGTAGAATGATGATTATCAGAGACTGGTAGGGGTAGCAGGGAGGGGGGATAAAGTGGAGATGGCTAATGGATGCAAAAATATAGACAGACAGAATGAACAATATTTGATAGCACAACAAAGTGACTATAATGAACAAGTTAGGGTATAACTTTAAAATAACTAAGAAAGTGGAATAAGAATGTTCCTAATGCAAAGAAATGATAAATGCCTGAGGTGATGGATATCTCAATTACCCTGACTTGATTAACTTGTATACCTGTATCAAAACATCACATGCACCCTATGAAGATATACAACTGTTATGTAACCATAGTAATTAAAAATTTAAAAAAGAAAAAAAACCCAGAAAATAGTGTTGATGAGGATGGGAAGAAACCGAACCCCTTGTGCACTGTTGGTGGGTATATAAAATGGTACAGCTGCAATGGAAAATAGTATGGCAATTATTTAAAAAATTAGAAATAGACTTATCATATGATTCCACCCAAAAGAATTGAAAGCAGGGACATAAACAGATATTTGTATATCCATGTTCATATCATTATTCACAAGAGCCAAAAGGTAGAAGCAATGCAAGTAACCATGGACTGATGAATGGATAAACAAAACGTGGCATATACATACTGTATTATTCAGTCCTAAAAAGGAAGGAGATTCCAACTCGTGCTACGACATGAATGAAGCTTAAAGGCATTATGCTAAGTGAAATAAGCCATTTACAAAAGGACAAATACTGTGATTCTACTCATATGAAGTACTGAAATTCACAGAGATAGAAAATAAAATGTGGTGGGGGGAATTACTATTTAATGGGCAGACTCTCAGGCAAGGCGAAAGAGTTCTGGAGATGGATGGTGGTGATGGTTGCCAAACAATGTGAATGTACTCAACGCTACTGAACTATACACTTAAAAAATAGTTAAAATGGTAAATTTTTATGTTATATGTATTTTACCACAATTGAAAATTTTTTAAAAAACTTTTTAAAGGAGAAAAAGTAAAGGGGGGAAAAAAGGACTTCTGAAGCTGGAAACTCTCGATAGGCAGCCAGGATCACAGAGACTGGCAAGCTACAAGGAATAGAGAGTAATAAGGATTCTCAGATGGTGTGCAAAGCTGGGAAAGAGGCTATTTCTCCAAGAAATCTGTATAGCAGTATCTGGGATTTTTTTTCTTTGAATTGGAGCAGTGGCAGGCCAACTGCAGAAGTAATTTATAAGGACCAGGTATCACCCTAAGTAAATGAGGTGCTACCGCACAGGCACTGAAAAAGTTTGACAACATCTACTCCAATGTGCTCTTATTTTGTCCTTAAATGACAAGAGCTTTAACACCAGACAAAGAGCTTTTTATTTAATGTTTAGATACAAAAATATAGCTGTTTTGTTATTTTGTTTTGACTCAACCATACAGAACATCATTCTCTAAGCCTGTAGTCCCCAACCTCTAGGCTGCGGACTGGTACCAGTCTCTGACCTGTTAGGGACCAGGCCACAGAGCTCTGCTGTCCCTCCGCCCTGTCTGTGGAAAAATTCTCTTCCATGAAACTTAGGAACAGCAGAGGGGGCACAGCAGGAGGTGAACGGAGGGCAAGCCAAGCTTCATCTGTATTTACTGCCACTCACCATCGTTTGCATCACCACCTGAGCTCCATTAGATTCTACATTATGGTGAGTTGGAAAAAAGTATAATTATTTCATTATATATTACAATGTAGTAATAATAAAGTGCACAATAAATGTAATGCGCTTGAATCACCCAGAAACCACCACCACCACCACCACCACCAACCCCCGTGGAAAAATTATCTCCCATGAAACTGGTGCCTGGTGCCAAAAAGGTTGGGGACCGCTGCTCTAAGTCTATAATTCTCAAACAGAAGAGAACTGAAGTTACACTGGCACTACAGAGATTACTCAATTTCAGGGAATTACCAGTAAAGCAAACTTCCAGACCCATCCCACATACTACAGTCAGGTTTTGATTTTGACTCTCACCAAGGTATTTAAAATTGGACACTTAGATGAGGGCAGAATTTCCACAAAAGCACAACTACTGCCTCTAGTCTTCAGCATATACTTGGCTTTCAACAACTGATTCTAAACCAAGCTGATGCTTTACGTTCTAAGAATAGTGCTGTGTGCATTTCTAGTACTTAAGATCTCTTATAAAAATATATAAAAGTCCAAGATATTTAGATCAGATTTTATTCTTAACAGAACCCTTTCTTTACAACTTTTGTGGGTTTTTTACCTTCATTATACTAAAACATTTTCCTGTTAGCAATTTTTTCTGCTGTAATGAAATAATTCCTGTACTAGATGAGATACCAACTTTATAAACACAGTACTCAAAGAACTTTAATCTATCAAGTGGCATACATACTCTCCTAAGAAAAAAATACAGGCTTTGGTACATAAGCCTTTTCTTGAAATGAGTCTGATCTTTCCATCTTTTCTTAGGACAATCTCTATTATTCCCCCATTACTGATTCATGTTTATACACTGCTTTATCATGCTGCTAAGTACATTTTTCTTTTTTCTTTTTTTTTCTTTTGAGAGGGAGTCTCTCTCTCTTGCCTAGGCTAGAGTGCCGTAGCGTCAGCCTAGCTCACAGCAACCTCAAACTCCTGGGCTCAGGTGATCCTCCTTGCTTCAGCCTCCTGAGTAGCTGGGACTACAGGCATGCGCCACCATGCCTGGCTAATTTTTTCTATATATTTTTAGTTGGCCAATTAATTTCTTTCTATTTTTAGTAGAGACAGGGTCTTGCTCTTGCTCAGGCTGGTTTTGAACTCCTGACCTTCAGCAATCTGCCCGCCTCGGCCTCCCAGAGTGCTAGGATTATAGGCGTGAGCTACCATGCTCAGCCTCTAAGTACAGTTTTCAATATTGCTAGGTGTTCCTTTTCAAAAATAGTTTGTTCTGCTCTATTTATAAAAGCAATATATGTTTATTGTAGAAAACTGGAAAATACAGAAAACAGAAAGGGAGAGGGGGAAATTACCCATATTTCCACCATCTAAAAAATTCACCTGTTAACTGACACTATATTTCCTTCCTTTTGACGTTTGTTGAATTTTAACATTCAAATTTAAATTCTTTACATTAAACACACCACTACTACTACCTTACATTTCCATAGTGTTTTTATTTTTCAAAGGGCCTTCTAAATCTATCACTTATCTTTACAACTCATCTATAGAGTAGGTAGGCCCAGTGCTATTTATTTTGCAGTTTCTTTCTAGGGTAGGGAAGCTAAAATGTTCTATAAGACTGCACTGCTGGTTTGTGGTACAAAATCATACTCATCCTCTATAAAACTGTGTTCCCAAATCTTCAATGGAGAAAATAACAATGGTATCAATATGAACTGCTTAAAAAGAACGTTATTAAATTGAACTAGCCTAATTCAATTCAACAAAACAGATGCTTATTCACCAGGGAATCCAGCACCTGTCTGGGTTAGACAAAGTAGCCTATACATGTAAGAGGACTCAGGAAGAAAATAGGTCCTACAGATAAGCTCCATCTAGAACCCAACTAGTCCATATTCATGAGAAGAAGTAAAGACCCAGAGTTAGGCCAAGTGCAGTGGCTGATACCTATAATAATCCTGGCACTCTGGGAGGCTGAGGCAGGAGGATCGCTTGAGCTCAGGAGTT
>VBSM01002608.1:100598670-100611144 GCA_008086735.1 Cheirogaleus medius | reverse complement strand
TTCTATGTTTTCCAAAAAACAGGACGTGCCTATCCACAGATGTGGCTGCGTAGTAGAAATTAACCTTACCCAGAGAAAGCTCTGGCCTTTGCCCTTAGTTCCTGGGAGGTAACATCTACCAGGCGTCCTCAAACTGCGGCCCGCTGGGTGTTTTTGCCCATTTTGTTTTTTTACTTCAAATAAGATATGTACAGTGTGCATACGAATTTGTTCATAGTTTTTTTTTTAAACTATAGTCCGGCCCTCCAACGGTCTGAGGGACAGTGAACTGGTCCCCTGTTTAAAAAGTTTGAGGATCCCTGAGGGCCTTGGAATTTCCTGCTTGTTACAAGCCTTTGTTTACCTGGGGGCTTCGAGCCACTCCAGATAGTCTAACACTGATTTATGGTGAGGGCTTAGAGCCATGTATATGTAATATTATCAACCTCCTGAAGGGCTGGAGACTAAAGGTCAAACACACCATTAGTCAATCACATCTAAGTGACCAAACCCCAACACAAACTGGATACCAAGGCTTGGGTGAACTTCCCTGATTGGTGATTCTTTACACTGTTACACATCAGTGCCAGAAGTTAGCACTGCCCACAAGTCCCCTGGGAAAGGATAACTGTTACTTCCACATGTGTAACTCTTCTGTGTGCTCCATGCACCTCTTCCCTTCGCTAATTTTATTCTGTATCTTTTCACTGTAATAAATCCAACCAAAAGTACAAGAGTTTTTTGGAGTTCTGCAAGCCCTTCTAGCGAATTATTGAACCTCTGTAGCAGGGGCCCCCAAACTTGCAATGTCAGAAGTGAGGGTGGTCTTGGGATTCCCAAACTCTGCAGTGGCAGAATGGCACTGTTCTCCAGTATTCACTCCTCCTTTAGTAACAGAACACCTCTTCCACCCCTCTTAGTGGGAAGCAGGATTGCCAACTACAGACTACATTTCCCAGGCTTCTCTAAAAAATCAGGAGTGGCCATGTGACCAGGTTCTAGCCAGTGGGATATGAGTAATGTGTATGAAATATGTGCCATATTCTTAAAGGAAGCTGTTTATCTCATTTTCTGGAATGCAGTTGTGAAGTAACAGTTTCAACCATGGGAATGAGGATAATACCCTAGGGAGTGGCTAAGCAAACAAAAGGAATGTGGAACCCTAAAAAACCTAAAAAAGAGTTGTTCATCCACTGTGGATTGCTTACCTACCTTTGGACTCACAGGAGAAAGCAAAACTTAAAACTGTTCGTGCCATTGCATTCTGAAGTCTCTGTTACAGCAGCTTAGCCTGTACCCTAACAAATGATATTACAATTCTGATTCAATATTTAAATAGATTACAGAGATAAAAAGTGGCAAACAATAAGATGTACTATATAAAAAGTATTTGGATATATTAAAACTGAGAATGCATAAAAAACATCTGTAATGTCCCAGTTTGAGGCTGATCAGATTGAAGGGAAAGCCTTTATCCAAAATAATTCAATATATCAAAGAATTTTCTCTCCCTTATCCTTTTGGTTATTCATAACTCAAAAAAAAAATTCCTAAAAACATGCTTGATTTAGCAAAATCAATCATGTGAATGCAAACTGAAGGGGCTTTCTGAAAGAATTACTAAGTTTCCTTCCCTGGAATTACAGATGTCCATAGAAAGAAAGGGAAAGACATGGAGACAACTTAAAATACGAGAACTGCTTTCTCTGGATTTTCAGAGTGCAGCCAAGTCACCTGGTTTCCTAGCACCCTCCCTCAATTTTCTTAGTTTCCTGTCTTCTAAACCACATGGCCCAACTGCTTTTATTAAACATCTCCACTAGGATGTCCCATGCATCACAAAGATAGCATGTCCCTAAGTAGGGATCAAGCTACAAAGGAAAACAAAAGAATGTTTGGGAGATGACATGATAAAAAGAGTCTAGATGAAAGAATAAAAAGCCACTGATCTTCACTGAGGAGAAGTGGTATATTCTCACGGGAAAGCCAAATGATTATGTATAGAAGAGTTCAAGGTTGCAGTGAATCAGGGATTCTAAAGACCACAGCAGAAGGGCTAGTAATAGGAACAGAACTGAGCCAGAGAATCAAGGAGGTACTATCTATCAAAGAGGGATTTTATCTAAAACAGTGGTTCTCATGTTTGGCCTGTTACAGCAGTCCCCAAACTTTTTGGCACCAGGAACCGGTTTCATGGAAGACAATTTTTCCATGGAAACGCGGCGTGGGCGGCAGAGCTCAGGCAGTGATGCAAGTGATGGGGAGCGGCTGTAAATACAGATGAAGCTTCACTCACTGATTCACACCTCCTGCTGTGCAACCTGGTTCCCAAAAGGCCACTGACTAGTACTGGTCCTGGGGGGTGGGGAGGTGTTGTTGGACCACAGTATTAAACACAGACAGTTGGGCCCCAACTCCCAAGTTTCTGATTCAGTGAGCCTAGGTAGGGCCAGGAATTTGCATTTCTAAAAAGTTCCCAAGTAATACTGATGCTGCTGGTCTGAGGCACACACTGTGAGAACCACTGACTTTATGCCTATACCTAAAATGTATATAGAATGGTGAAAAGAGAGACAAGGGCTAGAGTTCAAAAGTAATGAAACACTACGTAAAAAGAATTTCACACATGAGTAAATGCAACGTACCAGTTGAAGGTTTTAATTAGATTATAGGTGAAAAAATTTCTCCTGTCCTGCCTCTCACTCTCCCTTACCCCAAATTCCAGGTCTGATCTAATGGTTTACTTCATATTCACTGAGCATTTACTATAATTCAGTTTTCAAAGTGAGTAAATTATAAACCACAATCCAAAGTTATCAAAGAAAAAAATTTGCATAAAATGATCATATCAATCCTATATTAGAGGCACTGATAGAATGCACACAGAAAACAGCAATAAATCTCATGTTGAAGAAACCCAAGAAGGCATCACTAAAGAGGTGGATCTGCACTAAGAACAACAGGAGGGAGACAGAGATTTCAGGAAGAAGGAAAATTCATTATCAAAAACACAAAAGAAAAACTGCAGAAAGATGTTTAGGACATTCTGGAATAGACCAGTATGTAGGACACATGGCCAGATGTAGTGGTAAAAGAACTAAGGCAGCTGAGGAAATATAACAGAAGACCTTGAATGAATATCATACAAATAGTTTAAATCTTACTTTCTAAGTTTTAGGAAAAGAAGTCTAAGTTTGTTTATGTAAATGGTTGGGAAGCATGGTGCACAGACAGGCAGAGTTTCTGGCTGTTGAGCCTAACCTACACTAAAACCTAGAAATCTTAGAATGCCTCATCTTGTGCATTCATTCTATTACTACAATTCATTAGATCTCTAAACTCACAAGGTAAATAGGCATAAGTAATGACATACAACTAGAAATAAATCCTTCTGAATAACTGCAATCCAAAAATATGGTCAAAGTCACTCGTTTCTGGATCTGCTATCAGTTCCATCTTTCACAAATCTTTTTTCCCACAAATCCTTTCACGGAATGTAATTGCAAGTGAACATAAAGGTAGTAGAATGTTTAAGACATTACCACTGTTTCTGGACTCTTTTCCCTTGCATCATGCCAAGAATATCATATATTTAAAATCACATATTTTTTAAAAAAACAAAAACAAAACACTATCTTTTTCTTTTTTTTGAGACAAGAGTTTCACTCTGTTGCCAGGGCTAGAGTGCTGTGGCATCAGCCTAGCTCACAGCAACCTCAAAGTCCTGGGCTCAAAGCAATCTTTCTGCCTCAGCCTCCTGAGTAGCTGGGACTACAGGCACACGCCACCATACCCGGCTAATTTTTTCCATATATTTTTAGTTGTCCAGCTAATTTCTTTCTATTTTTCAGTAGAGAAGGGGTCTCATTCTTGCTCAGGCTGGTTTCGAACTCCTGACCTTGAGGGATCTGCCCGCCTCAGCCTCCCAGAGTGCTAGGATTACAAGCGTGAGCCACCGCGCCCGGCCAAAACACTACCTTTTAAAGATGACATTCTAAGGAGATGCCACATTCTTCAAGACACCAGAAGTCTTATTCAATGTAACAGTTTATTTAGCACACTATACCTCAACTAACAGATTCTATCTCTCAGATATAGTGAATTCCAAGAGAATTTAATATAATCTTTAAGTGACAATCAGAGAAAAGATTTTTCATTGGTGGGCATAAACAAAAGAACATTAACCCCCAACATCATAAACTTAAACAGTATAACTTCAACTCAAGTGCTGAAATTCAAAACAGCAACTAAGTTACTGAGACATTTGAGACATTCTGAGATAACAACAGATTATCACTGCTTACACCCCACCCACCCACAGAAATCTCACTTCATAGGTTTAGTTTTCCTTTAATAGTAGCGAATAATCACCTAGGTCTAAAAGTACATATTCAAGAGAAATACCAAAAATCAAACTTTTTATAGCCAGAATTGAGCTTTTAAAATATGAACTAGTTTGTAACCCAGCCTACAATAAAACGTACGTAAGTAAAACATTTAAGTGAGTATTGTATCAATAAAAGAAAATGTTATACAGTAATTCTCAACAGAAAGCAATCCTTCTATATAAATATGTTCAAATGCAACCTGCTCCAATTTTTAATATAATGGAGGTCATTGGGTTACTACCAATACTATTAGTTTCAGCTGTCACAAACTGGGCAAGTGTTTTTTCACTTCTTCAGCAAACATTGTATAATAAAGAATTTGGCTGGTCTTTGTACCTGGTTCCTGGAAGGCTCAATGCTTAGAATTTCCCAACTAATAGGAGTGTCTTTGTTATTCATGGTGGGCCCCTTGGACCACATTAAGTTTATATTAACAGGGTGACTCCCAGTGGGCCACTAGTTTCAGGATGGGGCTGGCCGTGCTGCAAAGGCCAACCACGTGATTAGAGGGTTGGGCCTTTAAGCCACATGATATCAGCCTGACTTCTTGACCTCCAAGGAGAAGGGGGCTAAAGACTGAGTTTAATCATACCTATGTAATAAAACACCAGTAAAACTCTGGACACTGAAGTCTGGGTGGGCTTTCCAGGTTGGTAATCATACACTGATGTACTAGAAGGATCATGTGTCCTCAGAATATGGAAGCTTCATGCCTGGGACCCTCTCAGACCTGGCCCTATGTGCCTCTTTGTTTGGCTGCTCCTGGTTTGTATTCTTTACAACAGAACTGTAATCCCAAGAACAGCACTTTCCTGAGTTCTGTGTCATTCTAGCAAATTATCAAACCTGAGGGAGTAGTGGGAACTCCTGAAGTTGTAGGCAGTTGGTAAGAAGTGTGGATAGCCTGGAAGCCCTAGCACCTTGTGGCTAATATCTGCAACGCACAGAGTCATGTGGACTGTGCCCTTAACCTGTGATGTCTGACCTAACTGTGGATAGCTGGTGTAAGGCTGGTGGTGGGCCCTCCTCCCCTCCCTAGATCAAAAAGAAAAGGCTCAAGAGACCAGACCCGCCAAGGACAACCGCCAGGCCCCGCTGAAAACAAACAACACCTGGATGTCCACCCAGATAAGAAAGTTTTCGGTTCCTGGATTCCGCAAATACCACCAGCCCCTCCTATTTCTCAATGACCACCAAAGGTCACCCCAGCTCTTCCCGCCAAAAGTCCCTAGCCTGCCCCAAAAAGTACAAAGGCCCGCACCCCCTCCAAACAGATGTGACTTCTAGGGTCCCCCTCTCTTGGGACCCGGGAACCTCGTCTGGGAACGCACAATAAAGCCACGTTGTTTGGCCCCTCCCCCACCCCCCTGTCTGTTTCTTTCGCTGCAGGAAAACTTTACAGTTGGTGCCAGGATTACACTGCAGCAATAAAATAGGATACACTGCCTTCCCTCTCTTCCCAGGACTCTCATGAGATTAAATGAGAAAAAAGCTGAGTGAAAGCACTCTTTAAGACACAAAGCATTGTCTACAGCCATACCAGCCTGAACGCGCCCGATCTCGTCTGATCTCGGAAGATACAAAGCATTACAAAAAGTAAAGAGGGTTTTTTTTGGTTCTGCTTCTTAAAACATTAATGAAGAAATAGTTAAAATATTTTTAAAATTCAGGATTGTCCAGCTTAAATGGCTAAAAAAGAGTCTTGAAATACACAGCCAATATTTGTTACTATAAAAGTAAAATTCAGAACTTGATGAAAAGCATTTAAAAAAGCAAAGAATTCCAATGATAATTTCAACTACATAATGCAGACTAGTGCCTAAAAGATAAAAATGCATTAAGTCCATTCTTACTAATCTCAAATGTAGATATGACGGAATTTAGGAACAAACTAAACCTCTAAGAAGTTCCTTTTAGCCTTGGGCATGATCAGGAATGACTGAAAGCCACTGAGCAACATTTTGATGCTCAGATACTGGTTTTGAGTACAAACTATCCACATCACAACCAACATTTTTTGCCCATTTCTACATAAGCTTTTAATTCATGCACAAAACCGTGGGATCAGACTGATCTCTTTACAATGTTTCTCAAACTATCCTATGTGGACAAGACAGTTGCCCACCTACATAAGAAAGCATAATTTCCAACTGCATCATGAATAGAGGACAAGAATTTTTTCTATTACTTTCCAATGATTAAAAAAATCAAGACTTTAAATCACAATATATCATTTAATCACACGATATATCATTTAATTTTCTGTCCTCTTGAATATGAGATACTAAATGTCAGTCTTTCCATGGGTGACACACGGGGCAGTGTAGTCTAGCAGAGAAAAAAAATGACCTTAGAGTAAAAAACCCCTAAGTTCTACTCCTATTTTTCCTCTTTAGTAGGTAAATGACTCTAGAGGTTTCACTCTTCTCCAGTAAGATATGAGGGCATGGCCTACAGAATCTGTAAGATTCTTTCTAGCACTGACATTCTGAACATACTCAGGTGTTGAAAAGTCAACAACTCATAATTTAGATATTCTTACAAATTAAAAGTCTTCCAAGTAAATGTCAAAAATCATTAAAATTATGTAAAAACATTCTACCAATATGTTCCTCTTTACTTATTAAAAACAAAGATTTGCTCTGTAACCAGCAGAAACACATCACTAATAACTTTCATTAAATATTTAGTTGCTACCTGAAATTTTAGCCTTAAATTTAATGACATTTGTTTTCTTAAATCTGATGTATCACCCCTATCATATGTAAACCCTTTTCAATCTATTTATGAAGCTGACGTACCATAACACACATGATGCTTTGACTTATTTTTAATGACTTAATGAGAAAAAAATGATTTTGTAAATCATCACCCTATTAAAATATTTCACGCTTCAAGAATATATAGGTAATTAAATATAGTAGTTAAATCTAAAAAAAACTTAAGCCATAAATAATGATGAAACTGCCAGTGGTTAAGAGGAACATATACAAATAACATGATAAAATATAATGGCAAGTTTCCAAACAGAAATCTTGTTGATTGGTTTTTTGTTTTGTTTTGTTTTTTTGAGATAGGGTGTCACTCAGTCCTCCGGGCTGGAATGCAGTGGCAGTTTTTATAGCTCACTGCAGCCTCAAACTCCTCAGCTCAAGCAGTTCTCCTGCCTCAGCTTCCCATCCCAAGTAGCTGGGACTACAGGCATGTGCCACCAGACGCAGCTAATTTTTAAAATTTTTTTTATAGAAATAGGGTCTCCTTATGTTGCCCAGGCTGGTCTCAAACTCCTGTTTGCGATCCTCCCACTTTGGCCTCCCAAAATGTTGGGATGACAGGCATAAAAGCCACCATTTCCTGCCTTTGTTTTCAATGTGCCTCACAGCAGAGTGGTTATGGAATTAGATGGAACTTGGTTGAAATCCTAGCTCTTTTCTTACTTGTGTGACCCAGCTAAGTAATAATCTCTCTCTAAACCTGTTTCTTTACAACCATGTCTACCTTTTATGGTAGCTGTGGGTATTAAATGAGACACTGACCTTAGCAAAGAGGCTGGCACACAGAAAATATTTAATACTTTATCAATTATTATTAAATTTTGAAACAAATGTGACATAAAGCAGTATTTTGACTTTTTTTAATTTAGGTCCAAAGTTTAATATCCTTTTACTTGTTAAAGTTCAGACTGAGAAATAAAACATAATGTGCCTACAAAGAAACACTTTACTAAGCACAACCAGACTAAATAAAAATAACTAATATTATGTAAGTGTAATTGCCATAGGCAGAATCTTAGTTTATAAGAATAATTCAAGTTGTATTATCTCAAATTATCTATTATTATAAAGTAATTGTCTCTATCAATTCTTTCCTCTCCTACTTCTGTAAATGCTAAAGAAAAAATAATCACATTATGAAAAAAAACAGAAAGGGGAAGGAAGATATAAAGTATAGCTGTGTTATTTTAAACTCTAATTAAGAACCAAATACAATTTTAGGGGAAAAATCCACAATGAAATGAGGTAGAAACAGAGCACACTAAGGATGATAAAACATCCTTCCCAAATATTACAAGACCCACACTTCAACTGGATATTCAAGGATTTTCTTGTCTAAAGACAAGAAGCTTCCAGCAAGTCCTTTCATCACCACAATCAAATCTCCAGCTAAACTTCAAAGGAAATATATAAAAGCCACTCTGGTGGGCAGCTGTTGAGATAATCACTCTTTGCATCTTCTACAGATTAAAGAATAAAAATCCTGACTTACACATTAAGACAAAATACTGGTCATTATTCTCAGCAGTTTATTTTTTAATTTATTCTAGACAGCCACAAAATGTATTTATTTTAAAAGAGTTCCATAAATATAATTTTGATAGCTAACAAAAATTCAGCAAAAAATATAAAATCAAATCCCCCTTTATCTCATGTGAAACTAGAAAACCCTAAGTGAATATGCTAATTTCAAATAGCTCTTAAAGGTAAAAAATAACTCTGTCCTAAGCACTTACATATATTAACTCAATTTTACTCATCATAATCCTATGAGGTAGTTATGATTACAGTCCTCTTACAGATGAACAAACTGAGGCACCAAAAGTCATTAAAAGTTATTAAAGTTAATAACTTGCCTGTGGCCTCACAATCAGTAAATGGTAGGAGCCTGGATTCTGATATAAGCTGTCTGACTCCAGAACTAATGTCCAAATCCACTATATCATTCATTCATTCAATAAGTTTTGCTAAGAACCCATTATGTAACAGGCACAGTTCTAAGCACCAAGAATAAAGCTGTGTACAAGTCAGACAAGGCCTCTGTCTTCTAGCTGGGAAGAAGGCTGAGAGCAAACAAGCCTAATGGGAGAAATCAATAAATGAATCAAAAGTGTGTATTCACCTAGTAATAAACACTATGGAGAAAAAGAAAGAATGAAAGAATCAAAAGTGATAGAGGGGCCAGGAGCAGTGGCTCATGCCTATAATCCCAGGGATTTGGGGGCTGAGGCAGGAGGATCACTTGAGACCAGTGGCTCAAGGCTGCAGTGAGCTGTGATCGTGCCATTGTACCCAACCTGGCAACAGAGTGAGACCATGTAGAAAAGAAAAAAAGGAAAGAAAAGAAAAGAAGAGGAGGAACTGGCTTCTATTTTAGGTATTACGGAAGGCCACTCTGAGGTGATGATGTCTGAGCAGCAAACAGAAGATGTGAAGGCAAGAGCCATGACCACCTAGGGGAAGGAGTGGTCTACTTGAAAGAATAGCAAGTATAACATCCCAAGGTGGGAACAATTTGTTCAAGAACTGGCAAAAGGACCATAGGCATGGAGTAGGATTATGAAGGTCATGTGGTAAGAGATAAGGTTAGAAGTTGGTACCTGCCAAATCCAAAATGCCTCAATAGGCTGTGCTAACAGGTTTAGATTCAAGTGTATTAGGAAGCTTTTGGAGGATAATGAGCAAGAAACTGACAATCTGATTTATGTTTTCAAAAAGATCACACTGATTGTTATGGGGGGAACAGTCAGGGGAAAAGAGAAATAGAGACACCAGTGAAGGCACTATTGTAACAGTCCAAGCAAGAGACACTAGAACTTAGATTAGGATTCATGTACTGTTTATAAACAGATGAGATACTAAAAGAGCTGGCAACCTATTTGTCTGTAAAAAATACTTTTTAATACCTCTCCTCCCCTCATATCCCCTCCTGACTTGCCTTTGAAAAAAATCAGATTCTTTTTTAATATCCATGTTTCAGTTGGTGCTATTATCATAGAAACAGAATAAAAGATTAAAAAGGTCTTTTTATTTTTAAATGTTCTATTTAATATAGCCTAAGATTTATAATATGCCATATATACCCACACATTCTTGAGAAGCAGAATGAACCATAATGCTCTTTGGACTAGGACTTGTTCATTTATTTGGAGACAAGAAGTACCTACCACCTGTTCCGATTAGGTTTCCTCTCATGCTTTGTGTCTTAGCATACCCAGGCTCATTCTAGATTGTGAAATGTACTAAAGGGGTGTATGTCTTTATTGAGCACCCACTGTGCACCAAAGTCTCACTAGGTGCCTTACATTTAGGAACTAATTTAAGCCTCAGACACCATTACCCAAGGTGGGAAACGATGTCTTCATTCTAGGAACGAGAAAAAATATCAAGAGATATTAACAACTTGTCCAAGGTCACTACTGGAGAGCCAGAAATGAAACCCACAACTAACGCTGAAGTTCCTATCCTTCCACTATACCAGCTATCAAAGAAAGGACGATAAAACATATACTATATGCAGTCATTGTAACTTTTCATTAATAATGACTAGTTTATTGCTGATGGGGACAGGCTTCTTTAATTCTCTTATGTAGAATCTGAATTTTGAACTTGAGGGTGGGAGAAAATGGGCTGATCTTACACATTCAAGCACACTTGAATTATTTTCTACTTCAGACTTAATAGTAATTAACCCTAAGATTCCCAACTTTTTAAAAAATCTTAAATATCTACCATTTATCATAAAATAGAACTAAAGTTCTATGACAAATGACAGGAGTTTGGTAAAGACCATGACCTCAAGGGACTTGCAAAATAAGATAAAAAGAGGACAGGGATAAAAAGATAATCAGGAGCTCAAGACCAGCCTGGCCAACAAGTAAGACTCTGTCTCTACAAAAAATTTAAAAATTAGCCAGGTGTGGTGGTACACGCCTGTAGTCCCAGCTACTGGGGAGGCTGAGGCAGGAGAATCGCTTGAGCCCCAAGAGTTCCAGGCTGCAGTGAGCTATGATCGTGACACTACACTCCAGCCTAGTAACAGAGTGAGACACTACATCTTTAAAAAAAAAAAAATCACCAGCATAACACATGGAAAATGGAACTGATGTATACTGGAGGATTCCTGAAGAGGAACTTTAGGTGAGTTTTGAAGTGCCAGCAGAGGAGAATAGGAAGGGAGGGAAAATATTAGCAGCATTTGTACGGGCAAAGAAAAGGCTACGTGGGAAAGCAGAGACCCTAAGTTTGGGAACAGGTAAAAGGTGCTCACAGGTTGAGTTACCGTGTGCATTATTACTCCACAGAAAGAGCCAAGGTTAGGGCATGTCCTACCCTACCTAAAGAGGAAATCTTATTCTCCAAGACTAAAGTGGACAAGTCAGAGACACCAGGCAGATACAGAGAATTAAGAATTGTTACATAAAGTCCTTAATAGTTACAAGCCCTTTTCATGGTATGTGTTAGTCTACATTTTCACCTAAATGATACTGTTTCTATTTAGTACATGGTTTGAGAAGACGTGAAGGTAAAGACAGAACTAGAAGACTTCTATCATCTGAATTTTTTTTAAACAAGGTTGAATCAATTAAGGACTGTTAAGGTTATTAAAGAAATAATTAAGGTTATTTCTTTACAAATTGGGAATAGGTAGGAAGACCAGTAAAACACACGGGCTGAATCATTTTAACTGTGTGGAAGTGCGGACGGGACCCTACATATTAAGGGAACAGATAAGTAACAAGGGGAATAAGTGAATAAAAATTGCCTCGGATACTCTGATACAGGTTCCGGGATCCAACGCAGTGGGAGAAGTAGGGGGTACGGGGGAAATACTGTGGCGGGAGGCCGGGTAGAGAACGCCAGCGCTTGGCCCCGGTCGACATTCTGCAAACGCTTGTTGAACGAACGCCCGGACGCGCGCAGAAATGAATGGCGCGGAGTGAATGGCCGGCCGAGGCGCCGGCGCAGGAGGAAGGAGTTTGTGGCGCAGTCCGAGCGCGGCCGGCGGGACGCAGGGGCCGGGAGGGAAGGGCCGCGGGCGCGAGGGGTCGGCACGGGTCGGCCGTGTGCCGGGCCGGGGCTGGCCGCGCCATGGCGGAGGGGGAAGGGGAGGTCACGCATTACATAACCCGGCAGCAGCGGGCGCGAGGGGCGGGCGCCGCCAGCAGCCAGGCCGCGAGAGGACGGCCCCGCGGGCCAGGACCGGCGCGCCCATCCGCCGCCCACCTCAGGCGGTCCGCGCTCCGGCCGCCGCCGGGCGGGTCTGCGACGCCTCTGGAGACGCGTGTCCGGTCCCGCCCCTCCCCCACCCCCGCCGCCGGCCCGGGGGTCGC
>VBSM01002608.1:100567900-100598570 GCA_008086735.1 Cheirogaleus medius | reverse complement strand
TCGCTGGCGGGGGCGGAAGGGAACGCAGGGTTTGCGGGCCTCCGCAACGAGACGCACGCCCGCCGCCGGCCCTGCACCCCGCCACCTCTGCGCCTCCTGCTCTGGTCACGGCGCCCGGCCACCGCCGCGGAGGCGCATGCTCTCCCTGCAGCGGGTCCCTGCGCCCCGCCGGCCGCACCGGGCTCCGGGCTCCCGGGTCGGGGAGGACGCAAGTGCAGGGACTGACCGGGCTTAAAACCCTGGTACTGGCTGAAGATAACACCAAACACCCGGGTCCCCACCTCAAGCAGTTGATTTACAGTGACATCTAGTGGAGAAAAGGACACACGTGAACTGACACACTGACACTTTCCGATGTCAAGGAGCAATCGAGAAGCACGGCCCACATAGGTTAGCGGGAATGAACACTGCGCCACTGGGTTTGAGGGCGTCGTTGCCGACTCCCGCAGGGCGCAAACACTGTCTTCAGTCCTGTGATTGCCCGCCCCGCATTGCATGTGGATATTTGTAAACCTACGGCGCGTATCCCGTCCCACATGCAGCTCGGGGAGTTTTACACGAGAAAGCAATTTTCTACCAATGTAAAAAAAATTTTAATATTGTATGTTATATATGCTTAAATACAGTTCTAACTGAGGGCTTCCTAGCTGAAAACAATCGTTCCGTAAGGACCATTTTCCCACCCTTGGCAGTGTCGGTTTGCCAGAGATTCCACATTGTTATTGTAATAATCTTTATTGTTGTAATGCACAAATGACGCCAACCTCTATGCAAACACTCTACACGTTTTTCCTCATTCCCTTTCCTAAGGTACTTGAAAAGAGTTTGCAAGTACTTAGGAAATAATCAATATTCTTTTGAAAACTGATTTGCAGACCTGTGACTTGTTTACTGGCAAGACAGAATATTCAAATAGCTCGTTTCTTTTTTCAATCCCTTTCGTGTTTTTTGCCATTTTATATATATGCACTTCAACTTCAGTATTCTCACCGCTAACCTAACAAATTCAGATTGCATGTTTTCCTGAGACGTCATAATTTAAAACAAATGGCGTAATTTCAATAGGCTCACAACCAGTTTACCGACTGCAAAACCAGGATGCCACAGAAAAACAGTGGCAACTGCTTATTATGTGTTTTTTAAATGTCTGTCTCCAAATGGCAGTATTTCCATCAACAAGAAATGGCAAAACTCGATTTCGAAATTGAAAAATAATTGGTGAACTCAGCAGGAAATGCACCATTGTATTTCAATTTTCTTTTCCACTCTCTCTCCTATTCGAGTCAAGGATCTTCCTCCCCGCCCCCCCCCCCGTATTTTTCTCAAATAAGAAGCAAGCATTGAGCTAACTGACCTTGGCAATACCTTTATAGAATATAGTAGAATGGTATTAACTGTGAACTAGTAGGTGGCCTCCAGTAAGGAGGGGGAAAAATCACGTTGCTCTCTACATAAAATAGAATAAAAAGAGAAGTGAAGACTATGTAAATAGAAGGTATACAAACTCTAGAGTCCTTGCTACAAACAATTTTGCCAAAGTTTTATTTTTGTCCATTCCAGAATATTCTAATACCATCTCATAATGCCTAAAGGGCCTTTTATTTCTATTTTATCCACTCACCTACATTCATTCATTCATCCATTTATCTACTTCTGTTTATTCTCATAAAGACTGTCTTTCCTATCTCAGGGGAGCCAGCCTGACCTTTGGATAGGGGAACTGAGATGGCCACCCCAGACCCCCACACTGGAGGGAATGTTTTGGGGCACTGTACCTTATTCCCCTTTCCTGAACTTTGTTAAAATTCATTTTTGAAAATTCTGTCATTACTGACATCTCAACGGGCCTATGAGATGGCCCACATACCAGTGACCCTTGTAAGGACAGCCCTGGGTAAGGACGTGGCTTCTGCTGTCCTTTCCCCTCTGTCTCTGTCAGTAAACTCACCTTGGAAACATCCACATCTAGTCTCTCAAATACCAAAAACAGAAAATAACAGCATGAAACTATTTTTAAAAAAAGAGAGATTTGTACTCGAGTCCCTTGGGTGATGTGCACACAGTAACTCATGTGATTTATTCATAGGGAAGAGCGATGGTGCTGATTGTTGTAAGGCATTCAGCACATTATGCTGAAAGATGAAAAAATAACAAAGGAGACTGAGCTCAAGCCCACAGAAACTTAGATAGGAAGTTGGAAGCAGAATTGGTTCACCAAGACTGAATTCTTTCAAACATGTTATCTTTTTGTACAGAATAAAAAAAGACCATGGACAGGTGTATGTATCTATATTTATACAACATAGTTCACAAAATTCAGGATGATTCAGCAATTAATTACGGTATGCATTCTATATGCCAGTCACTGTGCCAGACTTTGAGGGTCAAAATACATTTCCTGCCTTCAAATAGCTCCTACTGTAGTGAGGGAGGCAAATAAGTAAATAGGTATATGCAGTACAGGTTCAGGGCAGCTACCTGAGGGCAATCTATGGAGCATGCAGGAAGGATGGCAGGCAGACTTCCTAGAAAAATAACATCTCAGTTAAGATCTGAGAGACTAGTCCAGTTAGTTAGGGAAAGGCCACTGCCAGAAGGAGCACCTTGTGCAAAGGCAGAGAAGGGAGGGAGACAGGGAATATTCCAGGAACTGTAGAGTGTGGTTTGCAGAGTGGTATGGGCTGTGGGGAAGGGTACATGCTGAAAAAGGAGGCTGTAGAGACAAGCAGGGGTCAGAGCGTGAAGGACTCCCTCAAGTATCTTAATGTGTTTCTACTATATCCTGAGGGTGTGATGAACCATACCCTGATGAAGGAGTTTAAGCAATAAAGTGAATTTAGAAAGTCACTCTGGCTGTTGCATGGAGAACAGGTTTGAGAGGCAGACTGGAGGTCTTGTGATAGTCCAGGTGCAGAGGTGCAGTCCCAAGAAGGTGTAGAGGGTTAGATTTGACTAGGGTAGGGGTTTTGCAAAGCAATATAATGAAAAAAGAAAAGGGCAAGGAATTCAAGGGTGTAGGCAAGAGAGGGATTATAATGACTGATCATGGAATCTAAGCTGAGAAAGAAAGAGGAGTTGGTGAAAGATGGCATCAATGGTTGGGGGTGGCAGGAGCAGGGTAGGTAGGGGTGGAGGACATTTCAAAGGATTTTTGGAATTAGGCACTAGCATTACATTACATGTAATGACAAGATTGCAGAGGGAGCTAGTGGCTGAGACAGGATGGAGGACAAAGACTTCGGAAGAGAGAATTTCGAGGATACAACAGGCCAGAGTGAGAGAAGGATAATCTTTGTGTATATTGAAATCGTTAAGAATAAAGCGTGGAGGGGGTTGGAGAATGGGAGAGTGAATCAGAACACTATCTTCATGACTCCAGGTCAGAGGATGAATATCATTTGATACACTCAATTCTAATATAGTGATGATCCTAGGGCAGAGGTTCCCAAACTTTCTCTGTTCATGCATCTTTACTCTCTCAGCAGTTTTTTTTGTTGTTGTTGTTTTTTTTTTACAGCATCCCTTGGCCAAAAGAAATACCTAATAATTTTGCATATTAAATAGGTAGAGCCATACAACTTATTTGTGAACTAACAACTTGGTAGTCAATGGAAAAAAAGTACACATAAATAGAAGGAAAAATAATGTTTTAATCTAATTGTTAGATAATCATCTTTATTGAAGGGACAAGTGTGCCCATTAGCAATGTACCACTTCTCAAACTTTATAACCAGATTGGATACTGTCACCCTCATTCTCCATTCCACATTGGCAAGAATATTTCATACATATTGTTCACATTCCATCATAGCATAACAGGAGGTATGGGGTTTTCCCGGCTAGTGATAATAGGTTGGATCACTTGGCTGGATGATGACAGCCAGATCCTCTATGAACTTCATTATGAAACTACATTTTCCCCTAGGTAAGCTATAGAGTAGTAATTTTTTACCAAGTGAGTATCCTCTTCAACAGTCTTTTCACTTAATGATTTCAGCATCTGTTGATGATCCTGGCCTGGATCAATTTTTTCATTGGGTTGCAAAGGATGTTTTTCTAATTCCATCGTTCCTTCTGTGTTTACTAGTTGGCATTCTTCATCAAAGAACTTTCCGTTACTAATTGGGATGAACTATAATTTCTCCTTAAAAAGAAGGGCAGACGTTTAATGCTTTCCCTTTAATTACTAATTTCCATAGAAAACAGTCGTCTAATGGTAACCTCCAATGGTGGTAAACAAGCTTTTTCTTTCCGTAGTCTTCCCTTTTTTTTATTTCCTTGAAAATCCTAATGGAATCATAAATTTTTTAATTTATTATAATTTTGCAGTTAATTATAATCATTTTTTTATGTACAAATTGTCCCAGATTTGGCCAGTGGGAGCTCCTTCATGGGAAGAGGCCATGCAGGTCTCTTAGAGAAGGGCATTCTAGGAAGAGGTGACAGCAAGGTTAAAGGCCTTGAGTTGGGAATATATCTGGATATTTAAGGACAGTGAAGCTGTCCAGAGTGACAAGGAAGGGAAGGGTTGGAGATGAGGTAAAGGGGGTGGCAGAAAGCAAATCATATTGGGCCCTGGCCCTTTATGCTGAGTATGATAGAGCCATTGAGGGGTTTTGAACAGGGGACTGATGTATAATCTGACTTATATTTTAAAGAAATCCCCATGGCTGCCATGTGGGGAAGACTAGGGGAAGAGCAGGCTTTGAGTCAGGGGCATGGGAATCAGGAATTCTGCTTTAGTCATGTTAACTTTGAGATGTCTATTAGATACACAAGTGGAGATACTTAAGTAGGCTATAGATACTCAGTTATAGAGTTTGGGGAAATGTCCACATTGGGGATATACATTTTGGAATTGTTAGTTTATGGACGATATTTAAAATCGTGTGGTTGGATACAATCAATTAGGGAATGAGTAGAGAGAGAAGACTGAGATTTGGAGCACTCTGCTATGTAGATGTTGTTGAGATGATGGGAACCAGCAAAGGAGGCCTAGGAGCGTGCTGTCAGCGAGGGAGAGGGAGAAGGAAGAGAGAGTAGTGTTCTGAAAGCCAAAAAAAAGAGAATGTTTCCAGCATGAAAGAAAGATCAACTGAGTCACATGTTGCTGATAATTCACATAAGGTAAGGGCTGAGGATAGCCATTGGACTTGACAATGTGGAGGTCACTAGCAACTTGGACAAGTCCTGCAGCAAGGTGGGGACAAAAGTCTTGATTGACACAATAGAAAATGAGAGGAGAGGATGTAGCCAGATCCAGGTGAGAGGTGTTGGTGTCTTGGTCTAGGTTAGCTGTGGTGAGAAGTAGTCAAACTTTGAAGATCATTTTAAGATCGAATCAGTAGGGTTCGCTGATGGATTGGGTATAGGGTTTAGGGTGAAAAGAGGACCATAGGTTTTTGGCCTGAACAACCAGAAGAATTGGGAGGGCTTGCCATGTGCAGAGAAGGGGAGGATGCAGAGGAGCAGCCTTCCAATCAATCACCCCATTCCCAGTTTCACCCTCATTCCTGCCTTCGGAGGGGCTCGGTGCTTGCAATTCCTTGGAGTCCACAGGCTGTCCCTTCTGTTACCCCACTGGGGACAGCTTTCAGCTTCTCTTGGTCAGTCAGGTATATTGCAACACAGACTGATTTCCAGCTTCCAAACTTTTGTTGACATCTCTTCTCCTCTCTCATTCTCTTTTCTTTCCTATTTAAGTACCTTTTATTAAAAAAAAAAATCCATCAACAGTCATTTTTGTGGTATTTGGAAAGGGACAGAGAAAATAATGCACACTCAATCCAGAGTTTAACAGAAAGTCTCCTTGTTTGATTTTTTTTAAAATTAACAAATGATTATTTTTGTAGTTTGGTCAGGTCAGTTCGTCCTTTATAATGCTTACATCGGATGTTCCAGCCTGTGCTTTCTGACTGAGCTAGATCAATAATCTATCTAAGTGATAGATTTTCTTCCTGCCTTCCTCTTCTCTCTGTCTCCAATTCTTCTCTTGCATAAAGCAATGCATTTTATTTATGAGTTGACTGGGAATAATACCACTGGGCAGCAGCCTGGGCCAAAGCATGCCGTAACCATTTAAAACCATAAAGGCATTTGCTTAAAGAATGTGAACATATGTAAGTGTATGTGTTTGTGTATCTGTTTGAATTTGAGGCTATGCCCTTATGCACATCTATCTTTTGATTAGAGAGTCACAAGAACCCACATGCATTTAACTGCACTCCATCTCCATTTATCATAATTCTCAGCTGGGTGGGTACCTGATTCACACAGGATGCCCTTCTCAGAGAATTTGGAATTGGAACAGAGAGAGGGTGTCTCCATGTGGCATGTAGCCTTGGGCCATCTGCATGACGTTATAGGCTGGGGCCCAGGAAGCCTATTCTTGCAGATTCTTGCAGCAGATTCTTGGATAAATCAACCAAATATGGAGAGAACCTCTCCTGGGATCCCTCCCAGGGATTTTCCAGTCCTTCTTAGCCCAGCCTTGTATCTATCCTGAGCTCTGTGACAAGGCCTGGATTGGAGGGGATTTTTCTTTCCTGCTTGAATTGACTCAGGTTGGTTTCAGGTACTTGCAGCCAAGAGGTACTTACTAATATTAAAAATGTGTGCTTCATTGATCTGTAAGGCTAATCAAACTTTCCATGGACTCTCTCTATTGACATTATAAAGACCCAGAGTTCCAGCCTAGGACTAATAGCTCTCAATGCAACTTTTCTGGGGACAAATTCCCTGACCTTGGACCATTCATGAGGTTTTAGCAGAACTTGAGCTCAGGAACTGGCCATGTCCCACCATGTGGAGAAACGCTGCCCAAGGACATAGGCCTATTTTAATAGCACTTCCTCCCCTCACCCTCTTCATCAGAACAGTAAGCAAAGCAAAGAGAAATTCTAAATTACCCTAAATCCTGGGCTTAGTAGGATAGGCTTAGAAATGTACTCTCAACTACCCTGAGGGACATGAGGATCAAATTTCTGGATTAAAAATAAGCGTGCTTCCCCAAATTTAATGTCCTAAATGATGTTGTGTATCTTGCTTTTAGACTGTCTTAGGTGAGCTCTTTTATAGAGTCTGTCTATATCTGGAATCCAACGCATTAGGAAAGCCTAAGGGGAAAATATTCCCAAGTTATACCCCAAATCAGCAGAACTGAAAATAAAGCCCAGGGACTTTTACTGCCAACTCTGTCAATTATAACTCCAGGGACCTGCAGGGACACTGAAGGGTGGAGTCTGTCTCTGAATTTATTGAAAGTTTTCTCTTTTGTGGGTGTTTCAAGTATGAATACTGAAGGGGAAAAAAAGAATACACATGTTGTGAAAATGATGGCTTACATTGATGGTATTCAAATATAAACAACATTTTATTTTTTTACTAATTTAGAGACAGGTTCTCACTCTGTCGCACAGGCTGGAGTGTAGTGGCCCAGCCATAGCTCACTGTTACCTCAAAGTCCTAAGCTTAGGCAATCCTCCTGCCTCAGCCTCCCACAGTGCTGGGATTACAGGAGTGAGCCACTGTGCCCTGCCTAAATGACACTTTGAATGGAGATGCAGTTCTGTTATAGAAAGAGCAGGGACCAGGTTTCTGGTTTGGATTTTTTCAGTAATGAGCTGCTTAATTTTGGACAAATAGTTTAACTTCCTGGGACCTCAGGGTCCTGGTCTGTAAAATGAAAAAGTTGTGGTAAACAATGTCTTCCCCAGCTCCAAAATTCTATGAAAACCTTAGTTTTAAAAGTTTAAAAACTAAATAAAATGAATTAAAATGACAGTTATATCATGTAGTGTTGCAATATTCAAAATAATACAATTCATCTAATGCAATTTTAAAAAGCCAAAATGGTCACAGAAATATAGTCAATTAAAGATAGATAGAACATAGAGAGGACTTTTGTTTCTGGCCTTTTTTAAAAAAAAAAAAAAGATATGAAGAAGTGAGTCTAAAGATAAGGGAATTATAAATGATAAGCAGAATTAATCATTGTATAAGTTTAATCAGGGAAAGATTTTAATAATCAAGAGCCTCAATATTACAAGAAGCATTTGTAATCATGGGTTTTTTTAAACCATGTATGCAAGACATCAAATATTATCCCATAGGTTAAAAAAAAAAAAAGGGATTCAGAGTACAAAAGGGATAAGGAAAGACTAGGTTTTGAAATGACAATTTCATTATTCATAGAGGGGCAGAGTGGAGAATTGCCGAAATGAAGAGTCATACCTAGGAACTACAGCTGATATCCCGGAGACTGAGTTAAAGGGTGAGGACAATAGAAATGATTAACAGGCAGAATGCATTTCAGCTAAGCAATGCGCCAAGCTCAGATACTATTGTCTTAAGGATGTTCAGCAAATAAGCAGAGATATAGGTAAAACTTGAAAAAAAATGCTGGGAAAAGTAACCGCCAACCAACCTGAAGAAAGATTTCAAAATATGAGGAAGCATATTTATCTTGAAGGGGAGAAAAACAAAAAAATAAACAAAACAACACTGAAAGAGTAAACCAGAATATACAATAATTCAGGCCAATGGAAAAATCTATTGTAAGAAAATGGCCAGCAAGAAAGCTATGGGAAAGTAACTGGAATCTTTTAGAAGCACCATCTGGTCTCATTTTTAGACATGAGATAGTCACACTTCACCAAACTTCAGGTTGCTTCTGGAGGTCATTGCTGTAATTTTGAAGGAAAGCTAGTGGCTGGACCATATCTGCATATACTGATTTTTATTAAGGATTATTTGCAAATTCCCGCATGGTAAATTAATTTCAAATGCTGAGTCAGAGGCTTGGAAGTTGCCCAGTTCAAGAGCCAGGAAGAGGCAGGAAGGTGGCCACGAGTGGCCCTGGGGCTAGGACATCACTGCTCAGAAAGCCTCTGAGACATAGGAGGGGGACTTGGGAAGGGCAGCAGGAAGGGAGAAAATATTGAGAAAGGGCAAGGAAAGGGGATTTTGAGGTAAACAGCCTGAATCTGTGCAACCTAGTTCACTCCCTCCTTAGCAAAACTCTTATCTTGGCATCCAAGCCCCTGTGATATGTGGCCCTGTGCCCCAACGCCACTTTGCTTACCTCTCTGCACTGAAGCTTTGTGCCTTTCCTTGCCTTCACTTGAGGGTCCTCATCCTTCAGTTCCCTCTGCCTAAAGTGCTCTTCCCAGGCTCTGTTTGGCCAGCTCCTGCTTCTCACTTAGGTCTCAGCTCACAGCTCACACAGCAGAGTAACCTTCCCTGACCAACCTGTTGGAAGTTGCCACCACCTTCCTTTGGTTCACTTCCCATCACATCACCACTCCTATCGTCTGTCTTCCCTATTACATATGCCCAAATGGTCTTTGTCATCGTCCTCCCTCACTGGGAAGAAGAGGGACAGAACACTGTCTTGCTCAGCACTGTGTCCCAATTCATGATAATTAGTCAGTTCCCACCAGTTCTTCTTTCAAAATGTCTCTTCTTCCAAAATGTTCCAAAATGCCTCCATGTTTATTCCCATAACTACAGTCTTAAGCACAGTCTCTCACCTCTTTACTCCTAAATAAGCACAATCATTTCCTAAGTAATTACCCAGACCCTTTCTTTGGCCCTTTCCACTCATTACTTCCAAATGATTCTTCCTAAAACATTATCCGTGTTATGATCCTCCCTGTGATGGCTTTGTCAACGCCTACCAGTCAAGGCCACAGGGACACAGCTGTAGTTGAACACGTTGTGTTTCTTCCTCCTTGCAATGAGGGAGAATATGCATCTGGGAAATCAGGGGTGTCCGGTCAATGGGTGAGAGAAAGAATCTGTTATATGATTTGGCCTTGGTTGGGTGAAGTGGGGTCCACTCTAGATTGAATGTTGTCAGAAAGCAGCAGTGATTCTATGACTGCATGTCTCAATAAAGCCTGTCTATAAGGAGAGAAGCTTAGAATGAGGATAAATTTGTAATTGATAAAGAAGTAGCAGCCACTCATTTGGGGTGTTGGTATTTTATGAATAGCAGAGTGACCTTGTCTGTGCTTAGAAAAAATTATGAAGTGGCCTTGCTTTTTCTCATTTTATCATGATCTCAGAATGACCTTGTCCGAGACTGGGATTCCATGAGATTGTTTATATCTAATAGCAGACTAACACATCTAGCTGCAAAAGTCGAGCGTGCTTCTGAGTATCAGGGACTGTCTTTGTTTTCTTTCTTATTCCTCCCTTTTGGCCAAGGGCAGACAAAGTCAGGCCATTAATCATGATATCCAGATTTTCACCATTGCCACCATATTGTTGATTAGGATCAGAGGAGTGCAAGTTGAATGTAGTCTGTGGTTGATCTAGGGTTACTCTTTCCTTTTTCTGTTGTGGGATGAGTTGTCAAATCTCTGTCATGACAATGGCTGCACCGAAGTATTTAAGACTCTGGACAGGAGGATACACCAGCCAACTGCAACACAGGCAATTATCAGAAGCAAAATGACAATTAGTTTTTATAATAGGGCTGGAAGCCAAGGGCCTAGATTATGAAACCTAGGCAATGAAAACATGTCCTATAATCCACCTGAGAGAGCCAGATGGCTTTTTCTTTTAGCTTAGTCATAGACTGTTCTATTTACCCTCAAGTGTTTATTTAGTTGCAACCAAAGTGTTTGCTGTGGCACAAAGTCCCCCTTGGCTGGCTAACAGAAAATCGAGGGCTACATGACTGTCCATGACAACTCTAGCTAATGAGCTTAGATTAGTTCTTTGGGCTTCCAGTAGTATCATTTATGATTTCTGCTAAAGTCAGAGACAAGTTGAAAACCACTTTTCTAATTGTATTATTCCTATTGTAGGAATCACAGTTTGCAGAGTATATGTGAAGAGGGAATGAGATATTCCTTCCAGAAGTTCTCCCAAACAATCTGTGCTTGGCTCATTTTGGAGGCTTCTGGGTATCCTTCTCAGGGAAATAGGGTGGAAAGATGGTAGTTTTAAATACCTGGAGATCTCTGACAATTGCTCCAAATGCAAAGGATCAGTGTATGAGGAAGAGAGGTATAAATCTTATGTCCATTTCAGTAGAACCCTTAGTGGAGCACAGATTGAATTCCTTCAAGAAGGACGAATTTCTTGAGTGGAATTAAACAGTTCCTACAAAGCATGCTGAAGTATCTCTGTAGAGAAAAAAACTATCTTAATTAGGATGGCCCCGATATTAGTGTCTATTTCCCATTGATGAGGCTTGGCTGATAGGATCGTAATGGTTTCAGCAGAAGCATTTCATTGATATAAAGTCAAGACCCAATTTTTGCAAGATTGGAGGTTGGGATTGATGATTTGAGGGAAACTCAAGTCTCAGCAAAGGTTCTATAACAGGGAATCTTTCTTCTTTAGTGTTTAAAGGAACAGCTATTATATTTTTGTCCATAGGGCCAATTAAAGGATTACAGATTCAGCAATCCATTGGTTTCAGAGCAGCAGCTGTCGTCTGGGAAAAACATAAAGAATTTTACTTTTCCTTAAGGGATAGAAAAGACCACAGTGGTCAGAAATAAAAGGATAAAAATGAAGGATTATGGGCAGGCACAGTGGCTCATGCTTGTAATCCTAGCACTTTGGAAGACTAAGGTGGGAGGATCACTTGAGGCCAGGAGTTGGAGACCAGCCCGAGCAAGAGTGAGACCCTGTCTCTATAAAAAATAGAAAAATTAGCCGGGCGTGGTAGCACATGCCTGTAGTCCCAGCTACTCAGGAGGCTTCGGTGGGGGGATTGCTGGAGCCCAGGAGTTTGGGGTTGCAGTGAGCTATGATGACAACACTGCACTCTAGCCCAGGTGACAGAGCAAGACCCTGTTTTAAAAAGAAAAAAGGATTATATTAGCATTCTAGAAGATGTTAAAGTAGTATAATAGACAACATTGTAAAAAGAAATCAGAAAATTGCTGAAGAATCTGAAAATTCATCTTGTTCCATCATCTTGAGAAGAAGCTGTCCACTTCTGAGCTTCATTATTTGTTCCATCATCTTGGATAGATGCTATTCATCTCTGATGCTGACTTCTAGAGGATTCCCAAGAATCCTGTTTAAGGTCTCAGATGGAATGGATGTTCAGTAGTCAGGAGGAAGTTATGTATATCTTTTGAGCTGGGAAATATGAACGTAAGGCCCATTGCCTTAGAGTTTTCCTACTATGTCGTTTGTTAACAGTACCTGATAAGGTCCTTTCTATTGAGGTCCAAGGGCAGTTTTTCTCTAGTGTCTTTTCCAGAAGACTAAATCTCCATGTTATAGATTATGCAGAGGTTATACAGGAGGATGGTTTGGAAATGCAGCTTTTGCCTGTTGATGAAGTAATTAATCATATCTGCTTCTAAGAAGGCAGTGTATTAGTTTCCTAGGGCTACCAAAACAAAGTTCCACAAACTGGGTGGCTTAAGACGACAGAACAATAGTTCTGGATGTTACAGACCTGAAATCAAAGGTATTGAACAGCCATTTCCCCTCTGAGGACTCTAGGGAAGAATACTTTCTCTCCCTAACTTTTGGTGGTTGCCAGCAATCCTTGGGTTTCCTTGGCTTGTAGAAGTATCACTCTAGTGTCTGCTTCCATTGTCACATGGCCTTCTTCCTGTGTGTGTCTCTGTGTTCAAATTTCCCTCTTCTTTAAAAGGACACCTGTCCTTGGATTAGGACCCACTATAATCCAGTGTGACCTAATCTTAAATTGATTGCATCTGAAAAGATCCTATTTCCAAATAAGGTTACATTCACAGCTATCAGGGGTTGGGACTTGAACATGTCTTTTTAGAAGAGACAATTAAACCCACAATAGGTAGAATGTAGGTTTGGGGTGAAATTCCCAAACACATGGGTCAATCTGTTATTAAGTCATAAAGAGATCATCTGTGGGTTTCAGAGGGGGTTCACCTTATAGACATTAGAGCTAATAGTAATACCTTGGGCCATGGGAGTTTAGGGTTTCTGAGTGCTTTGCTAATTTTATTTTAGAATTCCACTAGTTGTCTCTATTTTTTCCTACGATTGTGGATGATAAATTTCTGAATAAAAGACAAAACTTTACAGAGTTCCTTATTAAAAGTATGAATAAAATAAATGTCCCTCTCACTAGAGAGGTAAGTGGGAATTTCCCAAGCAAGATTTTTTTGTTTGTTTGTTTGTTTGTTTTTTGCCATAGTAAGAGTGGTAGCTCTCTGGCAAGAAGATTCAATTCGCTTGCTCTGAGAATAAATAACATTAACCAGAATGTATGAATAACCCATTGCAGGAGGCATTTATATGAAGTCCATCTGGAGTGTTCAAAGGGCTGTAGAGGTTTGGTTCCTGTCCATGTCTGGTCTTTACAGTGTTGCCAGGATTGTGTCACTGGAAGGTAGGAGATGTTTTGGAAACATCCTCAGCAATAGCTCTAAAATTAGCCCACTTATGTTATTCTAACACTGTTGCCAATTTATTTCTGCTATTATATATAATATGAAGAATCTTTGCTAAACTCCATTTTCAGTTTTTTGGCACTATCAGTTGACCATCCTAAAAGCACCAAATATTATCTGTATGCAGTGAGCATCCTAATTTTTTCCACTGGCTTTTTTCCAAATCAGGAGCTTGTCTCTGGCAGTTTATAATAGCCTCTTTGAATTCTTCTAAGGTCTCTCTTTTCTGTGTTATTATGGGAACAATTATGTTTGGTTAACATTGCCTTTTTTGGCATAATGGTCAACTAAAGCATTTCCATGAGATTCCAGGTCTTTGTGTTTGAATGACCTTCCACTTTCATTATAGCTACTTCCTTAAGCAAAAACAAAGCATTAAAGGTTCTTTAATTTGTTGTCTAGGTTTTATAAGGGATCCTGTTGACATATGAAAATCTCTTTGTTTCTGAAGCATTTCAAAGTCGTGGACTAACTCCCAAATATATCTATGATCAGTATAAATATTTGCTCTTTTATTTTTTCCAATTGCTTTACCCAGCAAGGGCAATTAATTCAGCCATCTGAGCTGATTCGATTTCTGGGAATGGTTTATACTCCAAAGGTGAATTCAGGTTTGTGATAGCATAACCTGCTTGATAATTTCAAGTTTCTATTTTTAAAAAGTAACCATCCACAAACAAAATTAATCCAGGGATATCCTGGGAATTGGTAACAGATTTGTATAAGATATAGGTAAATCTTCTGGGCATGGTGGCTCATGCCTGTAATCCTAGTGATTCCGGAGGCGGAGGAGAGAGGATAGCTTGAGGTCAGGAGTTTCAGACCAGCCTGAGCAAGAGCGAGACCCTGCTTCTAGAAAAAATTATCCAGGCATGGTAGTGTCCGCCTGTAGTCCCAGGTACTTGGGAGGCTGAGGCAGGAGGATCACTTGAATCCAGGAGTTTGAGGTTGCAGTGAGCTACGATGACACCACTGCATTCTAGCCCAGGCGACAGAGGGAGACTCTGTCTTAAAAAAAAAAATGTAGGTAAATCTATAAGCAGACTTAAGCAATTGTGAAGTTCTCTGTCAGGTAAAGGAAGAGGAGTGGCTGGTTTGAGTGTGTTGCAGTGATAGTGATATTCAAAAGAGAAAGCAGAGTATTTCATAGGATGTCAGGTAACCATCTGAGAAATGCCGAATATTTTCCATCAATAAAAGAGCATGTGGATGGGCATGCTTGTAGCTCTGGCCTGGGCAATGCAAAGGCAGTGTATATAACCAAAATGTTTGCACCCCCACAATATTCTGAAATTTGAAAAAAAGAGCATGTACTTGGGGAATGATTAAATGTAGTGACAAAACTAGAACTAAGTCAGCTGAGACTTCTAAACTTTGCTGCTGCTGCGATAGTTTGCAGACAAGGAGACCATGTCTTAGCGGCGGGATGTCATGAAAGACTCCAGTAAGCTATGGGCCTCTGATGATTCCCAGGTGATCGAGTCAGTACTCCCAGTGTTCCGACCCGTCATGAACAAAATAGGGAAAGGGTTTATGATAATTAGGCAACCGCAGGTTTGGGGACTGTTGCAGAGCTTTTTTTTTTTAGGTTTCAGAGGGCCCAAAGGCACATTCATGTTTATCATTGTAGAAAAGAGGTTCAGGGACTAAAGATTTAATTCTCAGAAAGGGGATTGAATGGCAGAAAAGGTCAGTACCCATTGCCCATAATATACAGTCACACAAGGAATCCTCAACGTTGTTTTGTAATAGTTGGTTTGGGAAAATTCTGGGTAGTCGGTAATTTTTATGGAGAGAGATTTGCCTTCTTGTGCTACTACATACCCTTAATAATGAACGTTTTGTTATTATTTTTGTTGCAGCAGAATTTTAATGTCTCTGTGAAGGCTTTATGTCTTTTCTGAACTAAGGTCTTTAATAAATACAGAGAATCAGTCTTAAAGCTTTGCTCATTTTTTTGAGCACAGTAAAAGATCATTTACATGTTATATTAGAATAGAGTCACAAGGAATTTGGAATCCTTGAGGTCCCAGCTAAGAACCTGAGAGAAATAAGAAGGGAGTGTCAGCAAATCCCCCCGGCAAAACAGTACAGGTACATTATATTGTTGATTTTCCCATGAGAAGGGACATAAATATTGACTGCCTTGATCTAATGGATGCTAAAGAATGTGAGCCCATCACAGTGCAATGAGTGGCTTTAGATAGTATTGAAGACAAAACAGAATTTGAAGTAAGGACCACTGGGAAAAGAGGAATCACAATCTTACTTATGGCCCTCAGGTCTTGCATACATCAATATCTATGCCTGTGAGGCTTTTACTGAGCAACACTGGAGTATTGCAAGGGCTGGTGCAAGGAATAATGAGTCCTTGGTTTATAAAAACTTCTATAGTGGGTCTCAGTCCTTTCTTAGCTTCAGATTGTAAACAGTATTGAGGAAGAACTCGTAAAAGTTTAGAAAAGTCAATTTATACTTTGATGGCTTTGGTCCCTAGAATTCTTCCCTTATCAAAAACTGTTGTCCCGGAGAGAATCAGGGGTCTTATCTAATTCTCCAAATTGAGATTAAGCATATAGGGACAAGCAAAGTGCCACATAAATTGCACTATTAAAGGATCATGCCTGGGAGAGTCTTCAGGTATTTTTAGAAATAGTCCATCCGAGGATCATTTGAGTTGGCAGTTCCATTTACATAAAAAAGCCCACCCAAGTAAATTTACAGGTGCGATGTCACAGAGAAGAAATGCATGTTGATCAGTGAGGGGGTCAACATTTGCAGCCACACGTTGGGTAATGGGAAGCATTTGAGCTCTGATTGAAATTCCTGAATAGCTTAACGACTCTGGGGAAGATGGGTAGAAGTTGTGGTAGAATAGTTGACAGAGTAGCACTTGTATCTATCAGAAAAGTTTGCTTTGTCTGACTATTATTAAAGATAATCCCCCTTATTGATTTAAAGGAATCATTAGAAATTGGGCACTACAGTATCCCTCAGAGTCCCTTCATCATTCTTGTTTGGAATAACAAGGAGGAAGCATTGGTTCTGTTTCACTGTAGTTAAGGTGGGCTGGTTATTTCTCTGGTGTCCCCTCCCTTATTAAGGACAGTTGGCCTTCTGTATCTGTGAGTGACATACATAGATTTAACCAACTTGATTGAAAATATTAGGGGAAAAAGCAATGAAAAATATGTAATAACAGTATAGCAATTTAAAAAGTACAAATTTAAAAACATGCAGTATAACAAATATTTATATTGTATACATTGTATTAGGTATTATAAGTAATCAAGAGGTGATTTAAAGTATGTGTGAGGGTGTGCATAGGTTACATGCAAATACTCTGCCATTTTCTATAAGGGATTTGAGCACTCGTGGATTTTGGTATCCTCTGGGGTGGGGCCTGGAACCAAGGGGAGGACTCTACTAGCAAGTGTCTTTGTCAAAGGGAAAGTTTTTATAGTCTCTTGAGGGAGAGGAAGATAGATTTAATTGCTTTAGTTGTAACACGATGTATTCTATTTTTTTATTTGTTTGTTTTCCTTTTGGGTTTTTAAAGCCTCTTCAGTCAAATGTTGAAGTTCAGGCAATGTGGTAATTTTTGAACCAATTTTTTTTTGTTTATGTTCCATATCTGCGATTTCTGGCTTTAAATCACCGACAACAAAAGGTGGAAAGGGCATTAGAAATGCCAACACCAGGTGTTAAACCAGAATGCTGTCTAAACGTGCTCATTAGTCTGTCACTGAAGTCTCTTTGGATTCATTCTTTTGCAGATGCAAGACTAAATCAAGGTCCAGTTTATTCAGCAGGAAAGTATCACGTTATAGTTCCAAAAGGTTCTCACTCATTTGCTGTACTTTAAGGTGTCCTGATTGAGTAAAATACATTCTATTATATTTTCATTCTTTCATTTTTCATTATATTTTCATAAATTTTATGTGTAAATTCACATGCAGTTCTAAGAAATAATACAGAGTAGTCTTGGGTATCTTTTACCCAGTTCCTTCCAGTGGTAACACCTTGCAAATGATAATACAATTTCACAAAGATACTGACATCGGTATAATCCACCCATCTTGTTCAGGTATCCCCCGTTTTACCTGCACTCATTTGTGTGGGTGTGTGCTCTTAGTTCTATATGATTTTATAATATGTGCAGGTTTGTGTATTCGCCACCGAAGTCAAGCTACAGTTCCATCATCACAAGGTCACCTCCCTCCCACCCCCTTCTCCGAAACTTCTTACCCCTGGCAACCAATCAGGGCAGTGCTCCACGCAGAAAGCAGGTCTGAGGGGCTTCACAGATGGGTTACTCCCCCTCACACTCAGGGGCAGCCACAAGGCCTGTCACTGCTGGGAACACATTAGGTAAGAAGGGACACTTGAGAAAGGCAAGTGTTTGAACAAAGACCATCTGGAATAAGCAGTAATCATCAGAGAAATGGTAAAGTACTTTGCCTGGAATTAAATAAAGCTTCAGCAACTGATCTAAGTACTAAGGACCTCACTTTATTGACATATATCGTTTTTATGAGAGACCAGCCTTTACTTTTATGGCTTAGTTAATGGACTTCTAGAAATAAAAATTGAATATAGAGAGCAACATTTACCACTCATGCAACATTAGAAAAATCTCTAACAGCCTTTCATCTTTCTTCTCTCCTGCCCTCCTTCCATCTCCCCTTCTTTCCTCCATTTCTCCCTCCCTCCTTCCTTCCCCCTACATTTATTTACTGAATGTCTACTATGGGCTAGACATTATACTGGGTATTTCAAAGAAAGAGATAAAAGATAGAGACCCCTGCCCTTGCAGTCTAGCTCACAGTCTGGTGCCATTAAAGTTTTGCACACAGGCGATTACCAGGGGGTGCAGGAAGGGGCAGGATGAGGCTCCATGTAAGGTGCTTTGGGAGTCAAAGGCAGGCACCTTGCCCAGATGAGGGGACAGAGAGCAATCAAGAAAGGTTGGATTTGGGGGTGGCTAGATGATACCAGAGTAAGTTTTGAAAGCTAATAATGAATTGGCTGAGTGAAATTGGAGAAGGGTAATCTAGGGAGTGGGAAGAGGCCGTTCCCAGGTGAGCAGGCATTCAAGTTTGGCTTGTTCAAGGAACCCCACATAGGCTTAGCACAACTCTTGGCTTTGAAGATAGAGAGGGCCATAGGCAAGGACAAGAGAGAAGCCACTAGCTACTGACAGTGACCTCCAACCAACAGCCTGTAAGGAAACAGGGACCTCAGTCCTATAGCTGCATGAAACCAAATTCTGCCAGCAACCCAAAAGAACTTGGAAGTGTATTCTTCCCTAGAGCACCCAGACAAGAGCCCAGCCAGGCTGACACTCTGATTTCAGCTCCTGAGTAGAGAACCCAATCGAGTCTGCCTGAACTTCTGACCCACAGAACTGTAAGGTAATAAAAGGGTGTTGTTTTAAACCATCAAATTTGTAGTAATTCATTACAAAGCAGTAGAAAACTAATACACCCCTTAAGGTGTCAGTTAGTAATTCCTTATGTGTTTTTAACTAGGAGCTCTGGAGGAAGGCAAACTTATATGTGCAAATATACGAATCTCTATTTTAGGTACCCGGTTGAAGAGGGAGATATTTTGGGTTGAGGGGTATGTCAGCATCCTTTCCCCCTTTTTAATAAAGTTGACACTGTTAGCCAGGCATGGTGGCATGCATCTGTAGTCCCAGCTACTCGGGAGGCTGGGGCAGGAGGATTGCTTGAGCTCAGGAGTTTGAGGTTGTAGTGAGCTATGATCGTGCCACTACCCTCATGTCTGGGCAAGAAAGCAAGAGCCTGTCTCCAGAAAAAAAAAATTAAGGCTGACACTGATGGTGTGGGAGAGACGGCATAGCTCCTACGCATATATAAAAACAATAAGACATCTAAAATTGGTATGGTTTATAATAATTGTTAAGGTTTTTAAAGATCATCTTTGCTGCATTCATGAGCTCTGAAAATTTGTCTGCTTTTAATAACATATGTGAAGAAAAGTCATAAATTGTGAGGGGCAATTACAAGTTGCTTTGTGAACTGGCATGTGTAACCCTGATATACAAAGGGGTCTGTCTTAGTCCTTCTTGTGTTGCTATGAAGAATACCACAGACTACATAATTTATACACAGTAGAACTTTCTTTGGCTCACAGTTCTAGAGGCTGGGAAGACTGAGATCGAGAGCCTCAGATGGGGATGGCCTTCTTACTGCCTCATCCCATGGAGGATGGACAGAGGGCAAGTGAGTGCAGAGAGAAAGCATGAGGGATGGACTCCCTTTTATAACAACCTGCTCTTTTGAGATAATGACATTAATCCATCACCTCTTATTAAGCCCCACCTCCCAACACTGTTGCATTGGGGATTAAGTTTCCAACACATGAACTTTGGGGGACACATTAAAACCACAGCAGGGTCTAATATAGTGACCTGGGAAAAGATACCAATGAAAAATTTGCCCTGAGCTATCCAACGACCCTTTTGGAGCTGAAATGCTGCATTAGAAGCTAAATAATTTAAATCTAAAATGCATATTCAAGTAATGCCTTTTAGATTGGTATGAATGAAAAGAAAGAGTCAAATACATTTATTAGAGCAATTGCAGTGTCAGATTCTGCCCACAAGGATTTGTGATTCTCTTTACCTGAGTCTGCAGGTGGAGTACATTTTCAGAATGAGTCTCTCATAGAAAGATGGATAGGAAGTGTCGATCCAGTGGGAAAGGACTGGTGTGCAGAGATTCAGACTCGGCTCCCTGTCAGAATCTGCCAGACTGTCAGGATCAATTAACCAGATGGAAGGGGCCTCCCTGAATGTGGGAATAGTTTTCCTGAACTCTGACATTCATCATAGCATTGCCCATGGCCCACCTTCCTGCAATCTTATGGAATCTATATAAATTAAAAGAAATCAGGCAAATCTAAAGACTTGATTCTACCATGTTGCTTTTCTCTCTCTCTCCCTCCCTCCCTTCTCCCCACTCTATGACTCAGGTACACATGACAGCCAGCAGGTCTTTTCTTCCATCACCCCCAGTAGCAGGGAAAGAAGCTGGGCCCACAAAGGAGGGGGACAACAGGAAGGGCATTGATGAAAACCTCTAACAGTCCTCATATTTCCTGCCCAATTTGAGGTGGGGTTATGTGGCTACAGAGGAGCAAGGAGAATGAGAAGAACCCAAATCTGCTTTGCTTACTGCTTTTGTCATTGTGTTCTGGAATCATCTGGAAGCCCCATGAGCAGAGTAGAGGAGAGGGGCTGAGTGCCCGCCACCACCACTCCTCAGCTGTGGGAGCCTGAAGAAAGTGCACAGCTCTGGTTTCCCCATAGGTGAGTCAACCTCAGACAAGACCTGCAGCCCTCTGCCCCGTGTCCTGCGTGTTGCTCAGGAGTGGCAGGTGCACGTGCACCAGTGTAATACATGAAATGCCAGCATGGGAAGGGATGGTGGGGGCATCTAGCCCAACTGCCTGACTTTCCTGAGGTAGAGAAGTTAATGCACTTTTTCAAGGTCAAAGGGGTTATTTAGCTGCACCATCCTCTGGGCATCAGATTCCTCGGCTGAAATTGTCAGTGCTTCCCAAACTCTTCTTGGAGTGAATAAATCAGAACCATCGAAAAGCTTGTGTTGGCTTCATGCAAGAAGCATGTGTATTGGCCATTGCTGAAAGCAGGGTTTGAAATTATCATTTTCATACTAAAACAAAACAGAATAAAACAAAACAACCCATTCGAAATGATTTACAAATTGAAGGCACCTAATAATAATACCTTGCATTTCTGGAGAGCTTTTTATCTGTAGAGCACTTCCCAGACAATAACTAATGAATTCTCCAACTCCCCTAAGGAATAGAGACACACAGGAACTTAATTTACATGAAACAAACAAAAAGATATTAGGAAGTGGCATTCCACTAAATCATAATTACAACCTCGAGCCCAAGAAAAACGTGTCGAATTCTCCCAGGTAGGCTGCAACGTTCCCCTTTGGGGGAGTCTTCACTTAGAGCCCAGGGCTGCCTGCATGGGCAGGAGAGACCTGGAGTGTCCACACGAAGTCAGCCCTCTGCGGGATCAAGGTCCCATCTAGAGGCCAACAGCTGCAGGCCAATGGCTTGTCAGGGAGCAAGTGCCAGAGCAGTGGCCTCCTCGGGCCTATCAGGAAGAAGGCAGAGTGACAGGATGTCATGGATATGCCAGGGACTCCTGTGTGAAGGGGAAATATGGGATTTTTATAAGGAGGAATCTGCAGGTGGACTTCCAGGAATTTCAGTCACCGAGGGAGGGACAGCAGTCTTCCCAGCAGTTTGTGAACCATACTACTAGCCTGTCACAGCCTTCGCCTCCCCAAGGGGCTGGTTCTGTGGTCCAGTGGCTAGGCTCATGTGTCCACCTCTACACTCAGCCTCTTGGCCCCCTGCTTGGTGAAAGGGTGGAAATTTACTAGTTGTTCACGGTGCGGGTGAGAAAGAATTCTCGAAGTTTAGGATAGAAAGAAGTATTTATTTTCTCAGGAAAGAAAGGAGAGAGAGAGAGAGAGAGAGAGAGAGAGAGAGAGAGAGAGAGAGAGAGGGAGAGAGAGAGAGAGAGAGAGAGAGAGAGAGAGAATGTGGCCATGGCACTGAAGAAAAGGTAGAGGATAGTGCTGGGCAGTTGAGGAAAAGTGGCTGGGTGGTTTTGAAGGGTAGAAATGGCTTTTTAAAAACTTTGTTCTCTGCTTCAGCAGACTGATAACAGAAGTGGCTGCGAAGCAGTTGCAGGTGCTCTTTATTTATTTGTATTTTTCCTGCGAGGCTGACTTTATCTGAGTCCTTGGAATCGGTGTTTGGCAGGAACTGAAGCGGGGAGCTCTCACCCCTATTGTCTACCTGGGGCTCTTCAAGTCTGGGAAACTAAGTGTTAGAGAGAACAAGTTAGGCCACAGTTGTTTTAATGAAAACAAAACAGGGGGCAGTTGTGTTGTGAGTTTCCTTCAAAGGGACAATTACGTGCTGTGAGTTTATTTCTCTTACTTTCTGTTTGATAGTTTATGTTCCTCTGTTAGGTTATTAGTAAAGCCACCTTTCAATGGGTCTTGTCTTACCACATATAATCCTCAGTACTTTGTGATGACATCAGCCACCAACTGTGTGGTTCCAAGTCCCACATTCAAAATGTCCCAAGCTAAATGGCAGCTCCCTTAAGGGCACAGTGCCTGAATGTGGAACTGCCTCCTGGCAGCTGGAAGGGGCCTGGTGGAAAGGACATCCCCCCGTCTTTCCCTCCCCATGGCTGAGGCCACCCACCCTGGGCTCTGGACTCTGCACTATCCTAAGTCAAAAGCCACATCTCAGTCCAGATGACTCATAGTCAAGTCCCCTCGCTGCTGGTGCAGCTCTGTGTCCCAGCATTAATAACTGGCTTCTGTCCTTGCCCCTAGGGTAGGTTCCTCGTTTATACCCAGCATGGGATGTACCGTGTTGACTTGCAGTGGGTTGGAACTACCGGACCTGGCTCCTGAGTGTAGCTCTTTAAAGGCCAGAGTAGAAATGGTCTCAATGTGGTCTGTGATAGAGAAGACATTTGTAATTTTTTTTTAAGAGATGAGGGTCTTACTCTGTTGCCCAGGCTGGAGTACAGTAGCATGATCATAGCTCACTATAGCCTTGAACTCCTGGGCTCAAGAGATCCTCCTGGGGGTATTTTTAATGCTAAATTAAAGGCAGATGCCAAAAACCTACCTCACACTAGACCCATGGGTGTGGCTGAGACAACAGAGGCCAAAAACAGCTAGCAGAGAGACCTCCTCAGGCTGCCCCCGATGCGCGGAGCAGAGGCATAGTAAAGCAGACAGCAGAACAAACAGCAACATGAACCAGGAAGGCCAGGTGGCCAAATGCTCATTAGCCAAGTGGAGCGGTGGCCAGTGGGGCTGCAGCCTCAGTGAGTCTCCCAGAAACATGGATTCCAGATGTCCTAGGCAACCTCAGAAAGCAACTGAGAGGGAATGAGCAGGAACGCAGACCACCACCATGCAGAACATCCTGTGAGAACGTCTGAGCTGCATCAAGCCCGTGTCTTACATGGAAATTCTTCTGCCACTGGCAAACATTAGGACTTGATGTCATTAAAGCAGAGAGAGGACCAAGATGGCCACAGAGAAAGAATAATAATAAATAAACCTATGGCTGCACTAAAAATCGAGAAGGGATGCTTTAAGAGGTCCAGGAGTTTTGAGGCATCCCTGAAAGATGGAAGGAGCCTGGGATCATCATGAAGAAGGAAATCGCAGTCCAGAGGTGGCACAGAACCAAAAAGACAGGGGGCTGCTCGGGGAAGCGATGACCCTGGAGGTCAAGAATACTGGGAGGATCCCTGGGGGGTAATCACTTGAAATACCATAGAGGAGCAGACAGCTCTCCACCCTCAGGCCAGGAAGGAGGCAACAGAGATGTGAGCCCCGGCATGGAGCAGAGCATTCAGATGGCTGGGATGGAGAGGCTGCGGGGCCCCGGAAACACCTGGCAGGCATAGGGTGCTCTCCCGCCCAGGAGGTTAGCTGCAGGAAATAGAGCATTGGCGGACAGGATGCAAACCCAAACCTGGAGTTGAGCACACAGCCAATAGTCCCTGAACACTTGACAAAAGCCATAAAAGAGAGGCACCAATCCCAACAAATGGAAAAGTTTACATCCAAAGAAGCAGAGTTAATAGAGCAAACAGAACGAGAATCTGGCACATATATAATTAGAATCCTCGGAGAGAAATAAAAGGATATTGCCCTCATAAAAAGGAATGTTTTAGAGATCTTGGAAATGAAAAATTTGGTGATTGGGATAAAAATCTCTGTAAATGGGCAGGAGCATTGAAGCTGATGAGAGAATAAGTTGAAAGGCTGAGCCACGGAATGCTCTCAGAATAGCAAACATGGACAAAGAGACTAGAAGTACAGAAGGTGGTTAAGAAACTTGGAAGACAAACCCCAAAGTTCCCAACATCTATCAGAACTTCGGAAGCCGAGGCTAGGGGTGGAGGCGGGGGAGGGGAGAGCATACTCAGAGCAGTGACCAAGCACAGGTTCCCAGGGCGAGGTCAGGTAGGAGCCTATGAAAGTGTCAGAGCAGAATCAAGGACAAACACTCTGACCAGGCAGGTCACAGTGACATGTCAGGCCTCAAGGATAAAGAGGAGACTCCAAACGCTTCTGGGGGAGGGGAGTGGGGAGAGGTGAGCACACACTGCTAAAAAGATAATGTGGGATTCAAGAAGAAACTGGAGCAGTATCTTCCAACTTCTAAGGAAAATATTCCTGAATTAGCATTCCACGCAAGTAAAAGTACAATACAAGCACGAGGGCACAGCGAGAGATTTTCAGACACGCAGGATTCAAAAATTGACTTGAAAGAAGAATTAACTCAAGAAGTATGATACAGGAAGCAACAAAACAACTGTGAAGTCTTATTAAGTCTAAGTGTTGACTATTTTAAAAATTGAGGTATCATTCACATCCCATGAAATTCATCCTTTAAAAGTGTAGAGTTCAGTGATTTTTAGTATATTCACAAGGTTATGCAACCATCTCTGGTATTTAATCCCAGAACATTTTTATCACCCCAAAAAGAAAGCTTGTGTCCATCAGCAGTCACTCCCCATTACCCCCCACCCCCATTCCTGACGACTACTCCGTTCTGTCTCTATTGATTTGCCTGTTCTGGATATTTCACAGGAATAGAATCGTCCACTGTGACCTTTTGTGTCTGGCTTCTTGTACTTAGCACAATGTTTCCAAAGTTCACCCACGTTGTAGCACGTATCTGTATTCTCTTTTTGTTCCATTGTATGGGAATATCCATTTGTTTATCCATTTATCAGTTAATGGGCTGTTCTCATTTTTTGACTATTATGAATGATGCTGCTATGAAAACTCACGTACAAAGTTTTGTGTGAATATGTTTTCAGCTCTCTTGGGTATATACCCCGGAGTGGGGTTGCTGGGTCACATGGTAGCTCTATGTTTAACGTTTTGAGGAACTGCCAGACTCTTTTCCGCAGCAGCAACACCCTTTTGTATTCCCAGCAGCCGGCCCTGCTCCCTGCCCCACTGCAAAGAGACAAGCCCCGCGGTCTCACTGGGCCTCGCTCAAAACCACCCAGGTCTTCATTCTAGTTTAACGGGAGGTTAGCATAGGAATTTCTCCATTTTCTGAGGAGTCCCCGAGATAGTAAGTGCCAATTACTCCCACATCCAGCAGCGAGTGACACCCACTAAGCAGAGTTTGCGGTGGAGACAGCAGAGAACTGTGGTCTAGCGTCTGAGCTCATGGCCCACTCCAGGCCTGTAAAGGAAGCTGGAGAGGCCACAAGAAGGGCTGCGTTAAGGAGAGGAAGAGTTAGCACTAGGGCCACTGTAACAAAATACACAGGCTGGGGGGCTTAAACATCAGAAACTCATTGTCTCACAGTTCTGGAGGCTGGAAGCCCAAGACCGAGGTGCTGGCAGGGTGGTCCCTTCTGAGGGCTGTGAGGGACAGCTTGGTTCCAGGCCCCTCTCCACCATGTGCATGGCCAGCCTCTTGCTGCCTCTTCACGCAGCCATCCTTCTGTGCATGCACAGCCCTGGCACCCACATTTTCTCTTCTTATAAGGACACCGTCAGATTGCATCAGGGCCTGCCCTAATAGCCTCATTTTAACTTAATTACCTCTTTAAAGGGCCTGTCTCCAAATATAGTCACATTCTGAGGTACTGGGGCTCAGGACTTCCACATATGAATTTTGGGGGGACACATTCAGCCTATATAAGTTGACACATCCCTCTGTCTGTCAGGGGAAGCACAGGTGAGAAAGCCCCATGATGGGAATGGAGGAGGCAGGAGGAAGAGAGGAGTTTTCTTCCAAAGATCCATCAAGGACACCCCAAGACAGAGTTAGCACCAGGCAAGGAACCCAGCCCCAGGTACATCCAGGTCAATGAAGGAAGAGCCTCCCTCCCCCTGCTCAGGCTGGAGGAGTTGGAAACTGTTGAAGGAACACGAGGCAGGGAAACAGCAAAGAGGTGACCCCATCCCTTTGCCAGCTGCCCACTTTCCACTGGCAGCTCTGCAGGCAAAAGCTTTAACTTCAATCGGAGCCCAGAGTCTGAATAATACATAGGCTGGGCTCTTTAATGGCTAAAATGAGATAGCTCTTGTGATTAGATGAACAGAAGGCTTTTTATTATCTGAGGGTGCCTGGAAAAGTTAGGGGATCAACCCTAGATTTCATCCAAGGATGTCAGAAGAACTGACCTCTAGAGGGGCTTGAATGGGCGCTGGTGGGTGGGTGCTAGTGGTAGGAAGTACCAAGTAGTTTTCTAACTGCTTCTTGTGGGTTAATTCATTCTGCTGGTTCAATGTACCCATGCACTAGCCATGAGGTAAAATCCGCTTCCTTGATGAGCATGGGAGAATCCGTTAGGCTCTAGAATGATCTTGAAAAGTGGCCAGGAAGATATAAAACATGCATGCGACCAAAGTCCTAGGGAGGTGTGGGGACAACGATGCCCATCAAGCACTGGGAGATCTGGTGACTTCAGTCAGACCCACCCCATGCAGTGCCTTCAGGCGGGGCAGAGGGGCCAAAGCTCTAGGTCCACGCTGGGCATGGCAGCCTCTGAGCAGGGAGCATGGGGACAGGGAAGGAAGGCAGAGGGAAGCTGCCACATTTCTGGAACAACTTTGTGCTTCTGTTTACCCTCAGGCCGCCGTGGCTTGGGGAAATGCATATTATGTATATAAAATGCTCCAGCTTGGTGGTGGTGAGGGCATCTGAACGCCAGCCCAATAACCCTGGTATGGACCTTGGCTCTTGGAGAACAGGGACTGAGAATGGGCAGGGGCTTGGCTGGTAGTAAAGGGCTCATGAAGTTATTCAGCACTTCATTTAAATAAACTTCAAAAAGTTCATTTACAGGAAATTTAATATATAGTGGATGGTTAATTTAAAAAACACATTTAGCCCAAAATTTTGCAAAAGAAGAACAAAATTGGAGGACACACATTTCCCCGATTTCAAATATTACTACAAAGTTACAGTAATCAAGACAGTGTGGTACTGTCACATAGAGATCATTGGAATGGAATTTAGAGTCCAGAAACAAACTCTTGAGTGTGGTCAATTGATTTGGACAAGAATGCCAGGACAAGTCAATGGGGAAAGAATAGTCTTCAACAAATGCTTCTGAGACAACTGGATATCCACATGCAAAAGAACGCAGGTGGATGCTTTTCTCACACCATGCACAAAAATTAACTTAAAATGAACCATAGAGCTAAGCTGTGGAGCTAAAACTTTAAAACTCCTTGAAGAGAATATAGGAGCAGATCTTCATGACCTTGGATTAAACACAAAAGCCTAAGACACAAAATTTCAAATAGGTAAATTAGACCATCAAAACTAACAACTTTGGCACAAGGGACACCATCAAGAAAGTTAAAAGATAACCCACAGAATGCGAGAAAACATTTACAAATCATATATCTGATGAGGATTTTGCATCCAGAACAAATAAAAACCCTCATAATTTAATAATAAAAAGATAAATAACCCAATTTAAAAATAGGCAGAGGATTTGAATATTTTTTAAAGGAAGATATAAAAATGGCCAATAAGCAAATAAAAGGATGCTCAACATCATTAGTTGTTAGGAAAATGCAAATCAAAACCACAGTGCAATACCATTTCATATCAGGATGGCTATAATAAAAATGATGGACGAAAACAAGTGTTGGCAAACTTGTTCCAATGTGAAGAAATGGGAACCTTCAGACATTGCTGGTGCAAATGTATCATGGTGCTGCTCCCATGGAAAACAGTTTGGCAGTTCTTCAAAAAATTAAACATGTATGACCCAGCAATTCCACGTCTACGTATATACCCAAGAGGACTGAAAATGTATCTTTACACAAAAGTTTGTGCTATGAAGGTTCATACTACTATCATTTACAGTAGCCAAAAGGCGGAAACAACCCAATGTCCATCAACTGATGAATAAACAAAACATGGTCCATCCATCCAATTAAATATATAAGCCATAAATAAGAATGAAGTGCTAATACCTGCTGCAACATGGATGAACCTTGAAAACATGATAAGTGAAAGAAGAAAAACACAAAAGGCCACATGTTGTGAGATTCCATTTATATGGAAGAAATGTCCAGAATAGATAAACTCATAGAGACAGAAACTAGATTACTGGTTGCCAGGGGCTAGGGGAAGGAAGAATAGGAAGTGACTTTTAATGGGTACAGGGTTTCTTTTTAGGCTGATGAAAATGTTCTGGAATTAGATATTGGTGATGGTTGTATAACTTTGTGACTCTACACTTTAGAGGATGAATTTTATGGTTTGTGAATTATACTTCAATTCTAAAAATGTAATGAGTCAACCTAAATATCTATCAATAGAGAATGTTAAATAAACTACGGTCGATTGTAGTATAGAGATATTGTGCAGAGGTTTCAAACAATGAGGTAGATCTTTATGTGCCGATATTGAAATATGCCCCAGACTTACTACTGTAAATGATATCAGCAAGTTTCAGAACACAGAACAGCATATATAATGTGACCTGATTTGTATTAAACACACACACAACACACAGACGTAAAATGATTATAGACAGATGAACCTAATTGACAAGAGTGAATCTCTTTGGGTAGAACTGGGTGGGAATTAAGGGGAACTCTTATCTATTCATATTGTGCACTTTTTTTTAAACAATAAGAATGCATTCTTTTATTACTTGCTTGATTGAAAATAAATTTTTAAAAAGGGGAAAATAAACGTAGTGAACTAAAAATGGCTTAAGTTAGCCTTTGGCACTGAGTATGTTAAATGTTTGTCTGTTTGTGTTTGAACCATGACACAGAGTAACAGCTTATGTGCATTGCTTTATAGTAAACAAGGCTTTGGCATGTAAAAAAACCAAAAAACCAAAACCAAAAACCCTTAGCAAGAAATTCCAGGCTCTGTCATAGGTTCTTTTTCACTCTAAAATGACTTGTGTGTGTGCATATATTTCTTTTTTTTTATTTTTAAATTTCAGAATATTGTGTGGGTACAAACATTTTGGTTACATATATTGCCTTTGCACCACCCAAGCCAGAGCTATAAGCATGCCCATCCCACAGAGAGTGCAGAAGGTAATATGGAGATACCTCAAAGAACTAAAGTGACAATAAAAAAAAAAAGTGATGCTTAACGTTTCCTTCCAAGATTTCCTTTCAAGAGCATTCTCAGATTGGTACCTGTTTCTTTAAAACACTGTTGTCTGTTTTAGTAATTTGGGTGGATTCATACTTTTGTAGGGGAAAAGGTAGTTTATTTTATGACTAGTTGATTATATATAAAACAAAATGTTGTCGCATGAGAAAGGAGAACATTTTGCTTAACAAGAAGTTCAAGGAAGAGACATTGGGATGTTTTTGAGACACAGTGATGTTGATTTCAAGATTTATTAAGACATTAGAAAAGTAATTTCACTGATGAATTAATATTTCCCTTTAAATATAAAAGTGCTTATCCTTACAAACCCTTAAGGCTCATTTCGTTACAGTACAGTAAGGTGTTTTCCCCATTCCAGAAACTGTGCTGCATGAGTTTCATGTGAATTATAGAAACAGCAAAATCTCCAAACAGTAAAATACACAGTCAATGATCCCATCATCTTTATATCTGTGAATTTTAGACTCAGACAGCAATACAAGATCCCCCTGGATAAATTCTTAATATGAGATATGCGCTCCACTCTTTCCTAATATCTTGTCAAAATAATTCACTATCAAATTATTCACGGTAATTTGAATTTGCAATCTGATAAATACAATTGTGTGGGAGCAACTTTTATTCTTACACGAGGAGGAGGAAGAGAAAGGGGATTTAACATTTGCACTGCCTTATTCAGATATGAACAATCACCAAAGTGAAGACTTTAGGCTCCAGGCGTGCAGACATCTTAGAAGTAGCCTGGGAGATGAGGCTCTGCCCAGAAACAAGAGCTCGGGCCCACTTGGTGGGGATCCATTGGAATTCCAAAAGTATTCATAAATTTTGATAAGAAAGGGTGGAGGATGCGATCCTTACTAAAGCCACTGGTCTTTATTAACTGCTTGGGTTGAGATTTTTATCACATACTCAAAGACACAGATAAGACGCTGATGCTTAATAGAACCATTATGACTACCTGGATTAAAACAGTGACTATCTAAGTGGACACATAGGAACTACATTAATGG
>VBSM01002608.1:100534138-100567768 GCA_008086735.1 Cheirogaleus medius | reverse complement strand
ATTGGAAAAAAACAAAACAGTGACTATCAACACATATTCTGCACTTTTTCTCCATAACCAGATCCAAATGCACTAACAAGAAGCCCCAAATGAATATCACATAACAAAAATGAATTTGAGCTATTTTAATAGAGAATAACTAGACAAAATATGAAAATGGTATTGGACCTAATACAGCATTTTCATCGATGCTACCATAGGTACATTTTCCACAACATAAATTACTGTACAGAGTTGTCCTATTTAAAATCTTCAATTCTTGAAACCATCCTAAGATTGATTCCTGCAATAGGAGAAGATGAAGGCCCTAGAATTTGTTTTTGTGACTGCTAAAGATGGGAAAGTCTCGAGGGAGGCCAGCAGGGCTCCCATGTTGCTGACAGCTTTCCCAAGACCGAGATGCAGAATTTAAAATAGTGTTTGATGTGACACACTAGGCCTTTGATATCAGAATATTGAATTAGAGTTGTCTCCTCCATGAATAAACCTCCAAGATGACACAGCATACGAAAGAAAAATGGTTGAATTTTAAATTCTCTAGTGAGAGGCAAACCTCTAGACTGAGGCAAACTTCACGGTAGCAACTTTAAATTTTTACAGAACTGTGAAAGCAGGTCCCTATGACACTGTGATAGGAGTTTTTGTTCCTTAACATCCTGCCTGAGAAAAGGTGAAGACCAAGCATCCAGCTGATATATCTGCTCCTGCTAATGAACATCAAGCTGCTGCTCTAGCATTCTTTACCTAAATACCCGAATTCACACTGGGCAAGGTCTTGTGCTCCTGTGAACGGGCATTATTGTTGATTTGGGCTTAAATCAGGCAGGATCTTTCAGGATCTCTGGCCTTTGTTCCTTTTTCCTGTGGAAACATCAGGAAAGGGATTTCCAGTGAGTGTGAAAAGACTGAGCATCTCACGACTATTTTGGTTAAGCTCAGAGCACGGATTTAGGGACACAAGGAAGACACACTAGCCCTGCGTCTAAAAAAGAGAAAGATAAGAGCTAAAAATTTCAATCCACCATTTAGGGCTTTGACCCAGTGGTATGAAACATCCATATCATGGGTTGGATTTCCAGTCTTTGTCTGGATGTTTTGGGTTAGAATGTTCAGTGTCTAGTGGGGTAGCACAAAAATCAATGAGTTCATGTGTTGATTTTCCTCTCTCCTGGTACACTAAGGTTTTGCCTACAATTAAATGATTATGTTGAGGCAAGCACCTAACCCACTAGAGGAAAAAAAATCATCCATTTTCTCAAGAGAGGTTTCCCCTTTCCCGAAGCTCATGCATGACATACCCAAGTCCCTTATTACAGATCCCCTTTCTCAGGGACAAACCTCCCAGAGCAGCTGTCCTTTAACCCCCACCCCCCTCCAAAAAACACAAAATTACCATCAAAGGCACCAGATTCACGTGAAGAGAACTCAGCCTCCCGGCATCCAAAGGAAAACCAGGAGAGCACAGGGAAGGAGACCGTGCCATGGGCCTCTGGCTCTACAGTGATGTTTGAGGCATGGTGTTCAGTAGGCAAGTCATTTTCTCACGGGAGATGGCAGACATTGGAAGCTAGACCCAATGTTGCTTCTTCCCCTTTCCATCTGGATAGACCCTGATTTCTTATGGCTTGACAAGGAGGGTGGGATTGTACCACCAACAGCGGGGTAGATGGCATCCTCCATTGGTCTCTTAGAGCTCTGCCCCCAGCCAGGAAGGACTCAGAGCGGTGGCCACACAGGGGGAGGTGCTCCCTCACCATCGTCTGCCCTGGCTGTTCCTGTCACCCTCCCGTCTCATGGTGGGGGGGGGAGGGTGCTGTGGCTACCCTGCTGTCACCCTCTCAGTCCTCTAGATCCTAGTCAGATCTAGACCCTAGAACAGGAGTCCTCAAACTTTTTAAACAGGGGGCCAGTTCACTGTCCCTCAGACTGTTGGAGGGCTGGACTATAGTTTTAAAAAAAACCTATGAACAAATTCCTATGCACACTGCACATATCTTATTTTAAAGTTATAAAACAAACGGGCAAAAACACCCACATGTGGCCCGTGGGCCGTAGTTTGAGGACGCCTGTTAGAAGAAAGTACCATCTCCCACATCGTACACCTGTGCATCCTGGTGCCTACAGACGTAGTGCATTTCCTTTGCCTCTGTTCTTACGGTAATGCTTAAACTCCGCTGAGTGACAACTGTGCATCTCAAAATGCTGGCCCAAGTCTATTGATCCTCATCCTTGCTCAGTAAAGTAGTTAATGTGTAGAGTTACACTTAACATAGAGGAAACTGAGGCGTGGAGAGAAGCTTTGTTCAAGGATCAGGTGCGGCAGGGCAAAGGAAGAGAGTGTTTGGGTACCCAGTTGTGGTTCTGACTGTTTAGTCCCAACACCAGTGAGCTCTTGTACTGAAGCTTTGTTTCCTTAAAGCCCCCACTGTCTCTAATTACTGTTCTACTGAACAGTCAAGATAGTAAATCTGACTTACAGAACATAGAAGGAAAAAACCCTAAAGGAACAAGAAATTCAAGTCAGCTCACAGAGGACATTTTGGGTTGGTTGGAAGCCCTGGGAACTTCAGCGGATTAATAATGTTTGCGAATTACTCAAAAGAAAGTGTCAATGTTGCTATGCTACTACTTAAATAGGCTTCAGTGATAGCTGGTGATACTCTGAAAGTGTCTATAACCAAAGATCAGCATGATATATGCTCAGAATTATTGACATCTTAACTACATGGCTGTATTTTAGGCTTTGTAATCACACATGCTATGGGATGAAGGTAATATCGGAGACACAAAGAATGTTCTTTAAAATGTCAAATACCTTTGGCTCCTGTGGATGGAATGCTTTTCAATCAAGTAGTGCACACTCCTCGATGTTAAGTATTTTCTCTTTGCTCATATGGGCATCTAGAAATAAAGGGAGCAAAAATACTGGGCAAGTTTTGTTTTATGAAAAACTGAAACCTTGAAGAACAAAAAGGAAACTAGAATATCATAATTATTTTTATAACCCAACAGTGCTGTTTGAAAATCCTAAACATGGGTGCTATTTTACATCGTGTCTGGATACAATATTTCCTGATGAGCTTTTCCTATTTTAAAAATGGGTAAAAAACAAGTACTTGATTCAGCTTCTCAGGCCTCATCAATACTGCCTGATGCTTAAAGACAAATGCTGATCCTTGTGTTGACTTGCAATTAGTGCCTTGAATTCATCCCTCAGATCAATGTCTTTAAAATTGGCTGCAAGAGGTGGATTTTCAAAGTAATGCACAGAGATTTAATCCCCTGGTTCCCATTACCGTAAGAGCTGTGAATCTAAATCCCCTTGCAGCTGACCCAAAATTTACCCCCTGCTGCCTCAGAGTGCCAATTAAATAATAAAAACCAAAACCGTGGTCAGATGTAATTAGTTTGAGAACAGAGTTTATAATTTTCCTCATGCCAAGCAAACAAGTTAACCCCTTTGGTGACATACACAGAATTATTGGACAAAGAGAACACAAGTCTTAAGTCTGAACATTTCTTGTGCTATTTGCCAGGAGGTTGTAATATTGAAAAACTGTGCTCTACTGAGAACGGGAAAACAAAATAAACTCTGGCTCCAAATTGTTGGAAATGCAGTTTATGTGATCAGGTTTTTTTCTCCCCTTCTTTCATTATTAAAAAAAAAAATGTCCTTCAAGACTTCAGTCAATCCAGGTTTCTTCTTAGGGTGTTACTTCCTAAAAATATGATTCTGGTAGGAACAGACTTCAGCTGTGCAGCAGGCAAAGCTGCAAAAGAGAAAATTCTTGCTGGGTGTGTCTTAGCCCAAACCAGCTCTGAAAGAGTATCAAGCTCTGTGGTTCCTAAAGCAAGCAAGGACATGTCCCCCGGCCCGGCGTCTTTGGGATGAAGTGTTTTCCGTGGTGACCAGAGCCAGGGTTCTTCTGCATGCCTCTGCTTGGGTGATGAGGATGCAGCTGAACTGCCCATCAGGAAACAAACCCTTTCTGCATTTTTCTCTCTGGATACACGTGAATTGTCTAAGAGGGTCAGTGGGAAAAAGACAAGGGGTCTTTGAATGTAAAAATATGTGATAATTGTTGTTTTTGTTGCTGTTTCCACTTATTTAGGTCTGTTTGGGAAGGAGGAGAAGGAAAAGGGCGGGAGATAAGGCTAAAAATGAGGCTAACAAAAAACATAGGAGGATATATTATGTTAAGCGACTGGGTATAATGTTTCTATCTTCTTTAGTTCAAAATTCCCTTATTTTACACAACCAAATATTGCAAATATGATTCCAGCATGTTGGTTTGAGTTGGAAAGGCCTGGCACACAAGGCAGAGAATTGACTTGTGACCTTCAAGAACATTGAGCAAAACAGTATCCCCGGGGCCACTGGCTTAACAGAAATCCATGTAGCCCTCAAGATGAACTTTTCAAGCTTCCTATTCAGCCTTCTTGGGGACACAGGACAGTGTGTGTGTGTGTGTGTATTAGGAAATGGGTAAGACAAGTAGTAAACTCTTGTTATAATGAAGATAAACATACTTTTTTCCCCATGAAAAATATCAGACTTAAATGATAATCTGTGGGAGCTACACTGAAAACATTCATGAAATAAAAAGGTTGCTTCTAAAGAGACTATAAACTGGGAACTGGAATACTGACTTGAACGTATTTGGATTCTAAAGTTTCCTTGTAAAAATAGTCACAGAAATTGGTGGACATTTTTTAGGTACAACTCAGTTTCTCTCATTTACAACATAAGTCATTTAATGTAACATTTGCGACCTTAGAAAGGCAGACATATTTAATCCAAGTCCGTTTATAAATTCCAATTTCACATGGATTAAAAACTGCAGATAAATTAAGTCACAATAATATCCTGTACATGCATTAAGGCTGGTGACTGCTAAAGTCTCTTGGGTATCTACAAACAGGAAATCACACGCAGATTACTGGGTCTGAAGAATGTCTACATCATTAAAAAAATCTTGCTTTTTTTTTTTTTGGTGATACAGATTTCAACAGTAACTCTGGAAAACTGTGAAAAATGTTATTTAAAAATATATATGTATATGCTACTGCACAGTTTCAAAGATGTGATTCATAAATAATGTTGGCTGCACTGATTAATTTTATAACAATTACTGCACTTCCAAGGTGATGCGAACACGCAGTGATTTATACTCAATATTAGGCACTAGTAATATCCTTCAGGCGTACTACAGTTTTATGTTAGCTGTATTGTACATATATATTTTTAAATGTATGCATTTATACAAACTGTGTATATTATGTATGGGGTGTCTGAAATGTACACATCACTGTTATATAATACACACATTGTTGTACATATTAGGATAAGTTTTAGTGCAGAAAGTCTTGTTGCATTGCATTCCATGTGTTCAATCTAGTACACAATTTGTCAACTCTTCGGATTCTTTTTCCAGTACATTCCTTTTTAGATAGTGGGTCCAAGTTTCCATTTGCAATTTGAAAGTTTCCAGAAATGTCTGTTTCAACCAAACCTCTCTCTCCAGGCATAATTCTGCACATGAGTCTGATCTGTGTAGAGCAGTAACAAAGGCCAAATTTTGATCAGGAATACATCTGGGCTACTCTCTCTCAAAGATAATTTAACATTGTGATAAAGGATGGCACTCATTCGAGTCATGGGAGGATAAGGTCAGCTGAACTTGTGTTGAACTTCTGAGGAAAGAACGTCTTCAAATAGAAAGAAGTGGTAATAAAAATATTATGTTTAAATTCTAGAGTCTCTGGGAGGATATACATCAAACTGTAAGCGGTGGATGTCTCAGGGGGATGGGACAACCAGGGACTTACACTTTCTACTTTCTACATTTCTGTATTTTTTGAATTTTTACAATGAGCAGGTATTACTTTTGTAATCAGAGAACACAAGAAAGATATTTCCACTTGGAACAAAACTAAATAAAAGGAACAGTTATGAATGATTTTCATAGACAAGAATCAGAAGATGGTTCTTTAACAAACTCATCTGCACCAAACCCAAGAGAGACTGCTGCCCTGACGTGCTTCACAGATGAAATGAGACACAGTGGTAGGAAATGCATGCTCCAACCATCCCTCAGAATGACCAGTTTTAAGAAATTTTGTTGGGAAACATGGGTCATCAGAGTGCTGATGAAACGCTGCTGGTGTAACCAGCCAGAAGCCACCTAGTAGATGAGGCTTTCCAGGGAAGAACATCACAGGGATGCCACAATAAAGCCTGCAACCTTAAAGAGGAGCAAGACCAGAAAAGCTCCCTGGGGGAGCAGAACAGGCCCCGAGGGTCATCCCTTTATGTGAGTCTTTGAATATTTCATCAGAACTCATTAAGAGTAAGTAGAACAAAGTTTCAGTCCTGCCAAAAAAAAGAAAAAAAAGATTCAAAATTTCTTAAGTTAGGTTCAAATTTCCAACATAGAATGGGTCATGAACGCTGCCAACTATTAGTGAAAGAGATGTAAGAAGCACCTCAGTTGGATAAACGTAAAATGGAAATACTGTTAGTATTTCCAAATGCTTGAAGGCTAAAGCCAAATGCAAATTTCACAAGCCCTTCACTTGCTCATTTTCAATTAACTTCAAATCGCCAAAGTTGTTCAGTCATTTGTACAGTTTTGAATCAGTGCTTAGAGCTGGGGAGTTACAGCAATCTTATTTCCCACCTACAGATTGGGCTGACAAAAACGTTAACACTACAACCCAACCTATAACAATATCAGTGAAAGCATCTGTCAGCATCTATTGTAAATATTCTGTGCCACCATCACCTTGGAAAAATGGATTGCTCCACATATCATATCACCTTTTTCGGACCATCCTGGAGCAATTTTGTCAAGTAAGAGGCCTGAAGGACATTATTTTTGTTTGTAAAATGTGGCAAGATAGACCCCTTTTTTCAGGAGTTGTTTTCCTTTTACCAATATTTCATATCCAAATATTAATATATTTAACAAAAAGACTAAATCTAAGGCATGATATAACACTATAAAAGAAATAAACTTCAGACAAAAACTGTAAACGAGATGTCAACAAACTAAAATGTAAACTTAATTAAAAAAAGAAAAGAAAAGAAAAATCATGAGCAAGATGTAAACATACCAGATGCACAAGACAGAAGAAGCAAGGTGCTCTGGCTGTTGCGACCCCACACAGAATGGTAATCACTGCAGGAGTAACTTCCCCTGCGTTGTAAGCAGCTTGCTAATCAAAGCCAGAAAAGTATCCCCCAAACCAAAATGCATCAGAGGCCTGCAGTGGCGCATTCTGTATGAGGGGTGAGAGAATCAGACAACATTATATAATAATAGCAACTAGCTCTTAGCCTGATAAGCAACAGATACAAACTCCTAACGAAGGGACATTCTAGGTAATGTCCTCATTTGGCCAAGAAAACTTGTAAGCAAGCTATCATGGAAAGAAAAGACTTGAAACATATTGTCTGACAAATGCCACGTGGCTCTATAGCCACCAAGTCACAGTGGCAGGAAGAAGAAATGCATGTGCCTGGTGGGCTTGTCGTCACAGGTGCAGAAAATTTCAGTGCCTAACTGAGCCCCCAAACACAGTCATCACTGCTTTAATGTTTGCTAACTTTTCAAAGACACTGAATTTTTACCAAATCTCAATTCCACTTTCATAGTTATTTGTGGGTAGAGCAGGAAACGCCTGGGGGAGTCGGTCTATTAGCTTGAAATGTGTTCCACTGATAATAAAGTCAGATGAGGGGAGGGTAAGAGAAGGGCAGGGTATTTGGTAACATGCAATCTAGTAAACTTCTGGCACAAAAATAACCGACTTATTTTTGTTATTCAGTTACCCATGAATACATACCATTCAAAAAATAATTGGGGCATATTAATTAATACTGAAAGTAATCAATAGTGTAAGAGCTAGGTTCCTCTTAACTGGCAGTCAAGCTTTTGGTGTGCTGTATTGCACCTGGTTAACTAACCCATGAGATTTTGGTTGAATTTTCTAAGAAGTCATAGTTTAGCATTAGAATAGAAAGTGTGTGTCTGTGATTGTGTGTGTATGTGTGCATGTGTACTTCCTCTAATCAGGAACCTCCAATCACTTGGTCTAGCCTGGAGTTACGGAAACTAGACAAAGAGAATGTGTTCTGAAGAGCTGCGTGTCTTACACACATACACAGGCAGCTTCCTACACACCCACACATACAAACGCACAGGCCCTGGGAAAAGACCGCTGAGGAAATGTTCACCGCAGTTTGATAAATGCTGTGGCTGGGAACGTCAGTAGCACAGTGTCCAGAAACATTGAGCCGTCCGTGGAGATGAGAGCACAGGCCGGCTCAAGGGCGAGGTCCCTATGACAGGTGGGTGCTGTTCCGCAGCCAGTGCAGGCCCTGCTGGGAGTACTGGACCAGGTGCTCCATGCTGCTGTGCAGGGTGACAGGCCCCATGAGCAGATCCAGGTCGTTGAAGAATTCTAGGGGATGGAGAGGGTTGTTAAGAATGCCACACATTAGGTGTGCTACCCTGCGCAACCTAAGTGACTTAAGAAAAAGTTCCATTCATGGTCTCTATATAAACCAAAGATTCTCTCTTCTAACATGTGACTTTAGCATTTCCTTGAACAAAATAAAATGCAAGGGTGGGGAACTTGCCCTGTATCCAAATAACTAAATACACTATATTCATTTCTAATTCAAATGAATAGCATTTGCTTAGCCAAATAGCAAAGAAAATCCACATCCTCAGACTGCACTCTCCTAGTGCATAAGGCTTCCCACCCCGAATGTCAAGTTGGCTCTGTCGTCCCTTATCCTGCACTCAATTCTGGCGTGTGCTGAGCCCCTGGAGTGAATCCAAGGGGTGAGGGTCCAGGCTCTGAGGACAAATCAAAGATGGGTCCTGATATATCTCTACTGAAGTCACCTTTAGCTTTTGGACCTTCTCTGGGTTTGCCCTTTCATCAAACGTTTATGACATACCAAGACACTGCTAGGTGTAGGGTGTAGAGGTTGGGGATGACACCAAAGATGAATCATGAGTGGGCTCTGCTCTCTCAAAAAGATCACAGTTTAGTGGCTGATAGAGACAAATAAATTCATATGACTACTCTCCTATCATAGCTCATCACTGAATAATACTCCTTGGAAGTGTTTGGGAGAAGTTTCTCAAAGGTGCTCACACACATGCTGAATGAAGTCCTGCTGGGGACGGGAAGTGGAGGGCCAGGGAAGACTCCAGGTTGCAGGTGGCTAGGAGGTTGGCCACGGCAGGAATCCAGGAGCACAAAAGAGGAGGAGGAGTCGGCTGGGGTGGGGGGAACAATGCTGGGTTTCCACTGGACACTTGGCACTGAGCCCTCAGGCAGGAGACATTCCCGCAGGCAGCTGGCATTGCCATCTGGAGCTTGGCCTGCTCAGGGTCTCCAAACTGGACATGTATATTTCTATGCTTTGACCTTTCTGTTCTTTACACCTGTGACACTTACTCCACCCTATTTCAGTCACTCAACTGCTAAGTATTTTTCAAAACTCCATTCCATACCAGCTCTTCTAGTGGAGCTTCTCCTGGTGGCCTCTGACCTCCACGGCATTCCCATTGGACTTTCAGGGTGCATGGCCTCTGGGCTGCACATTACGTGCTATCTGATTTTATTAACAATCTCACGCACTCAGGATTCACCTGTGCCTTACATTCCTCATCTCATCCTGGACATCCTATCTTTCGAGGCTTATGCTATCACCAGAACATAATTTGCATTTAATGGTCTGAAAGTGAGCTCAGATTTGCACTCTTACCTGTTGCTGGAGGGACAGTAGGAAATGAGTATAATCTTTCAGGAGAAAAATTAACATTATCTATAAAGATATATAACAATTCATATTTTAAAGGAATCTATACTTGTTGACCCCAAAATTCTACTTCTGTAACTCCCTCCTAAGAAAATGATCAGAAATATGAATGAAGATTTATACAGGGATATTTATCACAACATTATTTGTCGCCGTGGGAAAAAACTGGAAGTAACCTAAGTGCCTGGTAATAGGGGAATGGTTTGAGAAATTATGGTACTTTATGATTATATAATCATTGTATTATGATAGTATTACATTATAGAGCCACTATAAAGCGTATTTTTGAACTAGTTAGTGACATGAGAAAATGCCTCATAATAATGTCAAATGAAAAAAGGATATATAACCGTATATGGTCTACACTACGATCTTATTTTGGAAAAAACAGTGCATATTGGCAGAAGAAGAGACTAGAAGGAACTTCGGTAGAATGTTAACAGCAGTTACTTCTTGGTGACAAGATTACTAATGATTTAAAAACTCTTTTCTCTACAGTTGTCTGTACTTGACAAATGCAGTCACAGAAAGCATGCGTTACTTTTATAATCAGTAAAAGTAAACATTATTTAAAAAAATACAGCTTACTGCTACATGTAAAACACTCTTCTCAGCTGTAAGCAGCTGGCACTTAAAGGGCTAGTAACATTCTCATGCATTCAGTCAAGGTTTCAGAGCCCCAGCTGCTTTCTAGGCACTGGGCGAGGTCTCAGGAGTCCACGGTTACTATGACATAGTCCCTGCCTTGGAGGAGCTCACTGTCCGAAGGGCAAACACGTGTGTGTCTGCAGCTGCGTCTGTGTCTACCTGACACGGGCTTCCCAGGGAGGGTCAGGGTGCACAGAGGTATTGGAGGCCCGGAGTGAGGGGACAGCTCTGGAAGGTTCCCATTTCCCCTCAGAGACACTGTGAAAACCGGCCCAAGGGAGGCGCACACACCTCGGTTCTCCTTGGCCAGGTTGTCGGCCATCTCCCAGTAGTCGTAGCTGTGCAGGATGCTGTTGGTGATGCTCACGTGGTTGGCCGCCATCTGGTGGATGCGCTGCGGGATGCTGACGATGGTGGACGGGGACAGCGCGCTGGTGCTGGAGAGGCTGCCCTGAGACCCCACGGAGCTGGCGGGAGAGGGGTTGGGAGACATGGGGGATGGGGTTCCAGTGCTCCTGGAAGGGGAGAGGTAGAGAAACCAGAGTGGCGCGGTCGGGAGCAGGCGCGCGCCGCAGCCCCTGGGGCCCGGCAAGCAAAGCGGCGCCGGCAGCATGCATGGTCTGGCTACGGCTTTTACTTGGGCAAAGCGAACTTACTTTCCACTGGCCCCCCACGGGGATGGGGCTTGGGCGGCTTTAGAAGAATTCTGCAGGAAAAGAAAAACATCGACAGTGAGTGCCACCTGCTTGAGGTTACACGGCAGACGATGGCGTGTTCTTGGGTGACTGCGCAAAGAGCGAAGGGCAGACGCTGCAGACGAAATGCAGCTTTGGGGAAACTGAGTCTGCGAAGTTCCAACGACAAGGCTGTCTGCCCCCTCTCTGGAAGCTCGTCTGGGACAGCTGCACGGCCTCGGGGCGGGGGCGGGGGGCCACAGTGGGCTACAATGAAAGGCTTGCCCTACAGCCTGGGTTTTTATGTACAGATTTTAGGTACCACATTAGATGATAATCCCAAGGGTCTGTTAAATCCTGAACCAGGCTAATTTTTCCATCATAAACTAGTCTAATTTTTCTGAAAAGGAAAAAAGCATAGAAACTTCCTTATCCCTCCACCATGCCCAGAACACCTTATATTTAAAAGTAGAGCATATTTGTAGAAACGGTTGACATATGTTTACTTAATGCCTGAAAATATATAAAACATCAAATTCTATAATTTTAACTTATTAAAAGTATTTCTTGTAAAGGAAGTTGCTCTTGGATATTCCTAAAAGAATAGATTAAAATATATTTCCTAAACAGACAGGATCTTCAAAATTCTGGTTTATCTGAATATTCTGACGTAGGATATTAAGTTGCATGAACCAGGTATTTGCATCAAGTATTTAAAAGAGGTTTTGTCTTTCGCAAGGAAAGTTGCTAAATGCAGTTAGGTTTTCTCTCTGAGAGCCCAGTAATGCTTTCTTGGACAGAAGTCTACAGGACTGTTAGGGAAAGAAATAGTCTTTGTGATGCTGATGGAAATTTTCCCTTACAGAGACAAGAAAATAGCCTCAGCCTGGCTCCCCAGAGACAACGTGTTTCTTTTGGTTAGAAAGAACTTTATGAAGTGGTGACTGATTTTTCTAGTTTTAGTGCAGGTGTTATTCAAATGGCAAGAAATGGCCTGTCAGAACTCAGGGGCACTACAGCAGCAGCAAGGTGTAAATATAAGGATAGAATTACAAACCATACTACTTTTACTTGTCTCAGGGAATGGAATTATTTTCATAGAGAGAATTAGAAAAAGAAAACCTTCCTTAATAGGGGAGCTGATCTTCCCTTTCCTAACACATGTTATTGACACCTTTCTCAATCTGGTGTTACTGGATTGAGCACTTGGTTTCCACTTCATCATGGGATTCTATTAATAAGAATGTGATGTATAGAATGGATGTTCCAAATATAGTAAGAACACTAAGAGGAGAGAGGGAGAGAGGTTTTGGGGTTGCAGAAACAGTTCAGTTAAAGGTGCTAAAGGGAGAAAGAAGTCTTCTGCCTCTTCCCTACCATTATGCAACAGGACCAAGAAACACTGGTGGGAACAAAGTCCGTTTTTCAAAGACAGCTCTGTACTGATTAGACAAATTATTCTTGGTACCCAAAGCTTTCATAGTCTCTGAACTTTAAGTTGCATGCATACATTCATTCATTTATTAATATCTATTTATTTAAAGACAGGGCCTCACTCTGTCACTGAGGCTGGAGTGCAGGGGCATAATCATAGCTCATTGCAGCCCCAAACTCCTGGGCTCAAGTGATCCTTCTGGCTCAGCTTTCTGAGTTGCTGGGACTACATGTGTGCTACTGTGCCGGGCTGATTTTTAAATTTTTTGTATAGATGGAGTCTCACTATATTGCCCAGGTTGGTCTTGATGTCCTAAATTGCTGGGATTACACATGTGAGCCACCACACCCTGCTTTAAGTAGCATTTAAATAGCCTTTGAAACTTTGTACCCTTTAGATACAAAGTTTCAGTTAGCAGGAATAAATTCTGGAGATCTATTGTACAGCATGGTGGCTACAATTAATAATAATGAATAGTAAATTGAGAATCTTTAAGAGTTGATTCTAAATGTTCCCATCATAAAAATGATAAGTACGTGAGGTGATGGATATGCTCATCGGTTTGATTTAATCATGTCATAATGTATACATATATCAAAACATCACATTGTATTCCATACAATTTGTCATCAGTCAATTAACATTTTTTTTTTAAAAAACTCCTCTTTGATTAAGGATAAATGCCATTAACTCTTGGAGGGCAAACTAATTTTTAGGTTGTATTCTGTATCCATTCTGTGCATATTCATGGGCTGCACATGTATATCTTCCTGTATCCCTTAAAAGTTCTGTTGTAACTCCTTGTGGCTCACAGAATTCAGCTTCCTTCTTTTTTCCCCCATATACATAAGCATATATATTTATGTATACACACATACATAAGCATACATAATCAAATACATTGTGGCTATTATTATTTTAAAGAAACTGTTACCTATTAGATAAATTAAGAAGAAAAATAAAGGTTTAAGCTTCCTTCTTTTTTTTTTTTGAGACAGAATCTCACATTGTTGCCAGGGCTAGAGTGCTGTGGCGTCAGCCTAGCTCACAGCAACCTCAAACTCCTGGGATCAAGCAATCCTTCTGCCTACCCTCCCCAGTAGCTGGGACTACAGGCATGTGCCACCATGCCCGTCTAATTTTTTCTATATATTTTTAGTTGGCCAATTAATTTCTTTCTATATTTTTAGTAGAGAGACGGGGTCTCACTCTTGCTCAGGCTGGTTTCGAACTCCTGACCTTGAGCGATCCATGCGCCAGGCCTCCCACCATGCCCGGCCTAGCTTCCTTGTTTATTCAAGCATTTTTCTTGACTGTAACCAACTCTCTGTTATTAGCACTTAGATTCTTAATTTCTGAAAACTGCTGATCTTGACTTTAAGCACCCAAAGGAAAGGGAAGGCTCAGTGCCAGTTGTCATTAGGACACATGAGGGGCCTAGAGAGTGATCTCCTCGGCTCAGTCCCTGGGTACTCTACATGCACAATTAGGAAGAAGGAAGTGTGCTGGACACAGCCCACGGGACCCCCAACATGGCCTATTTGCTACAGGTAATCTCCAAGAAGTGAGGTTGGGGATTAAAGGATCTCAAAATGGCTGTGTACCTGACAAAGCATTGGTGGAGGTAGCGATGGTATAATTTCTATTTTCTATAGATAAATAGAGAGAGAAGAGGCCCAGAAATATCAAATGAATTATTAGGTTCAGGTTGACTTCACAATAGTATATCAGAGAAGGTTTTTTAAAAATTTATTCTCCCAGTGAAAACAGTTTCATACCCTGAGATAAGTAAAGGCTACATGGTTTGGAATTTTATTCATCTAGTGCCTCTGAGTTCTAACGAGCCATTTCTTACCATTTTAAATAATACCTCGATTAAAAATTAAATTAGCTACTAGAGACTACCTAAGAGGAAATAGCCCTAAGTAGTTACTTCTAAGGGGAAGAAGCTCTAACCGAACATGAAGAATTTATATGAGCTATAAAGATGAATTTCCTAGGACACTGGAATGAGTAACTGGATCTTCTTTCTCTGGAGGCTATAAAAATATGTAGATATGAAGGCAGGGGAGTAAATTAAATAGACTCTCAAGGCCCTGTTTCTGAGCCCTGAAAGCCATAAGCGTGCCATAAACGGAGTTAGCCTGCAGACCAGAGGTGACCTGTATCAGCCCCAAAGCAATGGGTTCTACCCGGCTCCTCATACATACCCTTGACAAGGAGACAATGGAATACAAGGAACAATGTGCCTCATTCATCAGACAGTACCTTGAAATAGTCGATAAGTGCTTTTGAATACTTCACAGCATGGTCCCTTTTGAGCCGAAACATCCGCCAGTACAGGAGAGCCAGGCATCGGTAACTGCGGCAGAAAAAAGAGAAATGGGCCCCAAAGAGCATGAATGTGTCCTTCACAAACAAGACTTAAAAAAAAAAATCTTGTCCAAGGCACTCAATATTGATACCATGCTTACAAATCTAAAATATTTCCATATGTACATATAAGTCTGTGAATATCTAACCTTTTTTCCCCTAAAAAGTATAATTTAAAATTCTAAGAAGATATTCTACAATATATTTACCACTAGATCATTTTAGAATATTAGCTTTATCACTTCTTTTTGGGGTAACAGGGGCTGGCTGCTTCCTTCTTCCACCACTAGAGGGCAGTCCTTCCCCACGAGAGGAGGGAAGAAACTCTAGCACACAGCTTTCACGGCTTCCTGGGTGAGCTGCCTTTGCTGAAAGGATCCCCTTACACCTTTTTTTTTTTTTTTATTAACCAAACTTTTAGTTCACATAAAGTAACAAAAGTGAACATACTTTATAAACAAAATACCATGTGGACAGCAGTTATAATTTTATTATTTTCAATAATATTTTATACTTATTTACATATTCGCTTTCTATCTTATACAATATTATTGTCATTAATTGATTATCACAACATGGAACTTAAAATGTGAAAAGAGTACAAAAAGCGTTTCTTGAGACTTATCCTCTCTTCCTTGGTGCTCTTCACTCATAATTATTCACTAATGCGGATCTGGTATTGATGTCTAGAATACCAACGTACCAAGCACAACTTACTAGACTATTAGCATATCAAACTCCAGATGACGTGATGATGTGAAACAACCTGAGACCCTCTCTTTTGTGCATGTAGCTGTTATGTTTTTCGAGACTATTAGATTTTCTAATTGGCAGATCAGGTTCTAGAGTAGAATAGGAACCTTTAGAGAACAAGAAGTTTTGAATCCTTTTACATAAGGGACCAACAGAGAGGAGTCCTGGGATTTTGGAAGTGCAGTGAGGTGTCCTGGGAAGATGCCATGGGGAAAACTATCATTATTATAATCACATAATCATTATCATTGTAATCATTATAAATATAGAAAACAACTTATATATTGGTTAACATTTTGAAAGAAATGATTTTATCGTCAAAGAATAATGAGCTGCTCCTCAGTTGAATGTGTGGAGAACTTTAATGTGTCATCTTGCTTCAGATGTACTACTCTCATATGTAAAGCAATACGTGAATTATTTTGGTTGCATCTAGTATGTTAAGCACAAGACAAATTCTATGTGGCATAATTCACATTCAAATTACTGAAATACAGGGCTACCTGATTTTAAAACACACACACATACAGAGAAAAATTATCCTTGTGTAACCAATCTGTCGATTTTCAATCACTGCAAACTCAGATTGTGCATGGCACAGCAGCAAGAAGGGGTGGGGAACCTGCAGCCTCAGAGCCACATGTGGCCTTCTGGGTCCTTGAGTGCAGCCTTTTGACTGAATCCAAACTTTGCAGAACAAATCCTTTTAATAAAGGGATTTAAAAACAAATCTTTTGAATAAAGGGATTTGTTCTGTGAAGTTTGGATTCAGTTGAGGGGCTGCACTTGGGGATCTGGAGGGCCACATGTGGCCTTGAGGAGGCAGGTTCCCCACCCTCTGGCCTCTCCCTGGTCATTAGAGCTGCTTTGGGCTTTGTAAGTTAGAAGGCACTAGGAAAACGTGATACCTTTCAGCACCTGGTTTGCCAGTGATGACATACGAGGCTGGGGATACTGTACTAAGTTGAGATGATGCACTTACCATAACGCAGCCAGTTGTTTATCCTCCGGTGTAGCATTGGGGCCTGAGTGGGTTTTTAGTCTCATAGCATACCTAAAAAAAAAAATAAAAAATAAAAAAGAGAAAAAATAAAGAAATTTTAAAAAATACTTTCTGATTAACAACAGAACCTTTTCTTTGATGGTCGTTCTCTCTGCCCAATCCTTAGTTTTTCACAGTGCTTGCTGATGATTCTTCCTTAAAAGCCAGCTGATGCTGCTCCATTTCCCCCAAGCATTACATTACTGTGATGACTAGACCAAAATGACTTTTATGACTGCCTTGCTACTCTCTGCTCTTTAACAATACGAGTTCAAATGTTACAGATTGTTGGGAGTGATACCTGCTCAAGAACGATTCACGTCTATGGTAACATGTCCATTTTCCCCAAATTTTGATTTATAGCTGAGTGGCTGACAGAAGGAGGCAAAGTTCAATCCTTCGGGCTCACTCCAGAAGAATTTTCATCCCTGGTACTCAGATGAATGCTTAGCCTTATCCCTTTTTCTTTGTTATGTAACTCTTACTTTGACAGCAGTGTATGTATCCTGGGTACATTTTAAATCTATATTTGCTCCCACAGACGTGTTAGGAGAATCTAGCGGCTTTTATGGACTGCACTTAATTCCATTTATTTCTCTGAACCAGGGGAACTGTGGCCATGGCTTTCTCCCAATAGCATATGAAGTTACATATGCAGACTCTTGGAGAGCACTGAGGCAGTATGTATAATGGCCATAGAGTCCTAGGTTCAAATCCCCGTTCAGCCACTTATTAGTTGTGCGAGCTTAGACAAATGCATTAACATCTTTAAGCCTCCATTTCCTTATTTATAAAATAAAACTGCCAATCACATAGCATTGTTGCAAGGATTAACCGAGATAGTATTTGCAAAGCTCTTGGCATAGCTGGCTGGTTCGTTGTAAATTGCTCAAGAAATGATACCATTAATCATTATACTATCTCTACAATGTGCAGATTGATAGGGTTTTTGAGTGTATCTCTTCGCATAGTTTTCTCAGTGGTTGCTCTGGGTATTACAATACACATATAGGACTTGTCACAACTTATTAGTTATCAACATTTTCCCACTTGGAGTGAAGTGTGGAAGTCTTACTTCAATTTAAGTGCCTTGTCTTCCCCACTTTTAGACAGCATTGTCTTGAGTATCAGACGGTGGTGTAATTTTAGTTCCGATCATCAACTATGACTTATAAAACTCATGAGAATAGTTTATTCTATGTATCTACATTTCTGTTCTTTCTTCCTTCCTGATGCCCCCAAATTCCTTCTTTTGTCATTTCCTTTCTGTTTGAGGAACTTCCTTTAGCCAATCTTTTAAGGGTAGGTCTGTTAGAGACAAATACTTTTTGTTTTCCTTAGTCTGAGAATATTTTTATTTCTCAACATTCCTGAAGAGTCGTTTCACTGAGTCTAGAATTCATGGCTTGACAGCTCTCTCTCGGCACCTAGAAAGCGTCAGGCCACTCTGCCTGGCCTCCCTGGTTTCAGATGAGAAGTCTGCTGCCCTTTGGGCTGATGTCCCCTACAGGTAAAGTGTCATGTCTCTCAGGCTGCTGTCAGGGCTTTTTCCCTTGTCTTTTGTGTTCAGAAATGTAATTATAATTTGCCTTGGCGTGCATTTCTTTGAGTTTATCCTATTTTGGTTTTTCTCAGCTTGAACCTGTAGGTTTATGTGTTTTGCTGAATTTGGCAAATTTCAGACATTGCTTCTTTAGATATATGCTCTTAGTCCCACTCTCTTTTCTCCTCCTTCTGGGATTCCAGTGGTACAAATGTTGGATCTTTTATTGTGCTCGAGGCTCTGCTTATATAGTTTTTTCAGTTTATTTCCCCTCTGTTTCTCAGATTGGGTAAATTATATTTTCTGTCCTCAAATTCATTGATTCTATTCTCTGTCATCTCTACTGTACTACTGAGTCCATTTTTTTTCATTCTTTTATCATATTTTTCAGTTCCATAATTCCAATTTGGTTCTTTTTTTTTTTTTTTAATATAACTTCTATTTCTTTGACAAGATTTTCTGGTTTTTTTTATTTGTTGAAAGATAGTTGTAATTATTTACTGAAGTGTTCTTATGATGTCTGCTTTAAAACCCTTGTCAGGTAATTCCAACGTCTGAATTGTCTTGGTATTGGTGTCAGTTGATCATCTTTTTTTGTTCCAGTTGTGATTTTCTTGGTTCTTGGTGTGACAATTGAGTTCCTGGCATATCCTGGACATTTCAGCTGTCATGTCAAGAGACTGTGGTTCCTACTTAAGTCCTTTCTTTTAGCAGGCAGTTACTCTCTCTGGGTTTAGTAAGCAAGTCCTAGACTACTTTTGGGGCTGTGGTTCCAAGTATAATTTAATTTTCAGAGCCTTCCTGACACTATTTTGGTCTGCTTGGTTGATCTGGTGGCACTGGGGCTCCAACTGGTCCCTGACGGCACTGGCTGGGGTGAGAGGAGAGGCTCTCCAGGTGGGCCCCTGGGTGGCAGTGCTCCACTGACTGTGGCCCTGTGAGGTCCCCTGATGGAGAAAGGCATTCTCCTGCCTGTGAGGACAGAGTGCATCCTGGGCTAGACCCTGTGGTGGCAAGATCCCCCGTGCTAGTGCTCCTGGCCCCCCAGTGTCTCTCAGTGGGAGAGAATGATGTCAGGTTGGGTGGGCAATGTGCAGATTTATGTGGCAAATTAATTACTGATGTTTTCTAACTAAGGTTAAAAAATCCCCGCCTCCTTTTGTTTTCTGGGTAGTTTAAGGGATTCTCTTCATTCTGAACTATCTAGAAGATAGACTGTGTTCTCTACCGTGCAAAGTTACTTGCATCAGCGGGCATAGTGGGTGTGACACCCCAGTACCCCCAGATGCATCTGACTGGCATCCAGCTTTTCTTGTTGTTTGGATTTGTTTGTTTCAGTTTAAAAATGTGAATGACTTTAAGCAGGTCATGATATTCCAGTTCCCTACAGGCCCTATGCTTGCTTATTTATTCATTCCTCATATATTTATTGAGCACATACTATATGCCAGGAACTGTTCTAGGGAATAGGAATATATCAATGAACAAATCAGTTAAAAAGCAAAAAACTCCCTGTGTGCAAGGCACTCACATTCCAGAGTATTGTATGTTGCTGCTTTGTTTCTGCCTAGTTGCACCCACTTTCTTCCCTGCTGCTGTGGGCATCTGAGGCTGTTCTGAGAAAGGAGTGTAAGAGGATCTAGGATCTTAGACTAACTTTAACAGTTTTTTATTCTGCTGTTTTCTTTTCTTCACTGCTGAAAGTACTATCCCATATAAGAAGAGAGTATAAAGGAATCACTAATACATTGGCTTAGTAGAAATATTTTAATAAGAAAAATGACTAGGTGGTATTAACTTTCAAAACATTCTTGAGGATGCTTTTTGGAGTGATGTGTTCTCTGATGTCAGGTTGGCAGTTTCCAAGGCTGGACACTATTTACGGAAGGAGAGTGGTGTAAAACACCAAGGGGCATCTCTGAGCCAGTGTAGACCAAAACAACTATATCCTAAGAGGATTAGAAATCTTCCATGTGGAATGTTGGGATGTGGTAAAAAAAAAAAAAAAAAGGCCGGGCGCGGTGGCTCACGCCTGTAATCCTAGCACTCTGGGAGGCCGAGGCGGGTGGATAGCTCAAGGTCAGGAGTTCGAAACCAGCCTGACCAAGAGCGAGACCCCGTCTCTAAAAAAAAAAAAAACATCTAAGCTTAGGGCTGCGTAGAGTCTCACAATCAGAAAAGAAAGCCATTTACAATTATTTTTAGGAAGAATTATTTCACATAATGGGTATTAGATATTATCCCAAGCAGTTAAACTGGCTAAAAACATAAAACCATACGATGAAGGATTGCAGTAGGGTTAATGGATGAAATTTCCTTAATTGTTCATTGAAGAGATGTTAATGAATGTGCCTTTCCAGGTCTCCATCGTGGAACACAAGGGTCTCCCACTGAACACCTAGAGGTGCCCCTGTCAGAGACCCTACACATCTGCTCATGCACACGTCTCGGCTCAGACTGGGGGATGGTGCCCATGTCCAGTTGTAGCCCAGAGCCGCGGGAGCACCCCCTGGACGGTGCATTACAGGGTGGCTTCTCCTTCCATAAGATCCCCCTGAACTCAGTCTTCTTTCCTTTCATCAGTTACTCCTGAATCATTTATTGATGGAGTTAAAGGTTTAGATTATGCTTATCTTATGAGATGAAACGAGTTCCAAATCTGTCACTTCCTGACTGGAGGAAGCAGGCATGTCTCAGACTCAGACTCCTCCCTCAGTAATCCAGGGTTACAGGCACTGCCCGGCTTCACTCACACACACAGCACGGGAGGCAGAGGGTGCCAAAGCGCCTTGTGAAATCTTATGCTCTTATTTTTGGAGGATGACAGTGCAGGCTGACATTCTTTTCTCTGTATTCATGGTACTTACACACGCTCCTCACCTCCCCTCACCTCCCAGCAAGAAGACACAGTGCTCACCTGATGAGTTCTACCGTTTCTGAATACATCATATAAGGAGATTTGGATTCCATGGGGCCTTGTTCCATCGCATTTCCACACTCAATGAATGACAAAGCTGCTTCCGCATAGTTCAAAGCCTTTCCAAACTTTTCCACCTGATCAACAGAATTAATAAGTGACTTCCTTAACCATAGTTTTTTAAGTGGCATTGTCATAGTTTATACACTGTTTGAGAAACCCAACTTTTGACTTCCAAAATCCTCTGCATGAAGCTGGGAGAACAAAGAAATAAGATACTTCCTTCTCTTGTTATTTTCTCAAATTGCTACTGGTTTGGAGTGAGTAAATGCTTACATACAGAAGTGTACTAAACCCATGTGACAACTTCCAATCCACATTCCTCAGAACTTCATGGCAGCTCTAATTTCCCAATTTCTGTTTCCCTCTTTCTAATCCCTAATGGTTTGGCAACTTGATTCTTTGTCCTTCCATGCTATGCTAAACATCCATCAAAGTTGATAGGTCTAGCTCCATAGAAGAATTTTCATACTTTTTTTGGTACATCCTCAGCTTGGATGGTTACAGGCCGTAGTTATTATTTTTTACATTATCTGTGACATTTACATTTCCATGCCTTCCTCTTCTCAATGGTTTTTTTCACTAATAGTTAGGACCTCACTTAAGAGTGAGAGTGAGGAGAGGAGAAGAGAGGAGATAAAACCCACGGTACTATTTCAGCCTTTCCAAAATGGAACACAAAGTTGAAAATTCATAATAAAAACGATTTTTTTGGAATTATCTACAGTTGTCTGAATTTCTGTTAATCTTTCCTCACATCAGCAAGGATAACCGCAAATCAGCTTTATATTCTTAAATTCTCAGAAATCTAAATTTACATATCAAGTTCCTGGTTCCATACAATTCTACTCTCTCTAGATAATTGCGTATTCCAACTTTGGATGGCAAAATTTCCCCAATTTTCAAGTGACTCACTCATCAATCAAAACATAGAATGACACACATATTCTAAATACTATTCTAAGCCTTGCCACTGAAAAAACAAAAACAAAAAAACTTCATCAGTAATGATACCTTAGAAAACAGAAATGTAGAACAAAATTCATTAGCAAATCAAATTTTTAAGCTCCTTATAAACTTAACAGGCTATAAAGCAATATTTCTTGGCAACACTTTGAGATAAAGGAAGTCATTTTATTCAGTTAAGTATTTCCTAAAGCATCCAATTCTGTGATATGTGCACTTGACAAACAAAAGCTCCTTCCAGGAACATTTAATACATTCGGAGAGAGAAAATGTGGACCTATAAGATAGTTCATAGTGCAAGGCAGTCTGTGATTAACCAACACAACACAAAGCAAGGAGCCTGGTGCAAATGAGATGGTGGGAAGGGAGCAAGTGATGGGGCCACAGAGGCTGAGAAGGCTGCAGGGAGGGGACCTGAAAATGATACCGGGAAGGAATCATAGGTTTTACCAGATGTGGGGAGGATGCTGAGGGTGTGAATGTGAAGCTCCGCAGGTGCAGAAGCTCTGAGGTGTGCTTAAAGGCTAGTGGGAGTCCGGCCTGGCTGGGGCAGAGGATCTGGGAAATGGTCAACAGGAAAGGTAGGGTTGGGCAAGATGACAATGAATGAATAAGGCCGTAGACCTTAGGTGATGGATTCAGGCAGAAAATATCATTCTGCTTGAAAATTTGATGCTCTTCTCCAAGAGTGGCCATGCATCAGCTTCTTCAGATGACCAGAATTCCCCATCAGATGTGGGATTGTGTGGACAAAAACTGTACCTTCCACTGCTCTTCTCTGTTTTCTGATACTCAGGGGTTATTCCCCCTGCCCCAGTGTTCCCAGGCAGTGGTCTTCATACACATAAATGTCTAATGAACACCATCAGTAGCACTGGAAGAGGAGTACTGTTATGGTTTACACATCTTCAATATTCTGAAAGACATCTGAAATGCCTTAACCATTTCCAGCACCTGACTCGTCTCAGTTAAGAACACTGGAGGGGAAGAGAACTGGAATTACTAGGTAGGAAGGAGTTCCTTTAGATGAGACCTTAAGATGGAACAACCAAATGATCTCTTGTAGAAAAAAACCCAGAAGTTTTCTATCTCTTGCCTGAGAGCTTCAAGCTTTCCACAATGGGAGATTATCCAAGTAAGAAAAATTATTCTTTGAAAACATCAAATCATGGTGACTTTAGAGTCTTATGTGCAGATAATAGTTTCTGTGTTGTACAGTTTCAGAAGAAGCATTCATTTTGGCAGATACATGTGAAGAACACAAGTGTTTTTGGAAAGGGATTTGATCCTGGGACCAAGCCAAGGGTTGGCTAGGCTAACAAGAGAGAAAAATGGAAATCTAGATTTTTTCTAAAGGAAAAAAATACTTCCACCTACTGACTCCACTGGCTCTAGTTACTATTCAAACCTTAGGACTAAATTGAAATATTCATTTATCCAGGCCTTTCTCCCAGTCAGACATTATTGGTTGAAGTCATAATTTATTGGGCTATGAACACTTGATTATATAAACATTTCTCCATTTAACAGACCCAGCCATCCCTGTAATAGATTTTATAATTACCCTAGCTATATTGCCCCAATGATGAAGCTGCAAACATAATTTGGAAGAATATATCTGGAAAGAAAAGGGTCTTACCATTGCATCTGCTTTATGCTTCATTCGTTTAGCTTCTTGCATAAAATAATCTGCACTGCGAGGCCTACAAGGAGAGAATGATACTAAATGTCATTATTGCATAAGTGCATGATCTTCTGAAAACATTCTTTCCTTTCACTCAAACTTAAAGCCCAATTGAAAAACTCTGCTTAATGTGGAATTAAGCATTTTTTCACCTTGCTAAATGACTACCTATATGTAAAATACCACGATTATTTTTCTCTTAAGTTAGCAATTCTAAACACACTCAATATATGCTGGTATCTTCATTTATGGTGGTTTTAACATAGTCCCCTGGTGCCTAATTTGTGAATCATATTTTTTACTGTACAGTTAAGAAGTCAAAAAAAAAAACCAAGTCAAAAAATCTCATTTTATATAATGTTTACATAAAACAATCCCTTTTTAATGTAAAGATTATAAATATACCTCATAAGAATTGCATGGATATGTATGGCTGAGTATATTTATTTATCCTTATGAAAATAAGTGTCATTTATATGCTTAAGTAGTACTTAGTGTTGTATATATATATGCTAAATTATTTTAAAGCCTCACAGTGAAAAATGAAAAAAGGTAATGTATGATTACATTCCAGTTGTAATGAAGTTAACTGTGAAATGATGTCTACCTTGTAACAATGCAAACATGGCATGTATTCTCTAGAGTTTTGATTAGCTAGCTGGTAAACATTAACAGCAGACGTGTGCATTATTAAAGCAATAACCCTGGCCACTGGTGACTGCCAGGAGAGGAAGGTAATTCATCCAGAAACTGATCTGAGTGTGCATAATGACCCCAAGTTACACTAAGCTACTCCTCAGACAGTACCTTTAAGTGCTTAGTCTGATAGGTTTTTTTTTAAATTGTATATCCTTTAGGTACCATCAACACAAACTTTATGTAATCAATAAACTTGACCTATTCATGAATATCAAATATATACCAGGACTCCTGAATGGGAGCTACGACGAAAGCAGTGATATTAATCATGCACTGTTTAACCTATTGCGACACGCTTATTTTGAACTGCCTTATTTCAGATGCTAATGGACCTTTTACCTTACTCTAATATATTAGGCAGTCAGAGCATCCATTTCTCCAAAGAGATCAAAATGCTTAGGAAAACAATGCATACCATGACAATGACACTGTGGTTTAATCAATCAGGCATATAAACAAACAAACCAGACTCATAGCAAATAATTAGTTTCAGGTTAAAAAAAGAAAATCACTGTTGTTTGAAAAGGACCTGGTTTTCTGTCTCTTAGTTCTCTATAAAATACTGTTAGTATTGCCATGACATTCTGGACTCTTTAACTCCTCCAACGAAGAAACGAGGAACACAGCTCCGGGATTTCCTTAGTGTGCAGAGTGAAACCCCAGCCTCTCGCTCTTCTGCCCTTCACTTGTCTTCTCTCCACTCAGGCCCAGAACCTTCCGTTCATCTGGGTGGCTCTACCACTAGGGGGCGAAGCCTGAGATCTCTTTCATGGGAAAGACCTGCTCCTCCTGGCTCTCCTTGCTTTTTCTTTTTCTTTCCTTTCTTCCTTTCCTTTCTTTTCTCTCCCTTCTTCCCTCCCTCCCTCGTCTCTTCTTTCTTTTTTTTTCAAACCCGCTCTGCAGTTGGTGGGACCAGCTCTGCTTTCTCTAGTTCATATCCTACATGCCCAAACTTTCTTCATTTGAACAGCTTTTTAGTTGCCTTTAAGGGTGGTTTTCCTTCTTTGTCCACATATTGACTATCTATTTGGTCTTTGATTCCAACTCTGGCAATTTACATTATTTGTGTTGTTGTTGCTTGTTTGTTTTAATAAATTTTCTTCTTTAGAGCAGTTTTAGGTTCATGGCAATATTGAACAGAAAGTATAGAGAGTTCCCATTTTCCCTCCCCCCACCACCCCAGCCTCCATCACTGTCAATATCCCGAACCAGAGTGGTGGATCTATTACCATCAAAGAACCTACACGAACACATCATTACTACCCCAAGACCACAGTTTACATTAGGGCTGGCTCTTGGTGCTGGACATTCTGTGGGTTTGGACAAATGAATAATGAAATGTATCTGCCATTATAATGTTACACAGAGTAGTTTCACTGCTCTAAAATCCTTTGCATTATTTTTTGTTTGTCCTTTTGCTTTATACCCTAACACGGAAGACCAGACCCCACCTCAAGCCCAAGCTCGGATCTGACAAGCCTGGGCTTCAGATAGGCCCCGGAGCCCATTTATTCTGGAGGAGAATTCAGCTGTCTTCATCCATGTCTCCCTTGTTACCAAATGCTATGAATGCTTCTTTGTAAACATTTCTCATTTTTCCCAATGACCATGTCTACCACCCAAGCCTGGCCTCTCCTCACCTCTCTGGTTCCTTGGCTTCTCGTCTGACACCCTCCAAGACGTCCTGAGTGCTACCCTTTGAGCAATGTTTGTAAAACATATCTTTCACCATGTCGTCATCCTGCTCACGAACCTAAAATCAATCTCCAGGTTCTATGTGACCAAATCTCAGTTCAGGCCCCCAATAGTCTCGCTTAACCCTCTTAACCATATCACTTATTCACCAAGGCCCTGGACCAAAGTCAGGGGTGGTTTCCACAATGTCTTGGTGACATGCCATCCCTGCCTTAGAAGCTCTGCTTATCCTTTGTCCCAGTGGGAATATTCTCCCCTCTGCTCATTCACTGGGCCCATGATGAGCCCAGTGTCACCACCCCTCAAGTTCTACAACCATAACACCTTCCAGGCAGCTTCGGTCTCTACTCATCTCTGTCCTTCCCGATCTCACACAGAGCTTCCTGTTTACACAACATTTCAGTGTATTCAGTTACCTGCTGAGCTGTACCAGGCTACAGTTATTGCATGTGTGAAACTTGGTGGCTGGTACGGTTTCAGCAGGGACTAATGCTGTAGACCTCTTTGATCTTCCCCACTCCATAGTTTTAGACACATGGTAGAAGGTAAACAAGTCCCTCTTGAATAGTACTGAATTCATTTTGAGCTTAGAAAAGAGTGGTGCCTTCTGATGGGGTACAGCCTCACAGCCAATGAGCCAGAGAGGGTCTCCATGGCAACCGGAAATTCTCCACATCATTATCTGCTCCACACTCTGGTATATAAGTTTGGTCGTTGTTTTCTTGCCCTTTTTTGTAGACCTTGTCACTAACAGATCATCATTTCAAATGCATCTTGTTTTCATTAAAGGATTCCTTTGGTAATAAGCTGTGGCATCTTAGTTTTCACCAGGTTTCTGGGTGACCTGTACAGATGGCAGTGGCTCAGAATTCCTCATTCGGGTTCCTTCATCAATACTGTTTTTATCAGCAGCATACGAGCATGTTTTTTTCAACCTGATATGGAGGCTGAGTCACAAACTCTCACAATAGTGCATGTGGATAAGTAACACATCTAATTTTCTGACTATATCACAGCAGCTACAATAGTAACCCGAGATGCTCATAGAAAAGGTACCATCTGGAGGCTATTTACGAACCCATTTGTTAGAATTCTCATCTTTGCATATAATGGAGGGCTCACTATAATGAGTCACTGAAGACTGCCTGAGGATTGGCCCATTTTCTCCTTTCAGGTGATTTCCAGTGCCAGGCTTCCAGATCAGATCATTATAAAGCCAACGGGACCAACGGGACGTCACCCGGAGCGCCCAGCATCGCTGTGAATGCACGCTATCACAAAGGCATCTCTTCCGACAGCAATATACAAGTCAGTAGGAAAAGTAAAATTGCTGTCACCACTGTGGCAGTTACGGAATACGATATAGCAAAGGTACTAAAAGGAAAATCTAATTATCTCAATGTTCATATAGGTTTTTCATCTGATCTTCTATTTTCTTTTCTACATGGAAAACCTAGAATTTTTGTTTTTCATTTATGCAATGAAATTCTTCACATTGTTTCTCACACTGATGGTATTTTATGATGATATATGAGCAAACCTAATAAAAGGTCAATTAAACATTAAATGGTGTATCTTGGACTCTTCAGAAATGGGGCTTGAGTGATCTAAAAACCAGAGCTTAGCCACATGTATCTTCGTTGTAAGAGCTCTCTGCAACAAAAGCAATCTGAGCACTTGATCCAAATAGAATGTTTTCTTTTCTTCTCCTCATCCTCCCACCACCCCCACCTACAAACACATGGCCTTGGTTCTGAGCAGTAACAGGGCTTGAGCGACCCCAATATTTCTTCTGGCACAGGAACATTAAAGCAACCTTGCTTTTTGTTCTCCTTTGTGGCTGAGATAGAGTTGAACGCTCTCCCACAGAGAGGCTGGCAGACTTCTTTCTGTAATTCCTACCTCTGTGAAATGCCCGCCCCCCACTCAGAGCCAGCCTGTTTTGTGAAAACTGGCAGGGATGAGAGCTCAATGTGTTTGAACAAACAGGTTCCTCAGCACAGCAGAAATTGGATGATTTTCTTGGGGAAGTTGAAATCCAAATCAGACAAACAGGCAACTGCATACCAAATGAATTCATCATCTGCTATCCGATATGTCAGCTTGTCATTCCATAAGCCCCAGAGGTGTCACTGTGTCCCAAGCTTTGAGGTACTTTCTCCAAAAGGGAAAAGCTTAGGAAATTAAGTAATTATTTTTAATATGCAGAGTAAGTGATCACTACTGATGGGGGCACTTCAGAGGCAGGGACTCTGGGAAGCTAGTGCTGGCTTTGCGGGTACTTCCCCACGGAAGCAGGTAGATTGCATTTAGACTCCAACACAGCTTTTATGTGCACAACCTTGATGCTGGCTGGGACCAGAGTCCCTGGAGCCTGGCTTTCCAAAAGCACGAGCCGCTGTTCATTGTGCTTCTCGCTGGCCACACGCTCCTGTACACGATCGCTTCTCCCTTGGCCACACGTGAAAAGCTGTGTGTGCTTTAGGAGACAGGCAGGTTAAGCAAGGCAGGTTTTTGTCATTCAATCAAAAGCACCTTTCTGTTGAAATGGAAAATGACCAATGTTATGGTTGTTCTTCTCTGGGTGTGACATTTAAAATCAAATAATTTTACAAAACTCTAAAAATGATCAGAGATTTCAATCTGGGAGATCTGAATGTCCTTGACCCCCCGCCCCCCAAAAGCCTACTCCTTTCTCTTTCTCTCTCTCTCTTTTTGTTTTGGTCAGAACAAAACAAGGACCTGGCCTCGAGACAGGGATTTCACAATGGGAAAAATTCCATATGGAAAAACAAGAAAGGCTTTCTAATGGTTTATCAGGAAAATGCAAAGGTGGGGGCCAGCTTTGAAGTGACTAGGGGTCCCTTGGAAGAACAATGCCCACTGCAGTCCCCCAGGGGGGTGCACCTGGGATCCTCTGACTAAATCACGCTGCCAGATACCCAATGCTTTACCTACGGGAATCTTCTCATCCTCTATGAAATTAAAATCCTTTTAGCTATGAGACTGCTGTGTGTAATTACATTACAAATGTCAAGTCCCTCTTCCTTCCTCCCAGCCACATTTCATGGGCCACGGCCTTCAGGGACTCCACGGCCGAGGGAATCTTTCTTCAGTGTTGGGAGGTTTAGGTAGTTGGGCTCCCGTTATCGGCGCCATGGGGACAGATGGGACGTTTGGTGGTTTGGCTGATCGTGACTGACTCTTCCGTGTGAAATATGGGCGAGAGACAGCGCGTCCTCCAGGGAGCAGCCGGCAGCTCTGGCACTGGGGTTTGCTGGCGTCCCAACACAGCAATACGGCTGGCGGCAACGAGGAGCTCGATTCTGCAGCCAAGGATTTCACCACTACGCTCCGAATGGGACTTCTGTGCCGAGGCCTCCACGACACAGTTGTTCTCTCTCAATTTTCCCCGGCCAAGGTTCCCTTGTCACTAATTATGACACCAAGTAATTTCAGGTTCATGGCTTTGCACTAATAAGATTGGTTTCTAGGCTTCAAGTTGAATTAAGTGTTGTCATTCATTGACATAAATTCTTACAGATTTTTTTTTTAAATGAAAGTTTGGTAATCGCACCAGTGTCACTTTAATACTGTGGCTGTCAAGTAGTGAATGTCGTGTGCATTTGTTAAATGTCAGGGGAGGAGGTGAAGTCACACTGTCACCAGTCTGAGCTTGCAACTTACGAAGAACATGCTGACCTGGATCACATTTTTAAAATAAGCATTATTCTGTTCAGTTCTGTCTGTATCCCAAAGGCACAAACTGGTGCCTGTTTAATTGGTAAGTAACATAGGAAAAGGGGCTTGGAAGCCCATGAATTTACATTTACGTGCATGTAGATTCCTTGTATTCACAGAAAAAGAAAGGAAAAATGCAGACACTCCCCCTGGGAATGTTATTTATAATTCAGCGGGGTTCATTCACCACTTGTTATTGAGAGCCCACTGGATTCAGCTGTTGTCTGAATTGCATGTTTATTCAACCATTAGCAAGTATTTATAATACAAAAAGATGAGTTTACTTTTTTAAAAAAGCTACACGATGCGGCTTTAAAAATTAAATGACAGTGTGGCATCTGTTACTTTTTGGATCAGTATAACTGGATTTCCATCAACTGTAAATTACTCTGGTGCTAATTATCTAGTCCTCTCTTTTATTCTACCAGTGGCCTCTCTTTGGTCATTTCACTGCTGTTGACACCCTTAGAGAAGGTAAGTGACAAAGAAAGTGACAGGAACCTCTGTCAACAAGGTTGCTGGTGGAGAAGCTGGCACAGAATAGAGGAGGAGGAGGAGGAAGTAAGGAAAAAGCAAGGGGGGGAGGAGGAGGAGGGGGAAAAGGAAAGGGGGAGGGAGGGGAGGAGGAGGAGAAAAATGAGGTTTAGTGGTCCCAGGACACCTTCCTGGGGAGACCACCCTTGTGCTTCCCTTGCCTCTGGATCTTTGAGAATTAATTAATCATTATATCTTAGCACTTGTCCCTGTACTTGGCACTTAAGTAAGTGCTCAGTACATACCAACTGAACCTGGGGACATTTTACACAATTTTAGGTGACATCATAACTCAGTGATATCTTGAGAGTTGCTTATTTTTACTGTAAGAGACGATGCCGTTTTTACTTTTCAAGTTTGAGGAATCTTTCCACAACTTTTAGTTCAATGGCTGAGCAGCTATTTGAGTTGCGTGTTTATTTTACTGTTACGGATTTCAAATCAGTTGGGACACATGGCAATTGGAATGCAACATATATCTCTCCATATGATGGTACAGAAGAGTGCTTTTTTATCCTATTATATCTCTATCCATAAAAGGAGAAACAGTTTTATTGTAGCTGTCAGCCAAAAAAATTATCCATATTGCTAATGGGAGGAACAAATGATAACAGCCTCTTCGTTGATACAGATAGTGACAAAATTATACTAGCCTCGGACCTAGCAGATTGAGAAACATTTCCTCTTGTAAATAGTCCAAGGACCAGCAGATCGAAGTACAATCATTTTGTTGTTGCCATTCTTGACTTAGCTTTCTGGTCCAATACACTGGAAAATTCCTTGCATTTAAATTTTCCATGTATGTTTGTTACATATCTGTATCTATATCTACATACATATCTATGAACTGCTCTTAAAACCATCCACTGGAAGTGTTTAGTGTTTTGAGCACCTCAGTGTCTAATACTCCTGCTGTTTGATCATGTTGTTAGGTTAGGACTTCTAAATGCAAATTTTCATGTTATCTTTATATATCATTCTAATCTCCTGTTTTCACAAATGATTAAAGTTCACATGAACAATTTATACCACTGAACCCTAATTATCAATGTAGTTGGCCAACTGATTGCACTCCCATTACATGCTTCCCTCACCCCCTGGGGATTAATTATCACCTTTTTGGCTGCTCAGCAAGGGCAGTGGAGAAAGTGAGGGGATGGGGAGGTGGAAGGGCAGACACAGAGTGAGGGTAGGGTCGGGCGCAGCTGCAGCCATGGGGAGGGGAGAAAAACACACAACACATCCTCATGGGCCGCCCTTAAACGTTCCTAAATCCAGTGATCTTGGATTGTGTTTATTAAACAAAATAAACAAAAAAGATGTGGATTTAGCTTTCAGTCCCCAAATTCTGCATCCTAATTAGCATGCTGAAGTTCAAGTAACGTGAGAAGACTACATTTAGTACTTTTGTTTTCCAGGGAAGTCTACGGAGGCGAATGAAAGGACCATGTCTACACTCTGGGTGAAGGTCAGGGATGGAGAAGTGGATGGAGGAGGATGAGGCTGGGTAGTAATCATTCCTGCACAGGGCTTTCCGTTCTCCAGACCATGTCCCTGAAATGTCCTGTAACTGGATCTTAGGAGACCCCCCTGGGGGAGCTATGGCATCTGTCACTGTTATCATTTTTTGGGAGACATTTAGAACCATTTCATTCTGTGACTCTCAGCAGGTCCATGGTTTGCAGTCTGTCTCCTCAGTTGCACCGTCAGTCATCAGAGGGCAGGAGCCCCCACTTCTGCAGCGGCTCTACTCCAGGACTGAATGCTTCCTGCCTCAGACAGACTTACATTCCATGCTTGTCGGACAACTAAAGTTGAAGACAGGATTCAAGCTGAACTCTTCAAACCCTATTCTTCTGCCTTGCAGGCTTGTCCTTGACACACATTTTTTTTTCCCTAAGAGCCTAAATAATTTTCAGCATCATTTTATCATTTCTCATTTGTCATTTCCAGCCTCTCGAGAGCATTCAGGATGTTATTTTTATTCAGCTTCTTCTCTTGTTTCTCCTCCATTTCAAATTGATGCTGGGAATGGAAGTTATCCTGGAGTTTTAGTGCTAGAATTGGGTGAAGGATGACAGGATATTTTTTTCCTATATAAGAATCATTTATACTATTATAAAGAATATAGCATTTTGGAGGAAAAAAGCTTTCAGGAGTAAATCACTCTTATTCTTTGCCTAATACGATTTATAAAAACAAAAATGCTTCTCTTTCTGGCAGCATTAAACCGCCAACAGCCCACAGTCCAGGTGCTTAGAAACGTAAGACTCATTAATGCTATTTGCCTTTGCTTTCTGACACCCCGAGTGCTCTAGTAAGAACTGGTTATTCTATCCGTCCAAAAACCCCACGGGCACTCAGCAGTGTGTTCAAAGTTAAGGCATCAATTCCCTTTGAGAGAGACATTTAAATGACCAAGTCCTGTGAGAGAGAATAGCCACCCTGTCAGTTAGGTGATCCTTCCGCCTCTCACCATATTAGAAAAGGTTTTGAACTTACATATCATCGAAGACAAGTTTCTGCCTCTTGCAGTCCCTGTGGCCGTTGGAGCCTGGAGACCACGGCTCTGTCTGTGGCCGTGACTTGTGGAGGGGAACGTTTTCGGAATTATGAGCTGCTTTCTAAACGACAAACAACACAGGAGTCTTTGAGAAACTGGCCACGTAGCTGAACAAGCAACCCATTACACAGAATACCTTGTGTTTTATATGATATCTCTGTGTTATGTATTTGAATTGGTGGTGATTTTGTTTTAATAAAGAAATACATGCATTCTAGGGCTTGAGCTGAGGGATCAAAAGGAAATCTTATTATGTCTACTCTACAGATCTGGAATCTGAGGTTTGCTGAGGCTAAGTAACTTGACCAAGCTCCAAGAGCTGCTGTGAGGGAGGCCCAGGGGTTAGGGTTCAGGCCCCACTTTCCCAGTCCACTAGACCAGCAGCTGGCCAAGCTGAGTGTGCATCGGAATCCTGTGGGGGGCTTGTTAAGACACAGATTGCTGGCCGGGCGTGGTGGCTCA
>VBSM01002608.1:100432263-100534038 GCA_008086735.1 Cheirogaleus medius | reverse complement strand
AAAAAAAAAAAAAAAAAAAAAAAGACACAGATTGCTGGACCGCACCCTGAGCGGTCCTGATTCAGCAGGTCTGGGGGTGGCCCGAGATTCTGCATTTCCATCAAGTTCTCAGATGACAGTGACACTGTGGCCCAGGAACCAAGCTTCCAGAACTACTTCCCTATAACTGTCCCTCGCAAAAGAGAAGTCATTCAGGTCTCAGATGGACTGGTTCTTATTAGTCATCTGAGAAAAACAGAAAGAGTCAAAGGGAATCACTAGGAATTGTTTAAAATAGGTTTAAAAAAAAGGAACACATTCATCTGTGGAAAAATGTAAAAATCACTTTAATTAGGGATACAAATATTTACATAGCACCTATTGTGTGTTAAACACATGGATCATAAAACAACTGTTTTTGGTTATGAAATGCAAATCGATTTCTCTGATGTAATTAAAATTGAGTATATACAAGTGTCTCTATAATAAATACAGATTGATTTTATGTGTGGCATTTTAGGGGTTAGATTCTACAGCTATATATTTGTAGGATAAATTGGATGTTAAATTTTAAAACCGTTCTTCTTAAAATCCTTCAACGGTGTCCACTTGCTCTTGATAAAAGGAGTGATACCAGCAGAATGGCCTCCACAGCATGCACGTTTGGCCCTTGCCTATCTCTCTGCTACTCTCCCCTGCAGTCTCTGCACCTCAGACTCAGGGGCCAGTTTCTAGTTTGTCCTCAGGAACTTCGAACATGCTGTTTTTATCTGCCTGCAATGCTCTTTACCTCTTACCATATTGCTACTTGCCTTTTAGAGATCTCACATCAGGGGGCCAGCAACCTATGGCCTGTGGGTCAAACTTGGCCCTGTTTGTAAATAAAGTTTTATTGGAAACTGGTCATGCCTATCTGTTTAGCTATTGTCCACGGCTGCTTTCCGATACAGTGCCAGTATTGAGTGTTGTGACAGAGATCAGAGATTGTGTAGCCCACAAAACCTATAGCTATTTATTATCTGACCCTTCACAGCAGCAGTTCTCGACTGGGGGCAATCTGACGATGCATGGAGACATTTTTGGTCACCACTGGGCGTGAGCTACTACTAGCATCTAGCAGGTGGAGGCCAGGGATGCTGTGAAACACCCTACATTGTACAGGACAGTACCCACCACAAAGAATTACTCAGTCCAAAATTTCAAGAGCGTTGAGAAACCCTGTTTCACAGAAAGTTTGCTGCTCCCCATACTAGATCAAGCCTCTGCTATGAGAGCTCCTAGTTCTCCGTGAGTTTCCTCTTAGCACTCAAACTGTTGGCAGTTAACTATGGATGTGTGTGATTCCCTGTCGAAGGCTCCCTCCCCAGCTAGGCTGTAAGCTTCATGTGGGCCCAGAGGGGCCATTACGTACAGTACTCTGGTACTTAGCACGGTGCCTGGTACACAGTAAGTACTTGCTGAATAAGCATCTGTTTGTTGAAAGAATGACTAAATAAAATCAGGAATTGGTTTATAATTCTCTACACATCATAGTTGCTTGTGATGTAAGGATCTAGAGGCAAAGAAAAGTTTTGTTTTTTTTTTTTAAAAACTTGAATTGGTAGCTTTGTATTCCCTATTTTTGTAATATGGTCTTCCAGGATTCATTCAGCCTAGCATTAAAAATAATTGCTCCCAAATGAGGGTGCATAAAGATGGTTAAGTTCCTGAGGATGCGCTAAGACTTATTGGGTTCTTGTAGGACCTTCTACTAACATTTTTATACCTTTAATTCATGGGATAAAGTGTTAAGTGCTACCCTCACCCTTGCATCTTTCTTTGCAGAGTCCTATTCTCAAGCCCCACCTCTCTCCCTGCCTCACAAAGCCCAGCTGGGTTTGGTGGGCACAGTGACCTTGGAGAACTAACAGGGAGAGTTTGGAATTAATTAATGCCCCCGAGAGGATGAGTGGCCCAGGTTACCAGCATTTAGAGATGAGTATGGCAGTGAAGATGAACTAACATGTAGTGTTAGTTACATAGGTGTCCAAAGGTGTTGGGGTCTTTAGATGATGCTGTCTCTGTCCCATCTTATCACCACTGTTTAGCAGATAAAGAAACAGGCTCAGAGAGATTAAGAAAGTGGCCCAAGCTCACACTGCAACCAAGATATGAGGCTGGACTGTGAACCCAAGTCCCCTGTTCTTCCCCAGAGGAGTGCTGGAATTGTCCCTGAGAAGATGGCTGGAAAGTGGTGGTGGCTGGCGGGGGTCCCCCACTGTGGTTGCTATACTAGTCAACAAGGGTGGAGAGGGGGCCCAGCAGATTTTGGTGTGGGGTTTCAATCCCAGATTTAACTCTGCCCTGGGATAAGGAATTTTTCCCTATGAAAAGGTTGGTGGTTCAAAACTCCTAATTTACTTCGACCCGGGATGGTATTACTTTGAGGTCTTTTCTTTTCAGAATGGGAAATAAAATCCTTCTAAGCCCTGGGTTTCTTATTCCTCAGGTCCCTGTTGAGCGGGGTGAAGAGGTGCTCTCCTCTGCCAGGTCTCCCTAGAAGCGGCATTTGGGGATTCTCCAGGGGACTCATGCATGCGTTTAGACTGTGCTAGGCTACAGACAGAGGGTGGGGGTTGCTCAATTTCATTTTGATTTTAATGGGAAAAGGAAGAGCATCAACAAACCGTGAGGTCTCCGGCATGAGACTGCAGCTGGCTGTCCGCTTTATGCTTTTTGTTAGAAGAGGTGGAAGTGAACAAGCTGTTGCCATTAGGTCGGCTGGAAGAAGTTAATTCCTCGCTGGAGTATTTGTGTTTAGAGGCATCGGAGAGGGGTGAGATGGGCGACCGGAGCATTTTTTCATTTTTATTTATTGGTATTGCCACGCTGAAAAAGGAAATTACAGTAATGGAATGCCACAGAGTCAGCACAGGGAAAAGTAAATGTTTTATATATGACCCGCACCTCCCATCCAAGACCTGCTAGTAGGAAGAAGTTTATTGGGAATTATCATACCAGCAAACTTTACAGTATTAGGACCATAACAAACAATAAGCAAATCTCACTCATTCTTTCTTTACTCTTTCTATCAGGATGAATAGTAATTCTGGAGTTAGCACCAAACGACTAAGAATAACTGTACTCTCATTTTCTGAGATTTTCATTTAAGGATCTCAAAATATCCAACAAGCAACTTACTGTTTTCCTAACAAGCATAAGTAGCAAGTAATGGAAAAAGTCAATCAATAATGATAAAAAGACAACAATTATTTCTAAAAAGATGTTTGTTACCATCTGAGCTTGTACTAATTATTATGTAGGAAATAAAAGAATCACAGAATAACCTGTGATACATGAAGCCAACTTTCAATTGTTGAGTTTCTGAGTTAACCAGGCTTTGATCAGAATAAATACAGAATATCAAAACTGTCACTATAAGTTACAATTTCTGATTCCTAGCTCCTAATTGCCTACGCTTGAATATAACTTTCTCCAAAATCAACCATCAGAGGAGAGGGATTTACTTATATTTGGTTTTGCAATGTATATTTTATTGTTAGGGCTCTATTACTTTATTTTTTTTCCCTTTTATACTTTATTTTTTTTTTAAGTATTATTTGGGGAAGACACATTAGCCTGAAATAAACTCAATCATTGCTAATTTAGGATGCTGACAGAGGTCACCTGATGGAGTCAGTTAAAAAACTGGTAAAGGCATCTAACAAAGATTTAGTCATTACTCCTGGGGTTAAGGTCTCTTAATTGCACGTGTTGGTTATCACCGCAAACAAGCCATTAAAGTCACTTCAAAAAGCAATTTCCTTAGTTGGTGGTCACAGTACAGAAATTACAAACAGAGGCCTTTTGAACAAGCAAGAAACTGAGATTTATAACATATGCAAATGGATACATGTGGGGATAGAATTTCTGGTGATAGATCTCTGGTTCCAAAAGCACTATGTGTCTAACAACTCAGAAAGAAGTGAGAAGATGCTTTATAAAAAAAACTGCTTTGGGAAAATCAAAAGTGGCTCATCTAGTGAAGGTGAAGACAATGATGTGCAAGATGGTGTGAAGGACCTGAATATAATTGTTTCTTGAAATGTGAGTGAAAAAAGACCTTTTTCTAAGTATTATTTTACATACTTCATGATTTTTACTAGGCATAGAAAACTAAGTTATGACATTAAATATGATCATGGACATGTGACGGCTCCTTCTTCATCACTGCGAGTTTATATATTCAAGTTGACAAAAGAAACTTTCTCTGGAGCGCCTCTTTGGGATTGGCGATGACCCTATCTCTGGGATTGTTTTATCGCACTGGTAATACTTGATAGTGTAATTGCAGTTCCAGAGATACACAGACCACCTTTCCCAGAAAGAACTCTAAGCATTTTCATATGCCTTGTGTCATTACTTAACATAAATAAAACTATCACAGCTGGGAGGCTCTGCCAGGCTAAGTCTCTAGAGCAAGAGTTTTTAACTTGGGGTCCATGAACTTGGATGGAAAAAAGTTATACATCTTCATTTTCACTAACCTATTTCTAACTGAAATAGAACATTTCCTCCAGTTAGGAGTGAAGGCATGAAACCAGAGTCATGGTTTAGCAGGAGTAGTATTAGCAACACCTGTGATTGGGTCACCAGTAGAAATCACAGGTATTTTCATCTCATTGCAGTTGTCGTAGACATCTTGAGATACTGCTCACATTATTTTGAGATCGCATTTTCCCCATATTTTGGGCTGCCATCCACTCTGCATGGACTGCCTCCATGTGCAGCTCTCCCTCCTGCTCAGACCTCCAAGAGCCCTTGCCTTTCATTCCCAAGGTGACCCTGATGCCACAGCGGGCCTGCGTGTGTGTGCCCTCACTCTCCAATTTCCTCGCCGAGTTTTAGCACTGCTCTACATCTTTTCCTAACCTTTCAGTTTACATTTTTATGTGTTGCACTGAAACATTCATCTCCCCTTAAACGTTCTATGTATACAGTCCGGGAGAGTGAAGAGTGTCTTAGAGAGGAAAAGTGGTTTCTGTGCTGTGGTATTTCAAAATGGAAAGAGCTGCTATGACTGATGATAAGTTACTCACTTATAATAAATACCTGGGACCTTGCCTTGCTAGAGAGCTATTTATCACAGAGGGAATTCAGTGCGAGGTGGGTCCCTCTAGAACCCCTTCAGAGGAGTGACTGGGTGGCTGTTTAACCTTGGAGGCACAGTTCTTGTCTAATGCCACAATTTTAGTCTATATCCAAGAGCTTTAGGTACATCACATGGAGATTCAGTTCAAAGTATAATAAGCTGTGTAATAAGCTTAGTGTTCTTATGAGTTTAGTTAGTGGCTACCATTAAAATGCTGATTTGAAAATTCAGTTATGGCCGGGTGTGGTGGCTCACATCTGTAATCCTAGTACTCTGGGAGGCTGAGGAGGGAGGATTGCTCGAGATCAGGAGTTCGAGACCAGCCTGAGCAAGAGTGAGACCCGTCTCTACTAAAAATAGAAAGAAATTATATAGACAACTAAAAATATGCAGAAAAAATTAGCCGGACATGGGGGCACATGCCTGTAGTCCCAGCTACTCGGGAGGCTGAGGCAGAAGGATTGCCTAAGCCCAGGAGTTTGAGGTTGCTGTGAGCTAGGCTCACGCCACGGCACTCTTGCCTGGGCAACACAGCGAGATTCTGTCTCCAAAAAAAAAAAAAGAAAGAAGATTCAGTTATTAAGTTTTTTAGGGGGAAGGGTGTGTCTCGGTGAGTGCAGAACTGTGTGTAACTAGTAACTGGTCTATGGTTACAAGAAGTACCTTGTATATAGCTACCTAGAGCTGTGGCTCAAGGCACATGTCCAGCCACAATTATAAGCCTTAGGTTAAAGTGAGGGAAGCAAGTCTGCAGAGCCAGACCAAAGCAGTCCTCAAAAATCTGACTATGCCCCAATATGGGACGTGACTTTCAGATCCAGAGATCCCTCCAGCTTACCTCCACCTTTGAGGGAACGCACATACCTGTTGATGCTCATATTGCAGTGGTTTGCAGACAAAGAATTATTGGTGGAGGTGGCCAGGCGTGAAGAGCTCTCTTTTTCTCCCTGGGCCTTCTTGATCTCCCTGTAGTCGTCTTCGTTGTCACACTGCACAGGAATAAGCAAGAGTCAAACAGCTCTGGATTTCAAGAGGTCATCGTGAGTTCCCGGGCACCGACTTCCCTGAAGAGTGTCCTGAACAGCTGTGACCTCGGCCTAGGTTCCTAGTCAGCTCCTCAATGAACAAGGATGAAATCACTGCTTTTACTAATGACAGATTATTGAGAAGAAAGGCACGATGCCATGATCAAAATTTGGGAGGGGGCCGGGCGCAGTGGCTCACGCCTGTAATCCTAGCTCTCTGGGAGGCCGAGGCGGGTGGATCGCTCCAGCTCAGGAGTTCGAAACCAGCCTGAGCAAGAGTGAGACCCCGTCTCTACTATAAAAATAGAAAGCAATTAATTGGCCAACTAAAAATATATAGAAAAAATTAGCCGGGCATGGTGGCGCATGCCTGTAGTCCCAGCTACTCAGGAGGCTGAGGCAGGAGGATTGCTTGAGCCCAGGAGTTTGAGGTTGCTGTGAGAGAGGCTGATGCCACGGCACTCACTCTAGCCCAGGCAACAGAGTGAGACTCTGTCTCAAAAAAAAAAAAAAAAAAAAATTTGGGAGGGAATGTCTGAATTACGAAAACTACTCTGTCATCAATAGGCCTAGGAATGAGCCCTTCAAAGCAGCCCTGTTCTAAATTCCCATTGTTGCTCGAGTCTCTCATCTTGATATTTCTTGGAATCAGAATAAGGTGTAGCAAGAGTGTGTTTTCTGGGATTAATGCAGTAAGGGCAGTGGCAAGCTTGGACCTTTCTCCTTTACAATTCTTGCCTTTCATGAATTGCGAGTAGAGGTTGTTACCTTTTGGTGCCTTAATCCTGGTTCTCAATTACTATCCCATGGCATCTTTGAACCCTTAAAGTACATTTTTATAAAACAGTACTTTGGATTCTTGTTGCCACGACTGGTTTAACTTTAGATGGGTATTAGGGTGCAACACAAATGCACTCAGAAAGTACCATTTTCCGTGAGATAGCAGGAATCCACTATGATATCTGCAGGGCTGTCTGCAGTGTTTTCCAGGAGACAAATGCCAGCACCAAAGACGTAAAGAATCTGAACTTTCTAGCTGGGATTTTATCACACAGCCTCTGCCACAGGGCGTCCCAGATGCTTACACTGTAAGAGTGTCCCTGTGGACACTGTAAGTGTGTCCCAAAGCTCCGAGTCCTTGGCTTCAGGGCTCTAACAAGGCAAGACTTGGCACCTTTGATAGCCAGGTCTATGCCCACCTCCAGCACCCAGTACTAGGGTCTTAGAGCCCAGGATACTGAGTAAAGAGCATTATAAAAATGTTCTTTCACTTCTCTTGTGTTTGTGTTTAATGATGATTCATTAGATTTTATGAGCAAAGCCAGGTGTCAGGTTTAGCATAAGTGAAGTTTGGTAAGTTAAAATAAAAAGAGCCATAAAGAATACAACTACTTAAATACAGCATATTATGGGATTTATATGTATATCTTTCTGTACATGTCTTTATATATATATACCTATATATATCTAGGCATCTAGACAGCTATACATATTTCCAATCTATCTATATGTTTATCAGTATCTATCTCTGCATATTTTATATATATATATACTTTTTTCCATCAGCCTATCCATTCATCCATCAGTCACAGAGGTAATATCCACACTCATATCCAGATGAATGAGTGATTGAGTCCTTCATTCAACAAAACTTGAGCACGAAAAAGTGCAGGAAGGCAGGTGTCTAGAGGAAAACAGGAGGAAAGAGGGGTAGGGAAGAAATGGGCCAACATGTGTTACTAAGTTGTACTGTTTGAATATATTGTGTGAAGCTGACAACACCCCTGCACAGATGTCACCATTTTACAGACAAACTGTTTGGAGAAGGTAAGGTCACCTGATTAGGGTCACCCAGGAGGCCAGTGCCGATTATGTAATTTTCTGGGTCCTGTGCAAAATGAAAATGCTGGGCACCTTATTCAAAAAGCAGGAAAAGGCTGGGTGTAGAGGCTCATGCCTATAATCCTAGCACTCTGGGAGGCCAAGGCAGGAGGATCCTTTGGAGTTCGAGACCACCCTGAACAAGAGCAAGACCCCATCTCTACAAAAACCAGAAAAAATTAGCTGGGCGTGGTGGCAGGAGCCTGTAGTCCCAGCTACTCAGGAGGCTGAGGCAGGAGGATGACTTGTGTCCAGGAGTTTGAGGTTGCTGTGAGCTATGATGATGCCACTGTATTCCAGCCAGGGTGACAGAGCAAGACCCTGTCTCACAAAAACAAACAAACAAAAAAAAGGGCAGGAAAAGAGTGATGTTATAAAGTATTCAAATACAAAACACTTCCTTTCTTGCGTAGTCTCTCCCTTGAGCTGTCACAGTAGTGTTGGTGGAGTTTACAGTATCTGCTATTCCTGTTGTGCTCCTTCAGGCTTGGGGATACCTGGGGAGTGAGCGCAGCCTCTCAAAGGCTGGGCCTGCCCTGGGACTGGGCTCATGTGCATGGCCCACCAACTGCGGCTTTCTCCCTCCCTCCAGTTGTGGGACCTACCTGTGGTGCCCGAGTCCAGGCAGGTGTTTCGCCTTCCCACAGCCCACCCCTTGGACCCATGGTGAATGGGCGACCCCCAGGGGATTGCAATCTCCCCTCCAGAACGCGTCACTGCCTGGATAGAGGTTGGGTAAGACCCTTCCTGTGCCTACGTATGGGCCCCTTCGGGGGATGAGGGCAGCAGTGGTCCCTGGACCGAGCCAGGGAGGGGAAGGCTGCACAGGGCCAGGGTTCCAGGGGGCTGAAGAGCAGGCAGAACCCATCCTGTGAAAATAGGCAGGAGGTCGGCCGCAGGTGAGTCAAAGCTCAACATGCCCTGCACATACTCCATCACTTACAAAACACAAATTCATAGATAAAAGGAAGAATCTCAAGGTGGCAGCCACAAGCACTAAGCTCCAAGGGCTCCTTGTGCCCGCACACCAGTGCAGTCCCATGCACCCTGCCATGGAAAGCCGGCCCTGAAGGAGGTAAATGGTAAAGATGGGATTTGAGGGCAGGTCAGTCTGATGTCAAAATCCACACACTTTCCACTACATGTGAGCACCGTTGGGGCAATGCGCATCTACACAGGGGCCCACCGTGGGTTAATGGCTGGGTGGAGACCCTGCTGGGGAATTTTTATAAAATTGCCTTTGCATCTGTATCAAGAAGAAAGGCTAACAGCTGCTTTTTGAAGATATTTTTTTTTTTCATGAAATTTCTTGCAAGGGGTTCGAATTCTACTTTATAGGGATAAGTTATTTAATGTTACCACGTGAAGAAACACATTCTTTGGTACTTTAGAATAAATTTCCCTGGCGATGGGTGGCCTTCAGGTCACGAAGATGATTGTCATGGAAAGGGGACTTGGTGCCTTCTCCATGAAAACTTCCATCGTGAGGAATACGTTCTTCTAGGCCAGGAAGCCAACAAGCCTTCCTCCTCAGTCCCCTCTCGATCAAGGATTTGAAACAGTTGTAAAACCTATGTAACCAAGCTAACTTTTCTACTGACAGACCAGACTGCCCTTTGAAAACTAGAAAGTATCACACAAACCTCAGGCTGACTTCTATGGCAGGGCTCTGAAGCCAGACAGCCTGGGTTCATTCCTGGCTCTGCCCCTTATGACCTACATAACCTTGGGCAAGTTGTTTCAGGCTCTCTCAGCCTCAGTTTCCTCACCTGTAAAATGGGCATGACAATAATATTTGCCTCATAAAGTTATAAGGACTAAATGATTTAATGCATGTAAAGTACTTAGAACAGCATCCCTCACAGGGACATATATGTGTTAACTTTTATGAATGACTTTGTCCTAAATTTGGAAACATCTAGGAGTATTGCAACTTTTGGTTTGTCACTCATTGTGTATTTCACTGTGGTCCAAATTAATTTTGAAGACATAGTAACAGGATGGAATAAAAATCCTCAAAATTGGCTTTAATTTATGATTAAGGTATTCCCTGTTCAAAAACCTTCCAGATTGGCTGCGTGTTCAGCGTCTGCTGCCAGAGGCGTCTCCAGCTTTCCCTGTGCTTGAGTTACCTCCTCAGTCCCCTGTCCCACCTGGTCCACCTGTTCATCCTTTCTGCTGCCACTCCATCCCTGAGCCTCTACTTAGTCATGTGTCCCTCCCTTTCAGGGGCCTGTTCCCAGCCCTCTCCACCAGGAAGCCCTCCTTGACCAACACTACTGGAAGCAATAGCTGCTGGATCTGACGCTGCAGGCGGGGTCCAGCGTCAGGCACTTCTGTATTCATTTTCACCCAGGCACAGCCTTAAACTGCATGAGGCCATTGGCTTCTTAGGTCCATGAGTGATCCCACCATCAATGTTACCCCATCACTCCCAGCAAAGATGGGGATCCACCATGTGTTTAGTTTTCTCATGGGGCCCTGCATCCAGCTTGCATCTGCACACAGTTGATAAATACCTCCTGTACGACTATTTCGACATGCAGTGGGACACGGCTTAATTACCTGTAACTATAAAATAGGAATGATAACGGTACTTCCTCGTCGGGCCATTCTAAGGACTTTGCTGACTTAATATATATCAAGTGCTTACAACAGTATCTGGCATATATAAAGTGTTATATAATTGTTTGTAAGCTAAGGACACAAAATTCCTGCTGCCGCGGGCTACAATCCAGACCAGCAGGCTACTTGTGGTCTAGCCCCTTGCCCACAAACTAAAGGAAAGCGCCCTCCCTTCCACGCCGGGCCCCAGGCAGCCCCAGGCCTACCTTGCGTTTCCTCTTGGATTTGGGCAAAGCCTTTTCCGGGGGCGTGTCTGAGGCGTGGCTGGGCGGTGCGCTCTCGGCGTCCTTGGCAGCAGGAGTGCTCAAGACCCCCGGCTCCTGGGGCAGGTGTTCTGGGATCCTGGACAGGAGAGTCAGGTCAATTTTGACCCAGAGAGACCTGACCTCATCACTGTCCTTCAGAGGGGAGAGAAGTTCGTTCCGGCCGAAGGGGACCAGCGTGTAGAACTGCTCCTCCAGCTCCTTGGCGATGTCACTGGTGGTCCTGGCGTTGATGGAACCTACGGGGGCCCGGGGGCCGCTGCCACTGCTGACGCTGTTGGCAGCCTCCTTCAGTCTCTGGTCGCTCGCGGAGGAGGCGGCGGCGGCGGCCACGGTCTGCGCTTTGGACAGAGGGTACTCCTCCTGCTCGGACTCCAGGTCGGAGTCCGAGGAGGAGGACGAAGATGATGACTCTGTCTCAATGAACTCCTTGGATTTGGGGACGATCCTGCCCAGTCCCCGTGTGCGGCGCTTCTCACAAGTCACGGAGGAGCGCAGCTCCTTGCGGTGGCTCGCTCTGCTGTTGCCGCAGGGCTTGGTTTTGGTGGGCTCTGGGGGGACCACCACGCTGCCTCCCAGCGCGTCCGCGGCCGCGGGCTCCTCGGGCCGGTGGCAGTTGGCGCTGTCCCCGGCGGAGGTCCTCTCGGTGCGCCTGGTGGGCTTCTTGCCTGCAGACCTCCGGGCAGGCGCGGGCGCACTCTCCACGGGCGCACCGGGCACTGCGGGCGGCGCAGCCGCTGCTGCAGTCACGGCCACGGCCACAGCCGCGGGCGGGGACTTCTGCTTCACCCCCTTACTCCCAGGGGCCTTGTTCGCTGTCCTCGGCCTCTGCTCCTCCTTGCAGGTGCTCTTGATTTCCTTCTCTCTCAGGCTGGTTTGGCAAACGTCGGGCAGTTTCCCACAGTCCTGCACCTCGTCTTTCACAGGGGCGTAGTACTGATTGCTCTCTGGCCCGTGGCTTTCATTTTGGATCAGAATAGGAGGCTTGTGGGGATTAACTTTGTTTAGCCATTTATCCAGCTGCCACTTGTTGGAGGATGCCGGTTCAGCCTGAAAGCAGAAAACCAGTGACAACAAAACATCTTTTATTTCAGGCTCACTTAAAACGGGCCTGTTTTTATCTTGACTTACTCCTCTAAGTGTATGAGCAGAAAACGAATGGGCTAGGAGCAAAAGGAAAACGAAAGCACTAGATGTGTGTAGCAGCCCTCATCTGGCACTCGCGATGTCTCATGGTGCTGCTCTTACTGGCTGGTGGCACTTGAATGTCAGTGCAGCATTTTGAAGTCTATTTGGAAAAATAAGTGGAAGCATTGTGGCTTATTAACCCAGCACTTTTGAGTGTTACACAGTGTATGTATTTTTACAATTATATTTATATATATATACATATATATATATATCTCAGAGCTATGGCAGGGACTACTGACATCCTGCTGGTTGCCCCAAACCAGATGAGACCAACTACATTTCACAGCAACTGACACAGGGTGTCCAGTGACTTGGAGAAACAGAAAATTTCACTGGAGGCCAGAAAGAGGATGGAGGCCCTTCCCCTAGGGCTGTGAGCATGGAGAAGCCCCTCCTGGAATGCAGGTGTGGGAAGGAAGACCCTCATGGCCCTGAGAGGGAGTCTGGCCTTTGACTTGACTTTCTGCTCTGTTTATTTTCATGCCACCAACAGAACCAGGGCTCTAGAGCAAGATGCAGAAGAAGAAAAAAAGATCTATCTTTTTGGCACCTGTGAGTTCTGTACATTCTGATCTTGCTTTATTTTGGCTTCTCAGGAGAAAGGGAACAACTGAAACCTACCGAGCACACCTGGTCCACGCTGCAATTGGAGACAGCAGGAGAGTGGGCCACAGAACAGCTTCTTGGCCAAGGGGATCCCTCACCTTCCTGAAGATTAGCTGCGAGTGCCTGGAAGCTAATTTGGTGGCAAAAATCTCTGGGTTTTACTTTTGTCTCCCCTGCCCCCACTTCTCTCACGATGTGACTACTAGCAAGTCCGTGCCTCCTCCTGTGCCTCCGCTTCCCTGGACAATGGGACATAGTAGATATGAGTGGATGTGGGAGAGGCCCTTTGCAGAAAGGGTACACACTCCGGGAGGGGGCACAGACACTTATGGTGGGGCACACCCATTGCATGGCTCCACCACTGCGTTTCACGCTAGTTGTCCCTCATCACCACCATCCAGAGCCTTCCAGAGCTCACGTCTCTTATGTGAAAGAACACGGGAGGTTGTTTGCAGTCAAAACACAGCTGCACACAGGCAGATTCGCGCCGAAACTTCCTAGCGGGAGCATTAAGAGTGAAGGGTGGAATTTAATAAATTTAGTACAGGCCCCTTGCCTGGTGTGCTTTAGGGTCATTTTTTCTGCACTTCACAGCTGAAGAAATCAGTCTGAAGTACCATTTTCAACACATCACTAAATCACACTCTTTCTCAAGGATCTGTAACAGCCTCCTATTGCCTCTCAAACAAAATCCAAATTCCTGAGGCTGGCATTCGAGAGCGTCCATCATCTTGCAATCATCTTTCATTGCCAGAATACCTACGATATAACTCCCACTTTACATATATTATCTAATTTAATCTTTACACATAAGAAATGTTATCACCCCTAACTCATAGGGAGAGGTTAAATGACAATTCTGAAGCTGCACGGCTACCAGGCTCCACCAAGACTAAACCTGTACTGATCTAGGTTTGAAGACCATATTCTCTCCACTGCTACTTCATCTTATCTCCCACTGCCCTTTGGCATAGCCTCATGAAAGGGGGACCTGACTCCTTTGAGAAATGTTGGTCTTCAACCTAAAATGGCAGAATTAGATCTGATTTTGGGAGAAAAGACCAATAACTCTTCAAACACCCAATTGTATAACCTTTTGATGTTCGTATTTGTTTCATGTGTATATTGCTGGTGTCTTCAACAAAGCCAAAGGCTTCTTTCAGGCCAGGGCCAGGTCTCTGTTTCTTTTGTGTCCCTCACAGCATCCATCCCAGGTTAGGGGGACAGACTGCTATGACTCTGCTCCTAATAAGAACAACTCTCCGCGAGCTGTCACTCACAGCATATTATTTATTCCTCACAACAACCTCACAGATCAGGCAAGACAAGAATATTAGGCAGGGATGAGGCATTTGTGGTCAAGGAAGCCGAAAGGACAAAGAGTTTGGTGGCAATGAGGAGAGAAAATTCAGGGCTGCAGACGCTGGTCCACTGGCCTGAAGCTGGCTTTGGGCCACTTCCTGGGCTGTCTGCCCAGGGTTTCCGCCCAGGGATTTTGTTTGCTGGCTCGCCGCTTTGTATATTTCCAGCCACGACTCTCTTCTCTGATTGATCTTCCCTCTGATCCATGCACAAGCTCCCCACCATTCCTGCTTTATCTAAATCTTCCTGGCACCCACTGCCATGGACCCCATAGGTGCCTAATGCACGAGATGCTTGTTGAATCAGTGAGCAACTTGCATCCCGCTTCTGCTGAATTTTAAGAATGATCTAGGGCAGCATTTGCCAAAATGTGCTTTTAGTTCATATATCCCATGAAGAAGAATGTCCACTGTCCAATCAACTTGGGAAATGCCACAGTGGAAAGCATAGAAGCAATAATAAGGGCTGCGTGATGATGCCGCAGGAAAAGCAATGGGGTAATCCTACCTTATCTCAGAACTCCTCAAAATTAGTGACCAGACTCTTATTCTTCACTTAATACTTATAAACTTGGGCGACACTGATGGAGGGAGCTCTGTGTGTTGGCGTCAAGGTGCTAGCTGAGTGGAAAGGCAGCTTCCCCTGCAAAGCGCTGGCATAAGAGGACGTAGCATGCCAGGAAAGCAGATTAGACTCCAGTGAAAAAATTAGTCTGGGAACAACAACACAAACATCAGGCCACAGAGACCGCTCTTCCATGCTAGCTTATGAACACGACGTTACCATCCTATGGCGGTTCATGTGAAATGGAGTGGCTCTCAACACCCACGGCCATAGCAGTTCACATGGAACTCAGCTGGCGTGTGCAGGGGGGACACAGGTGCCTTGGGACGTCAGGTGTGTCTCCTACTCCCACAGCAGGAAGCAAGGGCCAGAAACATTTTACTTCAAAGCAGCACGAACCAGTCTGAGCAGTGGAATGTGAGATGCGTGGTTATAAAGAGCCCGCTTGTCATGTGGGGGTCAGGAAGAGGAGTCTCATTGCTCTCTGCAAGGTGATCTGGGCCAGCTCGGTCACACTGGGACAGCGAGGCTGAAGAGGAAGAGCAGGATAATGCTACTTCCCGTCTTTGCCATTTTCAGTCTGCAAACTCATTTTCTGTCTAAAGGGTGTCTGTATTAACCTCGGGAAAAATGTTAAAAGAACCTAACTTTTATTCCAACGAATACATTCCTTTCCAGCAGAAATAAATCGCGCGCGGTGTGGCTAACATATCACTTGCCACTTCTGCATTCCCTCCGCGTGGAGAAGCAAGGAATTCAAAACCATATGTGGCCTCAGGTGACTTAAACTTTTAGGACCCCTTTAGGAGACTCATGCTCCCTCTCCTTAGCGAGGGACCTCTGATAGCTGCCGGAAGAAATGACAAGGGCCTCCTTTCATTACCTAGGAGTTGAAGGCTTTGTAATTATCTCAGTGACATTTAGAAAGAATTTGCTTAGAGCACTTTATAACTGTACTGCTTTTAGGCAAGGTTTCAGCCAACTCAGGAGCTCTAGGAGTCACATTTTGGCACGAAAATAAGACTCAGTGTTCACGAATTTAACCTGCAAAGTCACAAAGAAGAGCCCGTATGGTTCATCTTCACAGACATTAATGTTATTTTTAATCTGCCACCTCCTCCCGACTTGTACTGTCCCTGGAACCCAGTTATTCCTTACAACTAAATATTCTGGAGTTTCTCAACACATTATAGCATAATGCAGGCTTTAAAGAAGCCCGCTTAACTCCTCTACTTTTTTATTTAAGTCATGTATTTTCTCATTTGGAATTATCCCTATTAGAATGTTAGTGCTATGAAGACAGGGACATTTTCTGTCATGGAATTGTTGTATTCTGGAGCAAGCACTGTGTCTGTGGCTGGTGCTCAATAAGTATTTGTTGAATGGACATGGAACGAGTGAATGAATAATGAATGAGTGAAATTATGAAGAAGGAATAATAATTGAGTTTCTAGGAAAAGCCAGGGTTATATCAACCTATGGTTTTTACAGGTGAATGTTGCTAAGGGCCTTCCCCTAAGACAGAGAGAGAGACAGAGAGAGACAGAGAGAGAGAGAGACAGACAGACAGAGACAGGAAGCTCATGGGAAGGAGAGCAGATGCTGGAGAGGCGACTTATTCAGGATGAAGGGACAGTCGTTCCTCTAGGGCAGAAAGGTGATGAGGAGGAAGTGGTGACGTGGGGAAATAAAACTTGCCCAATTTCTCAGTGCTCCTGCAAAAAGCCTCAGCCTCCTGAGAGGAGAGGGAAGCGGGAAAAAAAAACCCTGAAGGAATTTCAGAGTCACTCTATGAACTTGAGGTGGAAACCTTACCGCTTTCAGGTGTGATCATGTCTATGGCACAGGTACAAAAGCCCGAGATGAGGTGCTGCTCCAGCCCGTTAAGGTGCCCCCTCTCACTGCCATGGTTTATAGAAGTGGATTTGGGGCTATTTCAGAACCTATTTAGAAGTTTGGCCCCCAAAATGGTACAAAGGGCTCTAAGAAAAAAAATGCTACAATCATGGTAAACCCAAATGTTTATACACTTCAGAAGAAACTCCATTTTATTCCTTCTTTAGAAATCAAAGGTTACTCTTAGAGCTCCATGGCCTTGAGAAGTCTTAGCCTTCTTCATGCTCTGAATTACTACTTAATTTTCCCCTTTCCACTTTAAAGTGGAAATAGCAATGGTTTTTATTGGTACCTTATAATGTTTTTATATGAGGCACCTACATCTTCCACATAGACACTCATTACAGCTATAAAAGGTTTCATCATTATTTGTAGGTCGATGCTAATATTTCTTTATCTACTTTCACAAAGAAAACACAGTTAAGAAGGTTTTATTAATATTTATAGCCTTTGTTCTTCTGATCCGTGACAAACAGCAAAAAGGTAGGATCTGACCACGTCTAATCCATAAGACCCCATTCCCTGTGATTTGCGGGTGGTCACACTTCCCAGGCGGAGAACTTCCCCGTCTAGTTACCGCCTTGGCTGACCCCGGGGGAGACCCGATCTGTAGATGATTCCCCACCAGTGATGCTTGCAGCATGCTTGGAAATTTCTGGGAGTCAAGATAGAGATCTGGGGGCAATGGAGGTTGATGCTTCTGTACTTCAAAGGCAGCTGTGTAATTAGGAGACAGTGAGGAGGGGACAGAGCGAGGAAAATGGGGAGCCCGAAGCCCAACAGGCTCCTCCTGTCTAGCATGGGTTTGGGGGCCCACAGGAGGGGGAGGTGGCTGTGGGAGAGCCAGGACTCCAGGACTCACTATGCTCAGAGACAGGAGCCGGGCAGAGGAGGGCCCGAGTCAGCGCACTGCTTACCTCGGGGCTGGAGTAGTGGGGGGGCTTGCTGCCCTCACTCTCGCTGGAACTGCTCTCCGTCTCCGAGTCGGATCCCGAGCTGCTCTCCGAGTCACTGGAGGAGCTGCTGCTGCCGCTGCTGCTGCCGCTGCTGCTGCCCTTGCTGGAAGGCACCGAGCCTCTGCAGTTGGGCTGCTGGACCACCGCGCTGCCAGCCCACGAGGCCCCCCGGGAAGGAGAGGGAAGAAAAGCCAAGTGAGCAAACAGGAAAACACCACCACGCGGTCACACATCCAAGGGGAAGAGGAGGCACACACAGCCTACATGTCTGTCAACCATGACCTGGAACTCAAAGAGCGGTCGTCAAGGTCAAAGGCATCTTAATGGTTAAAACAAATTATACATAGAAATAAAATTAGGAATAAAAGTTGGTGCCCCTTGGTAGTCGGGCCCTGGTTATTTATGTGGCCATTTCAGAAGGAAAGGTGGTGTAATATCTGAATGGCTGTTTCTATTTTGCTGCTGTTCTGGAAATGGTTTTTCAAATGCATCCCCAAATCCAATCATCTTCAAAAATGCAAGGAAATCCAAAAAGCTTGAAATATTTTGCAAAGTGTGAAAATGACTGCTTTATTTTTGCCCCAGAGGAAAATGCAGCGTGATGGCAGGGATTAGGAAGAGGGCTGTCAGGAAGGGCAAGGCGTTCTGCTCTGAGCTTTCATGGCCTGCTGGAAGGTTCCAGAGACTGTGGGATTGTCAAAGTTAAAGTCTTGCTTCCCCCCTTCTCCCACCCACAGAGTTGAGTGCAGTAGTGATTACAGGAGCTGGCATGTTGTATCAACAGGAACCTTCCTTTGAGCCCTTTACTAAAGAACCGAGGATCTCCCACTGACACGTTTTTATATATTCCAGACTTTCAAATTCAATCCCAGTGCAGTCGCTTATAGGAGCAGCATTTCAAATTCACACTTGATGTTTATATCTGTGCTGAAATTTGCCAGAAAGCCATTACATACTCAAAGATAACAGGAAAAATCAATTGATACTTTCCAATGGTAATTAATTAACCACAAAAATTCAAATAGCACACATCCACCCAGAAAGTGTTTGAGCCAAAAAGAAGATTTCGGTACTCACATAAGATTCAACATCTTCAAAGTCCTTTATTGACTGAATTGAAACACACCTGAGTGTGTTCCTTTGAGCTCTGGCTCTAAACCCAGAAAATGCTGGTCACTTTTTTTTATGTTGAGTCAGCAAATATCTGTTTGCCATTTCCAGCCGTGACCACTGCCTCAACAGGACTAAACATCAGTGAAGGCCGAGGGCCGGGGAGCTCGTTAGGCTTTATGATCTCAGGTGCAAAGCAGCCCGGACAAGGTAAAGGACCCTTTTCACCCATCCCTTAAATCTCTGACAAATGCTTTGCCCAAGGACAGACTCTCATAAATCCGGGGGCTGGAGTGGGAGGGATGGAGGCATACTCATTGGAACCTTGCTTCTATAAAAACCACAAGACAAGAAACTGTCTTGCAGGAAACCTGAAAATAAAAGCACCTTTTTGAACAGCAGGGTTAGGGGAAACCAGAGCTTAAACACAACCTTCCCTAGTGGTTTTCATTTCTTCCACTAATGTCACGGTCCATACCAACTGTCTGACAAAATTCTTCAACATCAGGCAACATCTGCACGTTCATGCCTTGCCTGAGTTGCGGCGATTTCTTTTCCAGCCTATTGTCTGTGTTTGGTACTGAGTGAGGAATCCTGGACCTTGAGACAGGGTAGGGGAAGGGACGGTTAGTGCTCAAGGGGCGGTAGTATTTTCTTCCCTTATGAATAGAAATCCATCTTTCCTGTTGGCTGAATCATTAAAAAAAAAAAGGAAAAAGACTATTGGATTTTGACCAAACATGAACATCTGTGATACATGTTAATAGTTTCTCCACAGGTCCCCAAAACAGTGGGGGAAAAACACAAAAAAACAAAAAAAGCAAAACAACACATGGCCCAAAGACTCCCTTTTCTTTTGATGGTGGGTTATAAATATGGAGGAAAGAGGTGTGTCTCCCTGCCACACTCTGGAATGACATTTGCCAAAGATTGGGAAATTCAGATGAATAAAGAACATTCTGGATTGGTCTTATATGATGTTCAATGGCTTTGAATACTGATTGGTACATTCTACCTGCTTTAATTCAAATAGCAAAGAACACGTGATGCTGGTTCGGTGTGTCCCTGGGCTTTGTGTGTACCGCTGAGGCAGAGATGTGTGTGGAAGTCCTTGTGGCTGGCACCCCAAACTGACTGACTGTCTTTGAAAAGCAGCACTTTAATTTCTGGGAAAATGTCCATTAAACAGTTATCATACTGTCTTCCTTTAACGATTGCCATCCTAGAGCAACGAGGTACACTAGCCCACGGAGACAGAATTTCCAATCTGAATTAGATTGGTAGAAAAGCTTTATACTTTTATGTTTTCCCTCCTTAAATTAGGAAGTTTGCTCAAAATGACAGTTTTACTGGCATAACTATCATTTGTTTTTAAAACAGCTGAGAGAGCCAAGAATTTAGGTTTTTCTTCATGCTTTGCTTATAAGGGTTGTGAAGCTCAGGATGTCAGGATGGAATATATAGCTCAGGATGTCAGGATGTTTCAGTGGTCTGGGGAGAGAGTGTGTGTGTCTGGAAACAATCCATGTCAAGGATGGGGCAGGCTTGCCTGGAAGGACTCTGGTGGCTCTAGTTGTGGGATCAAGATAACTTCCCCATCTCCATGAAGACAGCTCCACTAACCAGTCTTTGTCTGGGTCCTTGGGGACAACTGATCATTCCGGCCTCAGTATAGTGGCTGCTCTTGCCTGAGTGCATGCACCTGCTTCACCTCTGCTGGGGCAGCTGCATCAGTAAGGGGCAGGATCCAGATGAGGAAGCCAGGGACAGTCATCCCTGCAGATGAGTACTAATGAAACGGTGGGCTCAGTGAAGCCAGGAAGGCTCTTTGGAGTCACAGAATCCAGAAGATGAAAAAAGATATTACCAGAAAGGCCTTATATGTTTTTAAATGCACACTGAAAATCCTGGTGTGCCAACTGGTTGTTGTGTTTACATATCAAAGATATTTTAAAAAAATTAACTTAGCAGAATTTTTCCTGAAATGATTAACACAGACTGGTTGACACGATGACACAGCCTTAAACAATTTTTAAGATACTACCCACCAAGTTCTTGGACCCTATGCCATTTCATGAACATGGTGTCATTGAGAGCAGCCATGAAACATTACTGAGATCATGGAATAAAAGTCTTTGTGTCACCAAAGCTCAGCCCAGTGCCTGGCACTTAATAGGCATTCACATGCAATTACTGAATGAAAAGATAAATGGAAAAACAATCCATCACTGGCTTAATGAGTTTTTTAAAAAGAGACTTAGCCTTTCAAAATAGTTATAATCTCTCTTTTCAAATTAAAAACATATTTAAGGAGACTTTAGCACCTCTCATGCTCTTCCAATGTTAACATTTTTCCCCTTTGGAGAATATTTAACTGTACTCTAAATTTCATCTGTTATAATTTAAGCACAATTCCCTCTTGGATGGGTTGTTTACTTTTTGTATTTTGATTCCATGAAATGTTTTGCTGGTTTTGTGAGTGGTCAGGACCCCTTTGAGAGAGGTCCAGCTTTATTCTAAATGACCTGCTTGCCGCATCCCTTCCTTTGGCTGCAATGACACTGTCCTTTTGGAATCAGCCAGGGCCGAGTTTGAATACAGATCTTAAAAGACAAGACCTGGAATTGAAATGACAAATCCTGGCTCTCACAGTCTAGGGTGCTCCTGCCTGCCAAGCACACTGTGGGATCTGGATATATATCCAAAGTTGTCCACGAGCTTTTAACTGACAAGTGATTTGGAGACAGGCTCTCTGCCTGGTTGGCACTGTTCTGGATAGCTGTGCTGCCCACAAGGTGCCATGCATGCTGTGGGTGCTCCATTGGTATTGACTGAATGATAATATTTAGCTCTTTCTCACTCAACACTCTGTAAAAACGCAACAAATGCTTGATTTACAAACCATAATCAGTATCTTGGCAACAGTATCCCTTTATTGATAGCATTTCTGTTGATATTAATTGGTCTAAAACCATAATCGCATGATAAGTGAAGATGGTAAAAGCTGATTTGAGGAGGTTCACTGTTGCTAGAATTATCTTAAAAAAACTAAAACTGATAGTACTGCTTGTTCTATACGGAAATGTTTTGATTTGCTCTGCAGTAATTCTAGGAACAATTTCTCTTTAAAACATGGCTTTTGAAGCTTTTAATGGTCTTGGTTTTCTGCCATCTCAGAATAACTTCATTTGCCCTTCATTCCTGAAGGATATTTTCACTAGATATAGAATTTGGGGTTGACGGTTTTTTTTTTCAGCACTTGAAAAATGATGTGCCACTTCCTTTGGCCTCCATAGTTTCTGAATCCAGTGGGTCAAATAGTTTTTATTGTTTTCCCTCTACATGTAAGACATTGTTTATCTCTCTCTGCTTTCAGGATTTTTTTCTTTGTCTTTTGTTTTCAGAAGTTTGACTGTGATGCATTTTGGCATTGCTTTCTTTGGGTTTATCTTGTTTGGGATTCATTCAGCTTCTTGCATCTGTAGGTTTGTGTCTTTTGTCAAATTTGGCAAATTGTTAGCCATTATTACTTTGAATACTCTCTGAAAAATTTTCTGGCCCCATATTCTTTCTCCTCTCCTTCTGGAACTCTGATGATACAAATGTTAGATATTTTGTTATAGTCCTACAGGTCCCTGAGGCCGTGTCCTCCCCCTCCTACAGCCCCAGTCTATTTTTTCTCTGTTGTTCCTATTGTGCAATTCCTATTGTTCTGTCTTCAAGTTCACTGATTCTTTCCCTCTGCTCTCTTCATTCTGTTGAGCTTATCCATTGAATTTTTAGAATTTTAGTCAGTGAATTTTTCAGTTCTAAAATTTCCATTTGGTTCTTCTTTGTATCTTCTTTATTATTATCATTTTTCTGAGACTCTGTTTTTGCATTTGTCTCATGCTTGTTCTTATTTGCTTATTGAAGCATTTTATGATGGTTGTTTTGAGAGCCTTGTCAGATAATTGTAACATCTGTGTTGTCTCAGTATTAGCATCTGTTGATTGTCTTTTCTCATTCCAGTTGAGATTTTCCAGGTTCTTGGTATGATGAGTGATTTCCTACTGTATTTTCAACATTTTTGGTATCTTCCATATGACTTTGAATTCTTAAAAAATTGCCTGTTTCAGCTGGCCTCCACTAACAACATGCCAGCAGGGGAATGGAGATGTCTCCTTAACCACTGTGCATGGGTGGAAGTCTAGACTCCCCACAGCCTTTGCTGATAGAGAAGGGACCACAGTTTTCTCAATGGTGTTTGTCTGGAATAGAGTGGTTACTGTCAAAAGTTTTCTTCTTGCTAGGATACCCATTTTGTGATCCTTTGGCTAGAGAGAGCTGGCATTCCTGTGGCATTCTTTTTGTCCGTGTCTGTTGCCAGGTTGCTGGCTTCTCCAGCATCCACTCTGTGCTATATAAGGCAAAAAGAAAACCCAGGGAACTCACTGCCATATCTTTCCTCGGGCTTGGCGTCCCTAGCTGATTTACCTTCTCTCCCCTTTCAGTCTTCTTATGTTTGCTTTATATTTAATGTCCATGGATTTTAGCTGTACTTGGCAGGAAGAATAGGGGAAAGTGCATCAACATCTTGTTCTAGAACAGGAACCACTCATTTGATTGCAAGCAAGTATTACAGAAAGGAACCCTCTTTCAATACTTCCAACCTCCAGCTCTGGTTAATTGTTTCAAAAGTAGATGAATGAAATAACCATGCATGTCTCTGCTATAGTCTCTGTGTATTCTATCAACCAGTCAAATTAGGCATTCATTCATTTAAAAATCACTTATTATGGGAATTATTAGCTGAGATTTTAAAAGGATGTGTATCAAAGCTGAAAAGGACTTGTCACCAAGGATGTACACAGCTTTGTCAGAAAAATGACTCAAATGAAATGAGGTTGTAAAAATGTTAAGGATAGAAAGTTGAGTACTTTAAATGTTATGCTCAGAGTGAAACATTCTCTCAGTATATTTGCGAGGAAATGGGATTTCCAGGATTCCAGTGTTGACTTTGCTTTTTCTCTGGGAGAGGATGGGGTTTTGCTGACTCTGGGTTTTGCTCAAGATTGAGTTAGAGCCTCTAGAGGCACCTGGGGATCTGGGCTGGTGCATGGTGCACCTGTTCTAGCTCTGTGGCGGCACCTTTGCCTCAGGTGTGTTTCTGTATTCTTTGCTCAATAAATTGAAGACCTAATAAAAACTTATAGGGTTTAAGCATGTGGTCTTTCCCTGTCAGTTTGTTGGCTTACAAAGCTGCATGATCACAATTATGTAAAAATACACACACACACACACACACACACACACACGTGTGAGGGCTGTCCAGAAAGTATCCATCCATTGTTACTATAACGAGAACATAGTACATGGCTGGATACTTTATGGACAGCCCTTGTATCTATATACACACACATATATACATACATAGAAGAAAACACTGAAAGGATATATACTCAAATGTTAACTGTGGATATTTTTGGATGTTGGAATTATGATTAAATATTTTTTGAACTTTTCTATATTTTCAAATTTTTCATTATTTTTCACCAACAGAATACATGTTATCTTTTTCAAGTCTACGTGATTGTGGAATATGATTCTATTAATGTATTACTGAATTTAACTTGCTAGTATTTTCTATAGGAGTTTTGAGGGCCTATGTTCACAGGTGAACTTGATATTTATATGTATATGTTTTACATTATGGGGGAGATTTTGGGTAGGTTTTGTATCATGTTGGTTTTAGCTTAAAAGAATAAATTGGACAGTGTTTTTACCTTTTCATACTGTTCTGGGAAATTTTGAATAGTATGAGAGTTATCTGTTCCTTGAAAGTTTAAATGAACTTATCGCCAGTAAAACCTCAAATCCTAGAACCTTTTAGAAAGGCAATTCTTTGATATCTTTTATAATTTACTTGTAGGTTATTGTCCATTTATTCTTTTGTCAATTTTGTTAATTTACATTTTTCAAAAAAATTGTATTTTTGAGTTTATCATAAAATTTATATGATATTCTTTTATAATGAAAAACACTGTATCTATTACATAACTGACCTCATCGCAAATTTTGTTTTCTCTCCCTGTTTCTACATTATATTTGCCAAGCATTTTCTATTTTATTTTATTTTCAAAGAAACAGCTTTTGATCTATAGACAGCAATAATTCTAGTATTTTCTGGCTTTGCTCTATATTTTTCAAGTTTACTTTATAATACTTCTATAAACTTCTTGAGTTGAAAGCTTATTTCAGCTATTTTTATTCTTTCTTAATAAATGAAGCATTTAGGACTATCATTTTGCCTCGGAGTATACCTATGGTTGCAGGCAATCATCCTTGTCATTATGATCTGTTTTTGTTTTCCTTACTTTCTAAATAGATTGATACAGTAGTTTTAAAATCCTACTTTGATCAAATAGTTACTTAGAAGATTGCTTTCCAATACAAGATGACATTTAAGAGGGATAAACACTACATTTAGGTCCCAGACCAAACAGGATGGGGATTTAGCTTAGTGCATGTGGAAACCTCAGGGAGTGCCTGAAGCAGGAACCTCAGAGCTGTTGTTAGAGGATTTGGAAAAGGTGAGGAGGGGCAGCAGCACAGCTCATTTACTCTGAACCAGGGGTGGGATGGGAGTAGGGACCGGCTAGGGAAGGGATTAAGGCCATAAAGACGATTTATGCAGCACTGTGCATATCCCAAAGGCCCCGAAACCTTCTGCTGGCCTTAGGGAAAGATAAAAGTCTACAGAACTTGCCACATTCAGCAGGAGAGAAACTCAGTAATATAGGAGGTCCATAAACTTGGACATAAATTATGCCTCATATTTCACTGCTGATGCTATTGTAGCATCTGGAATTCTATCTGTTACAAACCAAAGAATCCAGAGATCCTCCTGACCAGACAACTGGGCCATTCATAGTCCTGTCAGGGAATGAGGAGATAATGCCTAACCTCCCATTTAAGAAAAGCTTTGGGACGCAAGGTGTGACACTCAACTTCAGATACAAGGGCACAGATGTCATCTTGTGAGGCCCATGTCATTTCCTGGGTTTCTAACCTTGATGACATCAAATATCACAGGTAAGCCATTAATTCTTAACCAGATGTCTGATGTTCTCCTCTCTGGCTTGGACGGGGTACCATGGCTTGGGGAATTTGCTCCAACACTCAAAACATTCTCTTTTTTTTTTTTCCTGAAACCTAGGACCACAACAAAACATTCTTGAGTTTGGGATTCCAGAGTTTACAGTATTACTACCTGACTACCTATATTTGCTAAGGAATACCAATTCTTTTGCCCTGAGGTCAGTCCTGCTTTTGGATTTATCAGCTTTTCTTTTTAGGACAGGTAAAGAATGTTTTTTTTTACATGGACCAAGATAAGAAAGCTATTGCCTGGAGCTCTGGGTCACATTTAGAACAAAAGTTTTACTTTCACTTGAATAAAGACACCCCTGTGGCCCCACCAAAGAGAAAGACATTTCACAAATAAAGGAAAAATACAATAATGTACAAACATTCATTGATTCCCAAATATTCCTGGACTTGTTGAAAGTTTTTCTGTTTCTAACATAATATATCTTACTTATTTGTTTAACAATAAAGGCCCATTAGAGAGCAGTTTCCACGCAGTTATCTCCCCTGGACTGAAGACCTGAATAAGGTGGAGGCCTTGGGTCCTTCCTTCAGGTAGGAAGTGTCTTGGGGGGGTCTGTAACTGTCACTGGGAAGCAGAGAAATGGCTCCATGTCTAGTTTGTGTAAAGGACTGATTGAAGCTGGAAGTCTTGATGGATGAGGGCCCTGGAGGATACTGGGCTTGGTCCCCTGGAGAATGCTTCTCTGAGAGGTCTGAGTGGGCTTGGCCAGGCCACCTCTGCCACACAGCTGTGCAAGACCAGTTTTCAGCTGCAATTCCCTCCTGTCCTGAGCACCGTGTGAGAGACTGTGCCTGCAGCTGCCTTCTGGCAACACAAACTTACGGCCTTTGCATTCAGGTGGGTGGTACCACCAGTGACACTGAGTTAAAAAGCCCTTCTTGGCCCAGAGAGCACCTCATGCAGGGAATTTAACATCCTTTCTCGACAACTGGAGCAGGAGCTGTTATGTGGCCTGGGCCCAACTGTCAGGAAGCTGGGAAGACCACCAGGATGACTACTTCCCGAGCAGAGAGAGCCGAAAACATGGACTAGGTGACGGCCATCTGGTGGAGCTCTGGGAGCCAGGGCGTGTGAACTGGGGGCGGGGGGAGGGGCACTGGCCTCTGCAGAGGCTAAGCCCGCTGGTTGACAGGCGGGGAGGACCGTGCGGGCGCGGGGGACCTGGGGTGTTCACACTCCAGCTGCCAAGAGCGAGCTGGCCACCCCCGACGAGCCACCTCGGCGGTGTTTCATCTGATCTGCTCACAAGACAAACGCAGCCCTCTGGCTTCCTCCTCGTGTTTGTCCCTGACCTTGCAGCTGCTGGGTGTGGGCAGGGAATCTTCCCACGCAACTGTTCTTCAGCCACCAGGTCTACAATGAGATGCTGAGAAGTTCTGGACCATAATAATCTACTGCCACTCCAAGCGTCTTTCTAACCCTGTCTTCTAGGGTTAGATCCCCAGGGAGTGATTTCAGGGTGGAATCATGCTGAGGGGACATCTGCAAAGTCTACTGCCCCCTGCTTCAGCATGACGGTCCCCAAAGAAAGAGGTTCCACTCTGAGGAGCCCCTCTTCTACCTCCCAGCAATGGGAGCATTAACTCATTTAAAGCAATAACCCCTTAGTGATCCAGCCACCACCAACTTATTTACACAGTTCTTAAATTTATTTATATACATTTTCAGTCCTAGGCGGCCTTTAGATAGTGCAGTCCCCAAACTGCTGTCCTCATGGAAACGCTATAATCCATGTAGCAATAAAAATTTACCTGAGCTCTTTGACTACTTAAAAAAAACCAGCTCCACTGAAATATAATTTACATACCACACAATTCATCTAAAGTATATAATTAGAATATTCACAAGGTTGTGCAACCATCACCATAATCTAAATTTAGACTAGTTTTGTCTCCGTTAAAAGAAACTGTGTACCCATTAGCAGTCGATCACTGTTCTTCCCACTCCAAGGTCCCCTTGCCCTCAGCAACCACTAATCTACTTTCTGTAGCTAGACATTTCCCTATTCTGGACATTTCATATAAATAGAATCATATAGTATTATGTGGTCTTTTGTGACTGGCTTCTTTCGCTTAGCATACTGTTTTCAAGGGTCATCCATATTGAAGCAAGCATCAGCACTTCATTTCTTTTGGTACATGAAAAACATTCCATTGTATGGACATACTACATTGTATTTATCCATTCATCAGGTGATAGGCAATGAACCGCTTCCATGGTTGGGTTATCAGGGATAATGCTGCTATGAACATTCATGTACAAGTTTTGTGTGAATATATGTTTTCATTTCTCTTGGGTATGAGAACCTCTAAAAAGAGAATTGCTGGGTTCTATGATAACTCTGTTTACTATTTTGAGAAAATGCAAGACTATTTTCCAAAGCGGCTGTACCACTTTGCATTCCCACTCAGGAGAGTAAGAGGGTTCTAATTTCTCCACACACTTGTCAACCCTTGTTATTGTCCATCTTTTTGTTTTACCCATCACAGTGGGTGCAAAGTGGTATTTCTGTGATTTTTACAAAAAATTTTTAAGAGACGGGATCTCATTCTGTCAGCCAGGCTAGAGTGAAGTAGTGTGATCATAGTTCACTGTAGCCTCCAACTCCTGGCCTCAAGAGATCCCCCTGCCTCATTGTGGTTTGATCTGCATTTCCCCAGTGACTAATGATGCTGAGCATCTTTTCATGTGCTTATTCGCCATTTGTCTATCTTCTTCAGAGACTGTCAATTCAAATCATTTGGCTTTTTAAAACTTTCATTACTGAGTTGTAATACTTCTTATATATCCCAGATACCAGTCCCTTATCAGATACACAATTTGCAAATACTTTCTCTCTGTGGGTTGCCTTTTAACTTTCTTGATGGTATCATTTGTAGCACAAACATATTTAATTTTGATGTAGTTCAATTAATTTGTTTTTTCTTTTGTCATTTGTCCTTCCTCGACTCCTTTTAATAGTAATAGATGCTTAAATTTATATAGTTCTTCAAATTTTTTCAAAGCTTCTTCCTTTCAGGTACCTCCTCTGAGCCTTACAATAAACCTAGGGAGTAGGTAATTCAGCTATAGTTATGTCTACTTTACAAAAGGGAAAGCAGAGAGATTCAATGGCCAACCCTAGGGTGCACACAAGTTGGTAGAAGAGAGATACTGGAAACCCAGATATTGGGCTCTGAATTCTACTCTGTGTTCTCCGAGGAGTGAAACTTTCCCAGCAAGTGGGGGTAAATTACCAGCCTTTCTGGCTCTAATCAGGCTCATTCAGATAATTCTGCCATGTGAGGCAGGATGGTGTGTAGGCTTTAGAATCACACAATCCTCGAGGGACATTTTACCTCCTCTGTTTGCTGGCTGTGTAACCCTGGGGAAGTGTAACCCTTGTGTAACCCTCGGAGCCTTAGTTGCCTCGTTGGTATTAAAGGAGTAATAACAGTGCCAACCTCATAGGGTTGCTAGGTGGACTAAAGGAGAAAATGTTCTTAACACCCTCACCCCAGCAGCTTGCACAGAGTAAGTGCTCAAAAAATAGTTATTGTTCTTTTTTAACTTTTAGAAACTGCAGTGCTTCTTCTAACATGGTAGCCTAACCAAGTAGGAATTCCTCCAGTTTACCTGCATTCTTAACTCACATTACCATCTGGTCATTTCATAGAATTATAAAATGTTTGCTCAGGAAGAAACATGAGAGATCAGCTAGTCCAACTTCCTAGAAAAGGGATATGGTATGTTGTGTCCACGATCACACAGGAAATGAGCTTTCCAACACTGCCTCTCAGAGGTCTCCTCTTTTATTTCCATAAACCTGGTTGCTTTAGTACAAAGCTGCAGATAGCTCTGATCTTGAGCAAGGTCAAAGGAGGCTCCCAAGAGAGAATAAAAGGGCCCAGAGAGATGTCAGCGCCTGGATCTTAGTCTGGAATCAAGTTTGGCTCCTGAAAACCCTTTTCCTAACTCAATCTCTGTCTGAACAAACCAATTCCATTTCTCTCTTGTGTTTAAAGCAAATAAAGTGAGCTTCTGAATGTCAGCAGCATGTGGTGTTTAATTTGCATCTCACCAAGGAATACAAGAGTTAAGGATGATGAGCAAAAAAGATTTTTATGGAAACCAAATTACAGCATCTGAGACACAGACTTATGGCCGTATCAGCTCAAGCTGTGACCTTGTTAGCTGTCATAAACCAAGCTGGGTTTGTTCCTTGGATAAGGACTCTCAGGGCAAAACATGTGAAATATTATTCAGGTGTTTCTCATAAGGACCTTTTCAAAGGCTACATAACCAAGTGCAGCTGACCGACTGTGTCTAGCGACAGGGAACAGAAACCACAACTAAAATAAGTGAAAACACAATAAGAACGTGTTTGTCTCACAATCAGAGGCCCCAAGGAGGGGCATTCCCAGGGCTCTTTCCATCTTTCCTCAGTGCCATCCTCAGCTTGTCCTTGGGCTGACTCTCCTCACTGCCTAGGATGGCTGCTATGGTCATTACACACATATGACAATGGCCAGAGGGAGAGACATTACTGTCTGGTTTCCCCTGTTAAGCAGATCCCTTCTCATGTCTCACTGGCTTGAATTTCATCACACGCCCTTGACTAACCCAGTTCCATAGCAAAGGTAATGAGACAACTAGCACCTGCCTACACCAATTAACAGTTGCCCCTTAGGACTGGAAAGTGACCACCCTTTCCTGAAGATCCTGGCCACTCGAAGTACAGTGAACCGAACAGAGGTTCCCTGTGTCGGGAAGTGATGGGTGCCTTCCTCACGCAGAAGCCTGATCTAGGAATGAGGTCCCGGCTATACGAGCAAAGCCAATTAGCCAGACATCTGCTGCATGCCCACAGGGTTAGCTTGGGTGGTCATCTCAGCTAAGATGCAAGGAGGGAGCCATTCAGCCTAGGAACATGTGCCCCCGGTTCTAGTCATCGCTGTGCTAATAATGTCCCTGTGGGTCTCAATGTCCTCATCTATCAAGAGATAGGCTTGGACTAGATGATTTCTAAGGCTCCTCTCACTTCTAATATCCTTTGATAAATGTATAGTTAATTAAAAAAAAAAAACTCTGATGACCCTCGGTTTAGTTACCCATCCCTAGAGATGCCTAATACCAGAATTTCCAACTAGAAGCATGCTAATTTCCATTTTAATTCCTTTCCTTTCTCCCATCAGGCTGATGAGCAATGGGGAGACCAAGAGACCAGAGAACACTGGAGCCTGGGTCACGGATGATTCACTGCTGGTTGTCCTCAGTGGACTGTAACATGCCGCCTGGTGTTTTCTCCCCAAATGCGCATGTGAGATTCCTGTGTAACAGCTGAGCGTATACTAACTTCCTGGCTTTGCTGCCTCTAGTGTAGGTAATCACAGACATTCCCCCGACAACCAAGTCTGATATGCCAGGGGCTCTGTCGCAGGTAGAGATTTCTCGTCCTGCTGTGTGTAAAGTGATCTCAGGGGATCTGCCCGCAACCACTTCCACCCAGGGCACTTTTGATTTCCATTTTAGGCCAGTGAGGATTCTTCTGCCATGGAGGCTGTTTGGCGTTCCTTGCCCTGTTCTTGCTTTGCACTCACTTCCTGCCTGGCGCTGTTCCGCGTGTGGCGGAAGCACAAGGTCAATCTACGTCCTCATAGCTGGACCACCTAGAACAACGTTCAAGGGGACACAGTGAATATCAAGTGCTAAATGCAGTGACAAAATTCTTAGACCTAAGAGTTTAGAGACCAGGGGGAAGAACAAGGACTAGAGTTTTCAGGAAGGGATCCCCGGAGTAAGTGGGACTACTGAGGGCTGGTAACACCAAGTAGGACTTAGCTAGGAAAACAGAGAAGGGGCGGGGTAACAGGAGATCGGGATTTACAGGGAGTGGGTGTATAGGGGGGTAAGCTGAAACAGACGCAGGCCAGGGGTAAAACCATTTATCCTTCATTTGATGTTATAGCATCCAGTGCCAAGTAGCCCTTCTATGTAGATAGATGGGTGATGAATGAGGCAAACAGCTGAAAAAACAGATTGGGATTGACTGGTTTCCTGTCTCAGGTGTGAAGCTGAAATTCCATTAGCAAATCTATGTCATTTTAGTCAGACTATGCCGAATAGGACACTCTGAGAAAAACACGGGGTGGGGGGGGGGTCTTCAGCCCTACTGGGGTCCAGTCACTGCTGGAGAGGAGGGTCAGTGAGTCTAGGGTGGTGGGTTCTCCTCCAGCCACTGTGGCTCATGCCGTACACACTGCGAGGGCTGTGCCCCCAGGGGGCTCTCAGGAGGTGCTCCTGTTTGAGAATGGACCCACAAGCAGATGCTGAGAAGGAGCCCAGCCTCTGAGGGGGGACATTATCACCAAGACATTGTATTCAAGGGAAGGAATGTTAGTGCCGGGCCTTTGTTTCTTTAAGGTTTGCTGAAAATAGAAATGTTGTTTTATGGGCAGGCTGAGGCAGAGAGGGAGAAAGCAAGAGATGGGGGTGGTAAGAAAAAGAAGAGGGAATGAAATAAACTAGAATGTGGTCAATATAATTTTATTTGCTTTATTATTCTGGACTTCTGGTGCCAAGAAGTCTGGGTTCTGTGACTCCCCGCTCCACCATCACAGAGAATGTTGAGCAGTCCTGCTCCAAGAAATGAGCTGCCCACTGACAGGAAAACATAACTACATCATACAACAGGTCAATAAAACCTTCTGCCCAGCCCAGCCTGCTATGACGGAGCCCTCCCAGCAGGGTCTGGCCGGCCTGGGCAGCAGGGCTGCAGCCCACTCTTTCATGGCACACACACCGTGGGGCCAGCAACATAGAGTCAGGCCCTGGCTGGCCACGGGGGCAAAGGCAGGACGATGCATGTGTGCAAAGGGACAGTCCTGCTAATGGGCAGCTCCCGGGGAAGCTTTCATTCATGGCTTTGATGAGAATTATTCTGCTTCAAACAAAGGAGGTCTCACTTCTTTCCAATGGAGAAAAGATGAGTTAGAGAGTGCCCAGGAGATTTTTGGTGGCCGGAGGGAGAGAAGGCAGGAAGAAGGTGTTTAGTCAGACTTCAGAGTACACTTGGCAGTGTGTGCCTCAGTCAACTCCAAGGAGCAAAAACACATTTGGGACCTCAGAGTGTCATGTTAGAGATGGATTCTAAAGAAACACTCCATTTTTTCTTTCCTGTTGACCTTTATTTTTTTTAAACCTTAACAGATTGGCTTTTACCAATTTAAATAAAGGCAGTGACCAGCTTCCCCATTCCTGGAACCAGGACCTGCCACCTCATTTGCAGGGCCCAGTGTAAAATGCAAATGTGAACCCCTTCTTCAAACAGCAAGACAAAAGTGCTACTCCACGTACCAAAATTTAAAGGTTCTTCCTTTCTTCCATGGTCTCTCAATTGGTCGTGGCATTTTTTATTTGCTATTTAATGTCGTGCTCTCCAGGCAATGGGATGCACATGGGGCAAGTGTTGTTCCTTACAAGTACTTAGGGGGATTCATCCGGCAACTTGTCATGTGCAAGGGGCCCATCAACTTTTTGATTCCTCTCCTGCCAGCTCAGGACAGACATGCTGGCTGGGGCAGGTGAGGTCGAGCCAGGCATCTCTGCAACCCACAGGCCCAACATGGGAGAAAAAAAGGCAATTGCTGTGAGAATTTCAACCTCTGAATTAGGATGTGTTACGCACCTGGATTGGGGTGGGGCAGAAGCTGGCCCCGCCTAGCTGCCCACTGGATGTGCCACTGCACTGCCAGCTTGGGGCAAAACCACTGCCATGCCCTGGGCCTGTGAGCCCTGCCCCAACCCTACATGTGCCCATGCCCCGCCAGGGGTGCAGGATGGCAGCAGTCACTGCGCCAGGTGGAGACTGGAAGGCTGGCTGGGGCATGGGAACTGGCAGCTGAGAGCCCATCCCTGGGAGGTGAGACCCCTCCTGAGCCAGGTTCCAAGCCCTGGCACATGCTCCAATGTCCCACTGGACTTCACTTACAGAACAGATTCAAAGACAAAATTATGAAGCATTTCAAGATGGCAACTGCAGAGCATTAAACTAAGGCAGGGGCCCTCTGAGCACAGGGTCCTGTGAGACCGTGCAGCTCACTGGTCTTGCCTGGAGCTGCAAGATTCTTCTACCCTTGTCCTCCTCTGAAAGAGAACGCCCAGTGCACAGGCTGTCTTCCAGGCTCCTGAGACCACTGCCTCCTGAGGGGCCCTGCATCTGCCTTTCACCCCTCAGCTCCCTATCTGCTTGCACCCCCCCACCCCCCGAGCTGCTCAGTAGTATAAAGGTGGGAGAAAGTTTCCCAGACTATCTCCAGGTAACCAAGGTGGTGACAGTTTGGGAAGCTCACAGAAGGCTCTGTGGAGACAGGATTGGAGTCCCATGTAATTAAAATAATTTTGAATTAAAATTACCACTTCAGTAATTGCCTTTATATTATAATATTTACTACCATTGCCATTGTGTAACTTATCTCATTAATTACTGCTGGAAAAAAGTTAGTCAATGAATAATTAATAGGATGTGATAACCAGGGGAGTAATCGTGCTTAAGAAACAGAGCTTGAAAGAAAGTGTCACCCACACTCAATCCCATTAATGAGTGCCTCGCAGCCCGACGGCCACATGCCAGTAGGTGAGGCCCTCGGCCTGTCACCTGCTGTTATTAGAGGTCAACAGAAAAATCTCTTTAGCCTCCACACAGATGCGGAGACAGGTCAGGAATTCTCCTCAGTGGCAGCGAGAAGAAGCTTTCACTTTATCAAAACAGACAGTCCTTGGCACAAGTAACTCAGCAAAAATACAAATTAGCAGCAGCACCAAAAGGTCAGCACGGTACGGGGGCAGCAGCCCATGCTTCATGGAAAGGGGAAGTCTGACGTTTTCCGTCAGGATGCGACGGGGCAGAGAGGAAGCAGGAGGAGGCCTCCCACCTGCAAATGGTTCCACCCCCTGCCCGATTTCCAAACAGGCCCAACACCTGCAGCAAGTGTAACGCACACGCCGCACACACAAAGATACACAAGGGGAACAGGTGTGCACCACTTCTGCTGGGAGTCAGATGCTTATTCTACTGTTTGCAGAGAGAGAAAATTAGTTTTCAAGGAAGACCTCTTGAAGGGTGAGAGAATTTTGATTTAAGTTGCATCCACTGTTTGTACATAGATGGCCCTTCAAGATCTTGATTCTCTTATATAATTCTCAACAAAGATCAAATGCTTTTATAGAACATTTTTTTCTTTTTAAAAGGCTAAAACTTTATTTAAACTTGTGTTTCTCTCCATACAAAATCCTTTTGTTGTAACATCTTACACAATTACTTATTCACCCTTTAAGTAAAAGAAGCCATACACAGTTGAAGAGATTTGGGAAAAGTCCTAGAACGTTTTTTCTTAATGGTCTTTCAATCAAAATGTCATTTGTGTAGGGTTGCCAGATAAAATACAGGGCACCCAGTGAAATGTGAATTTCAGATAAACAATGAATAATATGCAATATTAGGGACACACTTAAACTATAGAATTATTCATCGTTCCTGGATTTTTTGTTGCTAAATCTGGCAACCTTAGGTTTGTGACCTATCTTATGCACCCAGTGTAGTGCTGAGCGACTATGGTGCCGAGAACAAAGGAGGCACTTCCGGAGTGTTGGCAGGTGGGTTACTTAAGGAAGACCAAGGATACCTGGAAACAGCATCACCATTTAAATAATATGCAGGAGCATTCCTGCTTGAAATTTTGCAAAGTGTCTTCTGGGTTGTATGACAGGATTCTAGGTGGAATGACAAGTGAGTGAATTAATTACAATTAATCACATATCAGGGAGTCTGGGGACCTGGGAATTCATATTTCAGGTTGCAGAAGCTATATTTTAAAAGCAATGTAAGACAACAGACATTGTCATGAAGACCAGCCAGAAGATAAAAGTAAGTAGTGATAAAATGTCATATGAGTCTATTTCAAAGTCACAAAATCCAGGGTTAAAAATATTTCCCTTTAGAGCTTTTCAATGAGTTCAATGGGATGAAAGGTGAGCCTTACATAACTGCTTTTCCAAGGAAATAAAACCTATTTACATTTTGGTGACTGAAACACCGTTCAGCTAATTCTACAGTGGCTGTATGAAGAGACGAGAATTTCTATAAAAAGAAACGTACCAGCTGCATTCCAGTGCAAGTACAGAAAATGCAGTTGCTGAAGGGTCTTTAGTGCATCCCACCTGGCTGAGCTCCACCCATCCTGAGCTGCGTTCTGTTGTGTCTGGACACCAGAACCTGGGACGATGTCATTTCATTCAACCCAGAAACATGCTTGGTAATAATGCTGGAATTTAATAAAGACAAGCTCTCTTTGTGGTGTTTTACTAAAAGAAAGCAGTATCTGTAAACCTAGAGTCCATTTCCCAAGGTCATATTTGTTGTTGTTGTTGTTGTTGTTGTTGCAGTTTTATTTTTATACTACATAAAATGTAAAACAGAATTCCTTTGGAGAGCAATTCTTTAGACCATATTCTTTAGACCCTCCTATTGCATTAGGTACAGCTTAGCTTTATTAGAACAGGTAGGTAGGATGGTATCTTAGTCAGCTCAGGCTGCTTGTAACAAAATACTATACACTAGGTGGCTTGAACAAGAGACATTTATTTCTCACAGTTCTAAAAGCTGAGAAGTCCCAGATCAAGCTGCCAGCAGATTCGGTTCCTTGGGGAGGCCCCTGCTCCTGGCGTGCAGGTGGCCATCTTCTCACTGTCTGTTCATATAACCTCTTCTTCGTGTGTGCTCAGAGAGAGAGAGGGTGGCTTGGTCTCACTCTTCTTATAAGGACGCTAATCCCACTATGGGGGTTCCACCCTCATGATCTCACCTAAATCTAATCACCTCCTAAAGGCCCCACCTCCTAATACTATCACATTGGGGATTCCGGCTTCAACGTATGAATTTTGAGGGAGACACAAACATTCAGTTCATAACAGATGCTCAGATAGATAAGGCTGATGACACATACCCAGTTTCACTACAGACTCCCTTTTGAGGGCAGATCACAGGGACAAGTGCCCTAACACGTCGGAAATGCTCCCACCATGGAGTGGAGAGGAAGACCCACATTTCTTTTAGGAGCTCTGCCTTGACCAGGGGTTGAGCACTCAGCCTTCCAGCAGACGATCTTCATCAGAAAGCTCACTGCCAGGGGTAAAGGTAACACTTCACCCTTTTTACCCTTTAACCTTTATCCTGGCATGATAGGGATGCACTGCAGGAAGCTTGCAAAGAGGAAGGCTGACGTGGAAATGTGGAATGCTAACCAAAGTGACCGCAGTGGTGTTAAAAAACATGAAACAATCTACAACAGCTATTGAACATCTGTCTTAGAAATAAGGAGACGAGCCCGACACAGTCTTCACTGTTCCCTCAAGAAGTTTGCCATAATAATAAAGAAGATTAGGTCAGAGTGGGCAGAATCACAGTCCTGGGGAGAATCCAAGAGGGGAGCTCTCATGGAGCTGGGGTGCAGCAAAGGGGACCCTAGCTTGGAGGAAAGAGCGAGCCCAGGCGTGTCCTGGTCTCACCTTGTGGAGGAGTTGACCTTGTAGAGAACATGGGGTTTCAACAGGGACAGTGGGGCTGAGATGGACGAGGGCATTTCAGAAGGAAGCAGCTACCAGCTAAGGCTTGAAGTCAGGGAAACACCGTGGGCTGCTGCAAGGAAGCCTGCCGAGCAGGATGTGCAAGGGGCTCCGGGTGGGCCCCAGCTCCTGGGAGCACCTGGACATATGAACCTCCCCCTCAGCCTCAAAGTCCTAGGACTAGCACTCCAGAAACTGCAGTGAGCCCTCCCTTCCCAAAGAACCCCAGCCCCAAGTCAATGAAAGGATTAAGCTGGAACTTTCTTCACTGATGCCTGATTCCTGCATGAACTGCTATCTGTCATGACACCCTATCCAAAGAATGTCCTTTAAACTTGTTCCCATTTGCCTGTCAAGAGGTTAGTTGTAAAATACACACAACATAAAATTTACCACCTTAACCATGTTTAAGTGTACAGTTTAGCAGTTAAGTACACTCACACTGTGGTACAGCCATCCCCTCTATCCGTCTCCAGAACTCTTTTCATCTTCCCAAACTGAAACCCACACTCATTAAACAGCAACTCCCCATTTCCCCTCATCCCAGGCCCTGGCGGCCACCATTCTACTTCCTGTCCCTGTGAACTGGACTACTCTAGAGACCTCACATAAGTAGAACCATATAGTATTGGTCCTTTTGTGACTGTCTCATTTTATTTAGTATAATGTCCTCAGGGTTCATTCATGTTGCAGCATGTGTCAGAATGTCCTTCCTTTTTAGGGCTGAATATAGCCCATCATGTGTATATATCAATTTTGTTTATCCACTCATCTGTTGACGGACACTAGGGTTGCTTCTACCTTTTGGTTACTGTGAATTAATGCTGGTGTAAATAAACGTGGGTGTCCAAATATCTGTTCAAGTCTCTGCTTTCAATTCTTTTGGGTATATACCCAGAAGCAGAATTGCTAGATCGTATGTATGGTAATTTTATTTTTACTTTTTTGATGAACTGCCGAACTATTTTCCATAGTGGCTGCACCATTTTATATTCCCACCAACAATGCATAAAGGTTCCGATTTATCCACAACCTCACCAAAACTTTTTACTTACTTTTGTTAGGTAGCCATCCTGAGGGGCATGATGTGATAGCTCATTGTGGTTTAAAACCAGGACACTTTGAGAGTGAGGGAGGCAACACCCACAATTACACTGGGGTATGGGCATGAGGGAGTGCATGGTGACTGCAGCTAGAATCAGTCTGGGGAACTGTGTGTGGAAGGCTGCTACTGTGGCCCTCTCAGATCTACTGGGGGTGGGGTGCGGGAGCCCAGAGTTCCAGGCTCTGCTGGGGAGCAGCGCAGCAGTCTCCTGAGGGGGCCCACCTCCTGCCTCTCGTCCCCCTAACTCCCTATGTGCTTGAATTCCTTGAGTCGCTCACTAATGTAAAGGTGGAAGAAAATTTCCCAGACTATCTCCAGGTAACCAAGGTGGAGACAGTCTGGGAAGCTCACAGAAGCCTCTGTGGAGACAGTATTTTAAATAAATTGGAGTCCCATGTAATTAAGATAATTTTGAGTGAAAATAGCCACCTTAGGAATGACTTCGATATTATAATGTTTACTACCATTGCAATTGTGTCCTTTATCACATTGCCGTGTTAGAGAAAAGTCGCCAGCCACCCCTAGGCTGGAGGTAGAGTTAAGGGTGAAGGAGGGAATTGGGTATCTGACTTTATCTTTTATCACTCAGCAAGGCTAACGGCTATTCAGATCACTTTTTTTTAAGTAGCAACTGTACTACTAAGAAGTGTGTACTACTTGTAATACATAGTTCTCTCCCCAGAATAATGTGCCAAGGCCTGACAGCAATGCTGTGAGGTGGGGAGAGGTGGATATTACTCTCTCCACTTGACAGATGAGAAAAAGCCCCAGAGAAACAGTCGGTCAGCATTTAGGGGGTGCGTGTGGCACTGCACAAGGAGCGGAGCTGGGACAGGCAAGGGATGGAGTTTGTCGTTGTGGGAATGTGGCAGCTGGGCATAACCGCGGTGGGCAAAGGAAAACTGTTTCAGGGAAAAGAAACAGTGTATGTGGTGTGGTTTGGATGTGGGATTTTTGTTCACACCAAAACTCATGTTGAAACCTGATCCCCAATATGGCGGTGTTGGGCCTAGTGGAGGCGGATCCCTCACGGAAGGCCTAGTGCTGTTCCCCCAGGAGTGAGCAAGTTCTCGTTCTGGCAAGACGGGATTAGTTCTTGAGGGAATGAGTTAGTTCCTGGAGAGTGGGTTGTCACAGAGCAAGTTTCCTCCTCCTGTTTGGTACCTCTTCCCGAGTGCCTGCTTCCTCCTTGACCTTCTCTGCCATGCCTTGACGGGGCACAAACGCCCCCACCAGAAGCCGGGCAGATGCCTGTGCCATGCTTCCTGTACAGCCTGCTGAACCGTGAGCCAAATGAACCTCTTCTCTTTATAAACCACCCAGCCGCAGCTATTCCTTTGTAGCCACACAAAGCAGACAAGACAATGTGCATGCACAGGTGTGGGAGAAGGAAAACTTCTGTGCCTGGAGTCACAAAATGAGTCTGTGACAGATCTGGGGCTTGGAGGGGACCCAGGAAGTCGTATTGGCTGGGCCCCTCCTGTTACCGACCTGCTGGTGTCTGTGTGGTCTCCATGGCCCTGGAGCCTCGCTTCCCACATGGAGGCAAAGAAGCTGGGAGGACTGAGGGCTGGTGTCCAGAGCAACAATATGTGGGTAGGGTTCATATTTTAAAGACCCATGGGACACAGAATTGCTACAGAGATGGGTGTAAAATTTGGCCTTCATTTTCAAATGCTAGTGAATAGGTAACAGTTCTCCAGACAGTTGGAAGCAGGGAAGAGGGGAGGGGGGCTTCAAGAGATAGGAGTCTTGGGAAATAATGTTGGCTTGGCTCTCCACTCCTCAGCATATGAATCTGTCTAAACACGACCACTGCACTTTTCAAGTTTTTTGTCATCTTCTATTTTAAGTGCAGAACACAGAAGGATGGCTGAAATCCCCAGATCTACTTCCTCAGAGAGAACAGAACTAGACGAGGCATGTTCTACCGAGCAAGCCTGCAGCAGACTCTACCCATATGGGGCAGGAGAACAGAGCAGCCCAGGCCCTGTGTGCGGTGCTCAAGCTTGTGCGGTGAGCATGACTCGAGGCGGAGCTGGATTTGTCCTATTTTAAGGGAATTCAGTTGGCTGGAGAAGGGATGAGGCCCTGGGGTCTGGCAGGCCCTCCCTGCCCAAGGCCACACTGCTGCCCGCAGGCCTGGGCTCCACCCTGTGTTCATCAACCGTGGCAAGTGACTCCAGCTCTCTGGGCGTCAGTTTTCCCACGTGTCAAACAGGGTTAATGACACCACCCCACAGAGCTGTCTGGGGATGAAATGGATGACAACAGCATGTGCCCAGCATAGGGCCGGTGGCAGCAGGCACACTACACCAAGAGGGCACCTACACCTGGGAAGACCACATGCTTTTGTCAGACAGGGGCAGGTTATCATCTGGCTTTGTGGTCATCTTCCAACAGCCGCAAAGACCATGCCCACAGTCCTTTAGGATTACATTAAATAGCTCAGTGGCTGGGGCAGCAACCTGCAGAAAACCCAGACCTCCTCTACATAGTCCCTCAGGCAACTAACACCTTAATTCGCTGAGCTCATGCAGGGTCCATGGTTATTTTCCTTGGCTCCTCCCAGCACCAGAATTAGGCAGCCCCTATTGGGGCTTCTGTCTCCATAGTAAGATGAACTTAAAGTGGCTCCCTGACTTGTTGGCTGGAAACAGGGTGAACAAGGCCATGGGGAGGCAGAGTAGGGAGCTGCCAGGGCTGCAGACTCTTGGCCTGGGATGGGCTTCATCAAAGCCTGGTCCCATGCAGCAGACTGGGGCCAGCGAGCAGGCTAGACCGGTCTGTGAAATGGAAAAAGGGGCCATAGATTTTGCTCTTCATGAGCAGTTGGTTTGCTTCAGCATTTTAACAGAACCGAGCTGTAATTAACGAGCACTGCCATGCTGAACACTGCCTCTGGGGAGGAGAGGGGTAGTGGGTGGAAAGCAATATGAAAACTCAAACCCAAGGCCATGGACAATTACAGAGAGGAAGCGAGGCTGAGAAGTCTGCTTGGAATTTGGTGGATCGAATGGTTGTCCCTAAATAACAGAGATGCAGGTGGCCAGGGGTTGACTGCTGCCTAGCGAGGGCAGAGGCGGGAGCTGCATTCTGAGTGCCAGGGGGAGGCCACAGCGTGGCGGCTGGCCCATCAGCCACAGGCCTGGGAGCCAGCGCAGGGAAGGGAGTTGCACAGAGTGAGAAAGGTCAGGCTGCTCCAGTTAACGGGGAGCACATTAACCTTTCCACAGCAGCAGGGGAGCTTATCGGGCTCCAAAGCACAGTCATCAAAGGCTGGCCAGCCCCGTGCAGCCAATGCTGGCCCAGGGCCGCCTCTGAGAGCAGGTCACGGGGAGGCCGCCTGGGGAGTGGAGGAGAGGAGGGCAGGCCCCGAGCCCAGAATCAGCAGCTGGAGGGAGTGGCTCGCTCCAGTTGGCTCTGCGAGTCCCAGTCTGGACAGTGAAATGGCCCGGGTGAGACTGCCCTAGGAGTGGGAAAGGGGAAATGGAGAGAATGGGAGTGGGGGAGGGTGCTGGTCTGAGGGGCTCTTAAAGCCAGAGAAAGAGGACTCCAAGGGCTTTGGCTAGTTTTTTCCACTGATAGGAGATTGAAGATGGAACAAAGCAGAATTGGTATCACAACTTAAACTCTCAGCAAAAGTGGCTAAGTAGTTTGGTTTTAAACAAAACAAAAAAAGACAAAACACCCCCAAATCTATCTATTGGCTTTAAAACCACCCACCCACCCACTGCAAATGCTTTCCAGCTGGGCTTCCACTTACTACAGGCGCATGAGTGACACATCTGAAGACAGTGACATTGGAGTGTTCAGAAACACGTGTGCTAAAAATACGTCCTTTTTTTCCCCTGTCAAATATATTATTTGTTGCCCTTGGATTTCTTTTAGGTTGAGTTCAATTTCCCAGATCTGGCTCCGTGAGCATGGTGACCACCCATGCAGGAGGAGAAGGGAGAACTAGAGGTTGTATCTTCACATGTCATCAGAACTGACCACTAATTAACCTACCACCCACACACTCGTGCAGGACAGCAGGTGCCTAATTTCATCTAAGTAGTTATTCAAGAAGGAACATGTGTACTTCTTCAGAAACATATATTTGTAAAAAGTAGGGTAGACAGCAGTGACAAATACTGAAAGCTGTACTAATTACACAATAGTTTTGTTCTCTCTTAATTCTGACTTTGAGATGTCCTGTGTAATGGCTACTTTAAAAATCTTTTTGGATGCAAATTTAAATAAAAATTAAATGAACCACAAACATTAGACACACAGTGTATATTGTTGTTGGTCTAGAATGAAAAGCTACACAGGCTTTCAAAAGGAGTACAGCACAAAGACTTTGAGTAAAAAGAATTTATAGTTCTGCAATTGAAGTGTTTCACCCGTGGCAACTTCATCTGCTTAGTCTGCGAGGATGAGTTATCAGAAGAGAGAGAGCGCAGAGTTCTCTGCTAATGGGTCAGAACTAGCCATTTGGAGCATGGTCCTAATAGTCTTGACACTGCATCTAGAAGGGTCTGGTCCCCTCTGGCCCCTTGCTCATGTTCACAGACGGCTGTGAGGCCGGTGAAGTCTGGTGGTGCAGCTTAGCTTTGCTCCTCCTGGTCACAGATGCCCAGATAAGGAGCAGGGGAGGGCTGGTAGGTCGGGCTCTGCCCAGCTGTCCCCGCCACAGAGGACCGAGGTAACTTGTGGGAGGCCTTCTCCACTAGCAGAGAAGGTAGGGAGGGATGTCTGGCCTGGAAGTCTAGCACCTCAAACCCAGGAGAGAGAGAACATCAGCTTCCCAGGCCAGACCTATGAGAAAGAGGCCATTCTGAAGAACCAGGAATATTAGCTTCTGCAGAGTTGCCCATTCATTTCCCACCTGTTTTTCCTTTTTTTAATTGCAGAAAAATACATGTAACATAGAACTGGGCATTTTAACCATCTTCAAGTGTACAATTCAGTGGCATTAAGTGCATTCATGTTGCTAAATAGCCAAGACCACTATCATTCTTTTTTTTTTTTTTTTTTTTTGAGACAGAGTCTCACTCTGTTGCCCGGGCTAGAGTGCCGTGGCGTCAGCCTAGCTCACAGCAACCTCCAACTCTTGGGCTCAGGTGATCCTCCTGCCTCAGCCTCCCGAGTAGCTGGGACTACAGGCATGCGCCACCATGCCCGGCTAATTTTTTCTATATATTTTTAGTTGTCCAATAAATTTCTTTCTATTTTTAGTAGAGACGGGGGTCTCACTCTTGCTCAGGCTGGTTTTGAACTCCTGACCTTGAGCGATCTGCCCGCCTCGGCCTCCTAGAGTGCTAGGATTACAGGCGTGAGCCACCACGCCCGGCCTATCATTCTTTTTTAAAGAGGTCAGAACTCTTCTAAGTATGCCCTAGCTCAAGCCACCCCATCAGTTCTTGTAGGCGTGTGGCAATTGGGGGTTATTATCTCACAGGGTTAAAGCTTACTCTCACCCAGAGGCCCCTCCTGCTGCGCCCTCTTCGCCAGACACCAGGCAGCAAGCCCCTGTTAATCCTCAGGCATCCCCAACCCACTAAACCATCTTAAAGGGCAATTAGTGGCTTTATAAACTTGTTATTTATTTACTCAAAAGGCTGTATCTTCGGGCTGCTCTCTTCTTTTGTGTAAAATACATGTTTGGGACCTTTTAAAATGTGTATTATTTACCTGATAGAACTCAATGGCTTCTCTGGAGCCATTCTGTTTTATTGTGGAAATTAGTACTTAGGGGGGCTTTTTAAAAGCTGGTTTTTAGACTCCACAGCCTGCGTTTGCTCATGTTGTTAATGCAGCGGATGGAGCTAACAGCCACCAAAGGGCTGTGAGGGACACTTATGTGGCCTCTCTGTCGGAACAGTGCGGCTTAGGTCTCCACTTCTGTGAATGTAGATGGCCATCACTGGGCCCCGCGAGAGGGGAGAGAGCGGTCCAGTGACTCGGGTGGCATTTCTCTCTTATCACACAGGTGCCACACAGTCCTCCACTAGGGTCCCCCATGTTACCCAAGAATTACTGTTTGCTTTTGAAATAATAAGTATTACTTACGTTGAATTATAAAATAAGACCAATTCTTTGCAGATCAGCTGGAAAAGTGTCAGGAAATGACCCAAGAGGCCTTTTCCACGTGAGTGAAGTAGAAAGATGATGTGGGAGAGACACTTTACAGCCCCCAAAGGCATGTGTGAACCTCACCTGGGACCCAGAGTCCCATAACTTGGCTTTTTGGGGAGAACAGTCTCAACTAGAACATACTGCAAAGTAGGGATGGCATGAGTAATAGCAAGAGGTATTTCTTGGGATTGTTGACACTTGATTTCTTATAAGGTCAATGCAAAACCATGCCCCATACTATTATTATTTCATACATTAAACCCATACTCTAATATTTTCCTCTCTTGGTTTTTAAGCCTCGTGGTAGGACTTAAAGACCATCTCATGGTATCTCAATAAATGGCCTTTTCTGGTGGCACAATAAAGTGATCACTATCATATGGAGGGCTAAACAAAGCACGCTTTCTGTTTAGCACCTCATTTAATCTGCACATGAACCTAACCAGGAGGGCTTATTACCATCCTGTTTATGCAATTGAGAAAGTTCTGACTCACATGTCTAAATGCTGCGCCCAGAGTCAATTCCAGCCCAGTGCAAGGGTTCAAAGTCCCATGCTTGCATCATGGTGTCTTGTGACAAGAGGAAAGATTAGGAAAAGCTGGGCTGGTGGAGTTTTGGTTTCATTTTTCTCTCCTTATCATGAGAACAGAGATGAGTGGCATAATTTGCATTCTTGGTCTGTCTCATTTAAAAAAGGCATTCAGTAAGTTACGATGGAGCAGTCCTTTTGCTTAAAGTAGTACCTAATATTCAAGATGTGGCCCCTGCTCTCCAGCAGTCGTGGAGATCAGGCGTAAACACACAAAGCAGGCGGAACACAGAAGCGGGTCCAGGTCAGCAGTTACACGAGATGCTGACGGAACAGGAGCTGGGCAGTTGGCTACTTAAGGTTTCTGTGGAGGACGAGGCTTCATCCCATGCATGAAGGAAGCTCTGTGGAGCATAAGAAGGCCCTGCCCCTCCCACGCCCACCTTGCGCTGGCAGCCGTGGAGAGCTGGCTCCGGACACTTTCCCCGCAGGTGCCCGTGCTCCACAGAGGGGAGGGCTGCTGCCCCTGCCCACCCACCCGGGCCATGCCTTTGGCATTCTTCTCCCTTCTCCACTCCCGGGTCACCTGATGCTACCGTCCTCCACGTGTTCCCTCAAATGCCCCATCCCAGTGCCCCTTCCTCAGTGCTCTGAGAGCATTTCAGTGTTTTACCTGTGTCCCCCAGTGATATTTATTTTTTCATAACTTGACGGGGGAGGGCATTACTGAAGCAGCTAAGAGCATTGCACAGACCACTCTGCGGCGTAACGGCGGTAAGACATGGGGTAAATCACATGAGTCAGGAAACCCAGACTCACCAGGGCTTCACTAGGGTTTTAGGGAGAGTAGTTTAGAACATGAAATGAAATGAAATAGAGTTGCATTGAAAATATCATCCGTTTAAGGCTCTAATGTTACATTTTTTTCTTTCTGGCTGAGAGAGTTGTGAGGATGAAATGAAGTAACGCGTGTGAAATGCTGAGTGTATGACCTGTCACGTGAATGTTCTAATAAGATCTAGGACTATTTTGTACATGTCAGCATCTTAACATACACTGTATTTATGCATCCTGTGGGCATATACCTGCATTTTCTCTGCCACACTGTAAACTTCTTGAGAGTGGAATTCCTAAGTAATGAATTTTTGTGTCTTCTGTAGAGACCAGCACAATGCCTTACCCATTGTAGGGACTCGGTACTGTAAATATTCATCAAATGAATAAAGGAGGGAAAAAAGAAGCATGAATAATTGATGGAGAAAATACGTTTTAAGTCATGTCAATCGTATGAAGCACAGAAATGAGGAGGGGGAGGGGGAAGAGGGAGGAGCCAGAGGTTATCTGGCCTAACCCCCACCGGGTACAAGAAACTTCTCTATAGCATCATATAGTTCTCTCTTAGGAATAAACTGATTTCTAGCTTATTTCCACTCCAATTTAATTGCTCTGGGTGGCTTTAATATTTTTTTTCAGACATTCTTGCATACTTTTGGATTGATCTAATGGCCCCCCTTTTCTCTTTCTCTCTCCACCTGTGTGTTTCTGGGTTCAGTAATGTCTTTACAAGCAGGCATGGACACCTCCCTGAACCCTGTAGTTGTGAGTCCCTGACTGTCCACCTCTGTCCCCCAAGGCAGTCTGCTGCAATGGCAGACAGCCACAGCTTCAAAAAATTATTTTCTATTTTAAGCCCAAAGTTGCCTTTATTTTAGCTACAAAGCATTGGTCTAGTTCATTCATTCATTTGTTCATTGTTTTCTTTTCATTTATCAAATGACTTATTATATCTCCTAATTGCCAGGTACTGTGCTAGGTGCTAGGGATAAAAAGATAACCAATAACATCTGGCTAGCTAGAAACAAGGTTATGCAAACTGTGGCCCAAGCCTCCTGTCTCTGACCCATCCAAGCCTGCTTTGTTGCTGCATGATAGAGGACGAGAGAATCCTATTCACTGGGAGTCAAAGGACCTGGGATCTAGTTCCAGCTCTGCCACTTGCTACCGTGGGGTCCTGGGTGAGTCACATCACCTGCCTGTAGCTCAGTTTTCTTATCTATGACTATTTTTATATATGTTGGCATTTTAATATATACTGTATTTATATGTATGTGTATGTGTGTATATACATAGATCTCAGGGTTGCTGTGAGGATCATAAGATGAGACAGTAAATGTGACCATGATCCTAAACTCTAAAGCTCTTTTACAAAAACGTTTTATTTACATGGCATGCCAAAAAGCCTTCGTTATAAGGAGGAGCATCTTGCTTTGGAGAGACTGGAGACTGCTATGGGCCTCAAGTATAGGGTTGATACAGACCTGCCAGCATGCCACCTTAACATCTTCAAAGTTGGAAATTTAAAACTTCCTTAAAAGTGCTCTCTCTCTCCTTTTCTTTCTTTCTTTTTTTTTTTTTTTCGACCTTAAAGAGGAGAGCAACTATTAGTAGTGCACGGCAATTGTGACTTTCCTCTCAGATGGCCAGGGACTGGATAATACATTACCCAGAAAGATACACTTCTGTGCTGGGGGTCACCCCTAACATGCTCCCTTGGCTTGGCTGAAGTTGGTCCATTCATTTGACAAGGTGTCAGGAAGGTGAAGCTGAACATTGCCCACTCACCCAGCGATTCCCACCTTGCTATGGGGCCATTTCCATCCCCAGACCATTTCACATTCTTCTACCTATGTGGAGGTGAAACTCTCTTAATTTTAGGCTGTTCCTCCTTTACTTAATTTCATTATATTCTCCCTAATGGGAAGCAAGGAGATTTGATGTATGAGATTTATTTGAGAAATGGCAAAACTGAAAGCAGCAAATACTCAAGCCTCGAGTCTTTCCTCCTTGCACAGACAACACTCCTGTGGCTGGTGACGCCGTGAGTGCAGGCACATGGCTGCTTCCTACCACGGCTCCCCCAGCCCCGGCACGGCACCCTGTGGAGCACGCTGGCTGCGCTCAGTAAATATTTGTGGAATAAATGAATAAGTCAATGGCAGTTGTTTAGATTTCAATAGAAATGGATCTTGGACCTGAGATATTGCCAGATGGGCAGACAGGTTACAATCTGCTGATGCATCTCCAAGGCTATAAAAATGTAGCCATTGCTGGAGTAGCAAGCTGATATTTCAGAAGACGATTATATGCACAATTTAACCACACGGCCATTTGTGCCCTCCAAGTGCCATCGCTTCAACAACTGTTTTCATGTTGGCTTTTTTGCTCATTCCTTTTTTTTTTTTTTTAAGTCAAGCACGTTTTTTTTCCCAGCCTCTCATAGTGCTAGCTGAATGTGATTTATTCATATAAAATTATGCTCCATTTTTATAAAACCCAAGTTACTGCAAATGATGCTTGAGGTTTCACAGAAAATATTAATTCCCGATTTGCTGCTATAAAGCATGCCTACTCGCCGCGAGCAGCCCTGTCGCTCTGAGACAGGTGGAAGCAGTCCAAGGGTATGATTAACTTCTTAGTCCTGGTAATTTCCTGGTGCTCCTCTTGCCCTAGATTTCAAGATTGACCTCCAGCTTCTCTGCAAATGCACAGTCGCTCAGCTTGATAAATCACACGAATCCCTTTTCTGATCACAGTTATCTACTATTTACTACTGATGAAGGGAAATTAATCATATTCAAGGCACTTCACATGCTGCACACATATCCCTCCTTCTTCCCAACGGCACTTTGCATATTTTCCACATTGCGATGATGCGGCAGCTTTCGCAGCGTCCACACCACAGACACACCTTTATAAATGAACCTCACGCCCATTTAGCCCTCTTCTCTCCTGCCTCTTCCTACCTGCATCAAATACAATGAGCCATAAAAAGAACAAACACTTGAGAGGCACATTATAAGGAGCAAATAAGTGAGAAGAAGAGTGCCCCTTGGCACACTTGAGATATTCTTATAATTCACTGACTTGTTTACCCTGGCAAGAATTTTGCCACCTCTTTCTGCCACGTTGGGCTGTTTTTTTTCATTACCTGGGGGCAATGCCAGCAGACTCTCAACGGCATAAAATAGATAAATGAAAAAAATTCTATAGTCAGGAGTAGAAAAGAACAAAAAATGCACCACGTCACCCTCACACAGCCCTTCCTATCATTGCAGGGTGGTGGCGGTGCTGAAGCCAACTTGGCCTTGCCCTGCTGACCCAGTTTCGACCCACGGTACATTTTGGCTATTTTGGCAGAACCGTACGTTAAGCCCATTGCTCAGGCAAAACTATACAAGGCAAAAGGTTTTTTTGGAGGGGTGATCACAGATGGTTTTTTAAATTTAGCCGATGGAAATCTCACAGTTTAAATTTAAAAAGATTGTGTATCGATTATAGAAGATTCCCTGAACTTTAAAGCATGTGGTTTGAACTGTCAGATGTTGGATCTGGGCCAGAATGCCTATTTAGAAGATAAACCAGGAAACTTTGGAGAAATGAAAAGATAGACACGATTGACCTTCAGAAGACATCTGGACATTCTCTCACCTTCAACACCCCAGAGGAGTGAGCTTCCGATCCACCCTTATAAATGGACAGGGAAATGTACCCCTTTGTTCTCCTCGTAAGTGTTCTCATTAGGTCAGGTCTCAAAGCTTTGAAGGCAGCCTCCCTCACAGGGTAATAGAGAACCACCCCGGCTTCCTACAATGTAAACTCGCATCCCCCCACCAAAACCAAGTCAACAAAATCTTGTTTCATCATCAATTTGTACATCTTGAAACAAAATGACCCTACCCCTGTACAAATGTCCTTGTGTTCACGGGGTACTCGAGGCTGAGGCTAAATGGAAGTGACACGGGCCCATGGGAGAGGGGACCTGCAGGACACCGAGGCTCTGAAGGAGGATGAGCCCCCGGGCTGTGCAGGAGACACCCTCCACCACGAGCAGCCTGTCGTGGCACAGCGAGGGCCAGTGCAGGCTTTTCTGCCCAATTCCAGAATTGCAGAACTCAGGAAGCACCTTTTGAGGTCTGAAAAGTGCTTTATTTTCAAGAACAAAAATGAAATTACTAACTAATCATTATAGAATTTTATAGAAAGAGGTGATAACAGGTTGAAAGCAAAAATAGTTTAAGAGACCAGAACAGTTTGCGTAAACAAATGTATACTAGGCGAATACCAGGCTCCACGGACACTGGGGTTAGAGCCCCACCTTGGTACAGGCATGACCTGGGGGATCTTCACTTAATTCCAGCCCCACCCTGAGGTTACTCCGACAGACAGAACATTAGGCAAGTCATACAGTCTGACCCTGAGTCACATGGGTCATTTTTCTAGACTATTGGTTTATTCAAAAAAATAAATAATGTGATAAAAATGACATCTGCCACTCGATAAACTGGTATTATCTAATTTAAAAAGTAATAAAATATGAATCCAATTAATTCAGTAGGTGTTTTTAAGTTGTTACTTTGAAGAAGAGTTTTAAATTGTATCTCAACTGGTTACAAATACTTATCACTTAATGGAAATTACTCTGTGGCTCTGCATTAGTAGACAACATAGAATAGAAAAAGGACAGAGAAGGTAGGTAGCTTTACACAAATGCATTTCCAGAATAGTAGACAAAGTCAACTCATCACTTTGAAATGACCAAGTTCCCCCAGTTTTGAACAGAAAAACTGTTAGACTGAAGCGGGGGAAATGCCCTATTATATATGAAGATAGAGAAATTTATGAGAAGAGTGGTGACAATGGGAACCTCTGTTTCTGGGTAAGGAACAGGCTTGACAAGGGGTTTTACTAAGAATATCAGAAAACACTCCAAGGGAATAGCATTACTCATCATTAAAATCCATGAACATTTTCTACCCAGAGAAAAGTCATGTGTCTTTTGGGAAGAAGCCTGGAATGCATCAGTCCCAGTTCTGCTGAATTGTGTTTGTTTTTGCAACCATGTCTCCAAAGGGAATTCGTATTTTCCTAAAATAGGTTTTGATTCATTCTCCTAAAGGTCATAATGACATTTTGTGTTTATGTATGTAGCTTTACTGAAATGTAATTTATATTCCATAAAGTTCACCCATTTAAAACATACAATTCAATGGCTTTTAGTATATTGACGAGGCTGTGCGACCATCACCATACACTAATTTGGCAAGATCTTCATTACCCCAAAAAGAAACCTAGTACTCGTTAGCAATGACAGAGTATTATAAACCAAGGGCTTTCTTTTGCTTCTCAATGCATTTTGTTGATGGAGTTGCTTAGTTAAGAAGAAAAGTCAAAGGGAAAAAAGAAGTATATATAAGAAAAGAATTATTGTGTCATATTCCAAATGTGTTTTGATCCAGACTCTCTCCTCCTTCTACCAACAGACTCAGAAGCAGAACAGTCATCAGCTTTTGTGAAAATCCCCAAAGCCAAAAGCAATACCAGAAGATCACATAGCAGCCATTCTTTTTTTTTTTGTAAAAGGAGAGTTTTATTTCTCATAAAGGGAAGTGACCCGCTGGGTGGCCATTCCAACAGGTGGGGAAGCCGAGCCCCGGCTGGCAGCCAGGCCCACGCGCTTCCCAGACACTCTTCATGACACGTGGGCCTATGCGGTTGTCATGGGGAAGGCTTTTCGATAGAAATAAAAATACTCACGCTCAGCCTGCTGCAGTAGAGGAAATGCTTCTCACCCATACACACCAGATAATTCGCCTAAGTGACAGGTTTTACCTGGGAGAAGCACTGAGCTGAGCCGGTTTACACAGTCAATGATTGCTCATTCTGTGAAAAAGGAAATGGGAAGGAGGGGAGGCTGGGGAAGTTTAGCTAGACAACGCTGAGGTGCCCGTCAGCCAGCCGAGGGGAGCATCTCCTCCTGCTATGTCTAGCACTGTACGCACCTCCCTTGTGGAGACACACAGGGGCTTCATCACTACCTCCTGACAGTTCTCCAACACACACACACACACACACACACACATATTCATATATACACACAGACACACACACACAGTCATATATACACACAGACACACACACAGTCATATATACACACAGGCACACACACACACAAACACACAGAAACACATAGACATACAGATACAGATAGACCCCTTACACACAGACACACACGCAGACACACATGCTTTAACTTTAGTAGGTCTGGGGTCTGTTCTAGAAAGTAACTTTATATTAACATATCCCCGTTCAACTATCTATAGCCTTTCAGGCAAAGCAGGATGTGCAATATCCTGTTTCTTGATTAGGTTTGCTCATCTTATTCAATGACACAGGTCAAGAGAAACAAGCCAAAGTGAGGAGTGACAAGCCAGGCGCACAGGATCAGGGGCTGCTGGCCACATGCATAAAGTATTTCAGGAGAGAATCTTATCAACAGATAGAAAGTGCCCAGTGAAATGATATGGAAAACGTCTGAAGAAAACATCTCAAAATAAATGAAGTACTTATTGCTGAAAAATGAGCTTAGATCTCAACCAATTCCAAAGTTCAGAATTTACTGCACCATTCAGGCCTTTTCCTCTAAGTTTCTTGTCTCTTGTTTCACTGCACAACAAGGGATTCTTCATACTTGATATGAAATACAACAAGGCGATTTTTGCAGTAATAAACTCCACACATGCATGACAAATCCAAGCATGCAAAATGTTTAACATCCCAGTTCACAGATACTTTAGGGACAAAATCCGATTATGAATTATATGCCACAATAAATAGGGCTCAATGTTTCATAAAGCAATTTATAGTTCATAAAAATGACAAAATGTACCTGTCAGAGAGAGCGCGGAGAGCAGTTCTCTGGGCTGCCTGCTGGAAGAAAGAAAGGGCAGAGATGTTTATTTAATATTCTGACTTTTAAATTATGTGTTCAATCAACACTTAAAAAAACCTGCGTTACATTTTCGTCATGTGGCCAAACTGTAAACTACTAGCAACATAGCAGCAAGCCCTGTCATGTTATGAAACGAACATTCCTAAAGAGTCAATTGAAACCCCACAACACACACCTGCCACCAGTGGCTGGGTTTGGGGAGGCGCGAAGTGTTCCACCAAGGTGATGTTACACAGGTCTCAGCAAACCTGGCAAAGACCAGAGCTATTTTGCTTTTACTCCCTGAAATCATTTTCCCATGGCCTTATTCTCCTTTCCTATAAGAAAAAAAAGACCAGTTTTGGATCCTTTGTAGCTTCTTTCCCAATGAAGGTGTAATTTTTGATGTGGTTTTCAGATTTATTGAAACAGTCTCTGCAGTTCGAAAATGGAATGCTGACTGCAAATATCATGATATTGTGGGATTACTGTTGTTTTAGGCATAGTTGTGATATCATGGCAAGGATTTTTGAAAGAGCCTTTTAGATTTTCATATTGAAAAATATTTACGGATGAAATTATATGATGTTGGGATCTGCTTTAAGATAATTCCGTGGGAGGGAGGGCAGAGTGGATGTGCACACACAGAGAACAGGACGGCCCCGGGGTGGGAACTGCTGGAGTCGGGGATGAGCACACAGTGTGTGTAGGGTTATTATAGTATTCTGGCCATCTCTGTACATGAAATAAGCCAAATTTTCATTTTGTATTGCAAATGTGTTGGTTTGGTTTTTGCTTTTTTACTCACTGAAGGTGGGATATGTGTGTGCGTATTGAAATTTTCCATAATGAAAAACTAAAAAAAAAGTAAAACAAAAAGACCTCCATTTCTCCATCAGATTCTCCCATTTTTGTACTTGCTTTCCTTTTCTCTGTCTATTCTAGTTTTCTTTCATTTGTCTTCTCTTACTGGACACTATGAGGGTAAGGAAGGCCCTCTGCCCTTTGCACACTATGTTCTCTGTCCTAGAAGTCACAACTGGAAGGCTGTAAGCCCAGGCTTCCTCGGGGTGCACCGGGAAAAAAGGAGTGTGCATGTGGCCCTTTTTCACCTTGCACATTTACTGTTAACCAGGGACACCAAAATATTTCTCGCATTGTTCCCTTATTACATTTAGATAGCAGACAAATGGAATCCTCAGGTTAGAAAAAAATAACACATCAGAATCATTATCCCTGTTACGGAAATAAAATATACCCTTGGTGATAGTTGCCTGTCCTTGGATTAGTCAGTTAGTCCAAGGTCTACCAAATCCTACTACATGGAGATTATTGTATTGGGCTTCAGGAGGGATAAAAATAAAAGGAGAAGAAGTCACTGTTCTGGAGAAGCTCATCCCTAGGTAGGTGGTCAGAACAGAGGTCCAGGGATGATTTGAGCACACTTTTGAAATAACATGAAAATGAAAAGATTAAGGCAGGACAGTGTGAGGAAAGTGCAGATATGGGCAGCTGCTCCTCAAACAGTGCCTGGAACTATCAGCAGCTATCGATAACTATCTGCTGAGTAAACATTACATGAATGAATCAGTCAGGGAATCCTTCCCTCCGAAATCTGAGTGGAAGTTTAAAGACGAAACATTGGCAGTACTGGGCTAGATGGCAGGGCAAGGGCCTGTCCCAGCCTCTGGCTGCGGTTCTCAACTGGGGCACCCCTTACTGCCAACCCCAGGCGTCTGGAACTGAGTGGGGGTGTTTCTGCAGGTCACATCTGTGAGGGAGAGCACTACTGGCTTTTGGTGCCTGGGGCCAGGGATGCTAAAGCACTTCAAAGAGCAGGATGGTCCCTTGGACAATGAGGAACTGTCCCCTTAAAATGACAAGGGTGTTTGTGCAGAAGAACACTGCAGCACATCAAGAATGACAGGGAGAGCTGAAAGAAGGGACACAGGGAGCATGAGCTTCAGGGAACTGGAAAGAAATTGATGAGAAGAACTTAGATAATTTCCACAAGTGATACAACAACACTGATTTAGGAAAAACCATCACATCTGTTGAACTGGGGAGGGACGAGTTTTTACCATTCAGTTATTACAGGCCTTGAGTCTGGCCCTCAATCTACGGCTCAGTTTCCAAACTGCCTCTTCCTTCTCTGAATGGGAGGTTGAAGGAGCCAGTGAGTTTATGTCCAGCTGCTGTGGACAATCAAGGGGGCTACTGTCCCTTCTTTGTTCCTGGGATTCCAGTGGATTAAGTCCCCAATTTCCTGGGGCATTGCAGTGTCACAGAATTACTTCAAGAGAGGGAAGAATAATATCTACCAATCTTTCTCTTGAGGAGAGCGCCTGAGGAAGCAGAGTGAGGCAGAGGAAGGAGGAGAAGCCTCTCAGACGCCTCCGAGGACGCTACTTCCCTCTCTCCTGTCAGTCCTTTCCCTGAGCTCTCCCAGAGAGCCAGCCCAGGAGCACCTGCACAAAAAGCAGCCGGCAGGTGACAGGTGGAATCACTGTTCACAGGTTTGTCTCCTGAAGAGTTCTCCTCTCACTCAGCAAGACAGCTTTCACTTTTGGCATTGATACTTGAAAAGAACTTAACTCCCTACTCCTCACTCTGTTTGGCTGAATATACAAGAAGTGTTTTGAACTCCGACAAAGAAAGGTGGCATGTATTCTTAGTACAGTCTCTTAAAGTCACCTCAGCAGGAGGCATCGGAGACTGACGCTTCCTGGAATAACAGAAATCATGAGAGAGGTGACTAAAAGTTCAACAGAAATCTCTCGCACGGCAACTGAAGTTTCCCCCAGCCAAGGAAATAGACCAAGGCTGTCAATATTTAGAAAATTTATTGGCTCTTTTCTCTCCTGCCTCCAAGTACTTCCTGCTGTCTTTTGTGATAGGGAGACAGTACATGTTGATGTGCAGCCTGTTGGAAAATGATTTAAAAAGCAAAAGCAAAACAAACAAATAAACAAACAAACCAAAAACAAGAAAGCTGCTGTTCCACCACCACTGGAGTGGTTATGAACTGATGCACCCCAGGTGGCAGTACCTGTGGACAACAACTCCACCGGATTGACGTTGGCCTTGTCCTTTAATATAAAGCTGGGTCAGTAGCTTGGAGTAGGGGTTGCTTTCCTTTAGCAGTGGAGTATGATGCTGGGAACAAAAGGTCCTCCTAGGCTTGGGGACCAGGCACCCACCAGTCACCAAGCAATGTCTTTCTGCAGTTCCTCACCTCTGTAATCTGTCCACATGATGTACGTTGCCACACACTCAACACTGTTGTACTTAGCACCATGAACTGCCTGTACCATTATTTGATGCCAGAATCTGATTGTGTTATTTAATTTGCAGTTATTCTACATCATTAAAAACTTTATAGAGGACAACTAATTATCTATGAAGAAAGGAGATGAGACTATGTTAAATGTTTTAGATAATTCCCTGAGGAGGGAAAACAAGCATATGGCATTAGATTAAAATTGTAGTCCTATACCAAAGCAAAGACCACCAAGATTTTTATACTGCCTCCTCTCTTAAAAAAACCCTCTGGTATTTTCGCACTATTTTATTTTAGTGTTGGAAAATAATAAAACAAATAAACATTGGAATTAAATGGCAAAGAAAAAAATTACTTAGGTGACTCAGGATTGAAGCCTGAAAAACTATTCAGTAAACTAGATGAATTGCCCAATTTCATTCCTTCAAGAGTTGTATTAAATTACAGCAACTACATTTTTCTCTTCCTAAATCTCTCATCATCTCCTCCTTGCAACTTTCCTTTTATTCAGTTCTCAGCAAAATAGGTCGAGAGGGTTAAGAGAATGCTTCATTGATCTTTCCTGAGTTCATTACTCATTCATGAATGACTCTGAAGCTCTAGTCTATGAGACAAAACAAGTTTTCTGCCAGAAATAGTCATTTTCCAGGTTCTCCTCAAGAGATGACATCTTTTCTGTCTTTATTATAGCAAGCTTGTTGCTTGGGAACATAATCATAGATTTTTCAGGTTTCAATGTATGCTAAATGAATTACAAGTCACAATCTGTTATTGAAGGGAAATCAAAGAGGAAATTAAATGCCCTTATTGTAATTAGGTCGAGCAAGTTCATGGATATTGGAGTGGGGAGGAAAACAAAGGAAGAGGCTGCAATGCAGAGGAGTCTCAGAGTGATCTAATTTCTTACTTGATGGAAACAGAACTTATACCTGGACAGGTGTGTAATTCAATCTTAAGTACCTACTATGTGCAGGCACTGGGCTTGGCTTGGGTGACAGTCAAATTGGACAAAGCTCTTGCCATATGGTGCTGAGGGTCTAGAGGTAGGGCAGACATGAAAAGTCACACACACACAAAACACTCTAGGTTAAAAGGGGAAACACCAAAGAGGACAAGGTGCTCCGAAACTGAATAATGAAGGAGACTTTGTTTGGAACAAGAGGTCAAGAAAGGCTCGCTAAGTGAGGAATAATAAAGCTGAGGCCTGAAAGGTAAAGGAGAATAGTGGGATCAGAGAAACAGGGTGGGTGGGGAAGGAAGGGCTCCAGGCAGGGAAAGGCTGGAAGTGGACCTAGGCCCTGGCTCAGCTGAAGAACTGCGAGAGGCCACTGTGGTGTGCAGCTGAACAAGTAGCGGGGACAGTGGTAGAGCAAGATGAGGTCAATCCCAAGGGCTCTGGAGGTCAACTGAAGAATTTTGGATATTATTCATAGGACAATAGGAAGTCATTGAAGGGTTCACATTAGGAGAAGTTGGGTGAAGCATGCATGGGACAAGCTTGTACATTTTTTGCAACATCCTCAGAGTCTATAATTGAAAAAAAAAAGAGTAGAGAGTGAGGCAATATGGCTTACATTTTTAAAATATCACTCTGGCTTCTGTGTGGTGAGTGGATTTGGGCAGGGAGGGACAAAGTTTGAGGGTATTGCAGTGATCCAGGCAAGAGATGCACACGGTAGCTGTGGAGGTGGAGACAGCGCACCTTGCATTTTGCAGGTCTGATTGAGGGGACAAGTGACTGGGTGTGGAAGGCCATGGGGGAGGCATTAGGACTGAGGCCCAGGTTTCTGGCTCGAGCACCTGGTATGGATGGAGCTCCACTTGTCGAGAGGGGCAAAAGACTGGTGGTGTAGAAGCAGCGGGCTAAGGTAGAGTTTCGTTTTGGGTGTGTGAAGGTCAAGTTGCCTACAAGATGTTCAAGTGGAGACATCAAATAGATAGTTGGATACATGAGACGGAAGCCATTAAATGTCAATCACCAATTATGTAAGAGACATCAGTAACAGTCATGAAAAGGACAGCCTGAGGTTTCTGGATCTACATTTTGCTACGGTTCTAAGAGAAGAAGATTTAGGATTCAACTAGTTGGAATAATCTTTATCTTTTCATTCCAGATGCGAGTAACCTTCATTTTTGCTATTAACAGTATTAGGTTTATTCCAACGACAATAAAGGAGGTATCTCTGCAGCAGTCGTTTTAATCACTTGGTTTCACCTGTGGTCAGATGCTGTCTTCATATTCAGCTACCTGAATAAATGCCATCACAGCTCATTTTAGTTCATTTAGCTCATCTGTGTTTTGCTGTTACTTAAGCATGCTGTGAAATTTAGATCCAGTCACGTATCTTTATAGGACAGGAGTTCTGTCTGGTAAGGCCCTTACTTTTTTCTTGCTGTTCTTTTTCACATTGAGACTTGTAGTTATTCATTTATTTCACTGTTTAATTTCCTTCTATATCTACGAACACATTTTATGTTTCATTCTCTTAATTTTTATGCCATTGTTTTTCATTTTAGTTCTAATTAATGGGTCTCTTAACTTTTTATGTCTGGGCTTCCATTTAGTGTTTTCCAACCCATTTAGTAATATTTGCGAGATAAAGGAAAAACTCTTACTCCTCTTTATTTGTCACTCAGTAATAATGAACACTTTGCATTTTCAGATTCCTAGAAATAAATGCTGTCTAGGAAGCAATTTGTTCAGTAGACTTTGACCTCATCCTTTTCTTTATGGGTCAGGCTGAGTCAGAGATGACAATATAATTTTTCATCCAGATAATAACATTTTTGAGAGTGAAAGGGGATGCCAACCAGACAGGAGTCAGAGACAAGAGGAGAAAACCTGGCTTTTCTGGGCACACTGGGCTGAAATGGTTGCTCTGATAAAGAGACTCTGCAAATATCGCTTGCTGTTTAGAGAATGTAGATCATAATGAGAAGGCAGAATTTCATGGGCTGAGGACCTTGTCAATAAAGAAAACGAACAGCTGAATGGGGCCAGCAGAAGACAAATCACTCCAATTCTTTGTGTCTGTTTAAGTCAAGCCGACACTTGCGTGAATTTCTGGCTCTTTCCAGTTGCTCCTCCCTCTGCTTAGCTTCTGCCTGTGCTCTGAGGTCTAGCTCATGGTCGTTATTGTGCTCCTGGAACTCTCAGCTCTCGTTGATCCTCCCCTCCCTGCACTCCTGGTCTGTAACAGGGGTTAGCACCAGGATCTACTCATTCTTGGGGAGTTTGCCATCTGCTTCGTGACAATTTTAGTTTTGGCTTCCCAAGTTCCTTACAAGATCCTAAAGGCAGAGATCCCAGCTCATCCTCCCTCCTTCCTCACAACCCACCATGCTTACAGGATGTGAGCAGCTAACTTCTGGGGATGACAAATACTACTATTTGCCACTATCTCCCATCTCAGAGGTTTGTTGAAATGCATTTCTTTCATAGCTTTAAATTATTTCTCTATTTTACTTTATTTCAATACTAGGACACATTTGAAAAATGTTTGACTAACTCCCCCTCCAACCTCTGTATTATTTAGAATTACGTCTACTAGAAATTTGATGAAGACAATAACAAACATTTATTGAGCACCTATTATATCCTATGGAAAATGTCGATTAGGGTCAACCATGCCAGCTGATGTTTGCCCAGATAATGTCATCCTATAAGGGGGATCCTCTTGCCACCTGACTGATTTGGGGGGCCTTGTTTGAGGTCACATGGTCAGTGAAGGTCCTAATTTGGCAAGTCATATCGTTTGAGGGGGATTAAGAAAGGCATATTTGTTTTTATTGAGCACTTCCAGGACACTTTACTCACTAGAGATATACTATGAACTATTTGTGACATCCACCACATGGCCCTCCCTGCTCCAAAGCATGTGGCTCTTTTAGGCCCTGGAGGCTTTTACCATCACAAATGAAATCTCAGGGGCAGCTGCTATGAGTGAGGAGCAAGAAGGGAAAAGTGTGAGAACAACGTGAGTGGGTCTCACGGGGGCTGTCCCCGTCAGCAATGACGGGCAGCAGACTCCACCCAGACGGGCAGGGCTCCAGGGAGAGCCTGAAGATACAAAGCACCCTGACATGGCAGGCCATGCTAACCACTACGAGGGCAACATTATGAGTCAGAGGGGCCCAAGGGGATCCCTACAGGAGGGCTGTGGGGCAGGCGGCGGGTGTGGGACTAGTAAGGGGACAGTCTGAAGTGGGAGGATGATGCCAGGAAGACCGTGACCATGCATGAGGCTATCGGTGCTTGCCACAGTGTGGGGTGGGAAGTAGCTGGGTGATACCCAGTGCTTGGCCAGGTCCCGAGGAGCAGCTCACAGTTTCAGAGATGTGGCATCACTGTTCCACAGCAAGTAGCTGCTCCTACTTGGGCAGCTGGACACTGCCCCATAAAGGGCCAGACTTAGGAAGGCTAGATATCAGCTTCCTGAGGACAGGAAGTGGGTACCAGTTACATTACTGAATGACCCTTGGTGCAAGGTGCAACCAATAGTGTAGGGTGCACCAATGCTTGACCAAAAAAATGTCACCAGATGACCAAGCCACAACGGTTAATCCCTGAAGGGTGATGGATTAGCCTCTAGCTCATTCATTCATTTGATTCGATCTCATTCCAAAAACCTTGTGTCAGAGGATGAGGCCACCAAATTAGTACATAGGCTTTGTACTTTGACATAGATTCCAAAGTTTATTTGAGCTTCTGTTAGTACAATTACAACCAAGTATTCCTTTTTTGCCCCCTAAGAAATGAACAAGGCAATATTCTGCTTTTAAATAGGCACCATCCTTCAACTGTCAATTATTCTTTTAGGGAAGAGAATGTGACAAATCTTTGCTGAAATATTATTTCATTAAAAATTAAAATGGCACTCTCTATGATATTGTTTTCCTTATAAGAAATCTATTCCTGGCCAGGTGTGGTGGCTCATGCCTATAATCCTAGCACTCTGGGAGGCCAAGGCGGGAGGATCGCTTGAGCTCAGGAGTTCGAGACCAGCCTGAGTAAGAGCGAGACTCTGTCTCTACTATAAATAGAAAGAAATTAATTGGCCAACTAACAATATATATAGAAAACATTAGCCAGGAATGGTGGCGCATGCCTGTAGTCCCAGCTACTCAGGAGGCTGAGGCAGAAGGATTGCTTGAGCCCAGGAGTTTGAAGTTGCTGTGAGTTAGGCTGACGCCACGGCACTCTAGCCTGGGCAACATAGTGAGACTGTCTCAAAAAAAAAAAAAAAAAAAAAAGAAATCTATTCTTTCTCTTGTGGCATTTTTTAGCAAAAGCTTCTATCAAGGCACTAAACAAGGGACTATGTAACTATACATGACCCTGCTGGGCAGGTGGTAAAGCCGCCAGTCTCTATCTTGATCCAAACATAACTGTTCTGTCCTCCTAAAGACTATATTCACAAAACTCAATTCCTATTAATTGTGTGCTTGGTTCTATTGTTACCCATGTTCTTAAGATTTTCAGGCTTCTTTTGGGGAGAGATGACAGAGTGATACAAATAATAGTATGTAACATCTATCAAAAAGCCTTCAGATTTCAAACTTATTGTATACGTGTGATACATAATGGGGGAGAAGTTTAAATTGTGGCCCCTTCCATTTTTTTTTATTATTTTCAATAATCTAAGTAGTACCTGTTCATTGTAGAAAAAATATAGCACATGTGACAAGCAAAAAAATGAATAAACCAAAACAAAAACCACCTCCATCTCATGACTGTGGTGCTAGCTACCATTAGCAGTCTGGTGTGAATCTATGTCTACTTTACGTGTAACCCAAATAAATCAGGGCCATCTCGGGACCAGTCTTAGTGTGGTGTTACATCTGAAAGAAACACAAATATGCCACTGAAGCCTTGAGAAATATTTTTAAGTATCAATGTCTCTTGACAAGAGAGGGCCAAGTGGGAAACAGACTGGAACACATTATAAAACCCTTCCAAATCTTCTTTACATACCTGCCCTTTCTAAGTCCCATATCACGCGGCAGCTGCCCAGTCTCTCTTGTCCGTCTGCCTCCTTCCCACCACCTCATTCTCTCCCCTGAGACTCCAGACCACCATTCTCACCACCTCGTCCTCCTACCTTCTACATCTGTTCCTGCATAATTAGCTCCCAGCCTTTTCTCGTATAAATCAACTCTCCCAACTTTTTCCTGTATTCCTTTCTTTCTATTATCTAAGTAAGAATTGGGGAAAAAAAGTTCCAGCAATGAAAATAAAGAACATTTCTGGGGAGAAGGGGAAGAAGAAGAGGAGGAAGAGAGGAGGGGGGGTGTTAAAATGTATACTTTGATAGTTTTATACTTATATTTATGTTAATAAAAATATTTTAGATTAATCTACTTTAACATTTTTGTCCAGTACATTAAGATATTGAAACAAGTTCGGTCAGATTAGCTTGCCCATGGTCACAAGGCCAGTAAGGGCTCCACAGAGCAGCTGGATTCTGCCTCAGTCTCACTGTGGACTCTTGTGGCTGGAGGTGGAAACAAAAGGGGACCAGATGAATTTTGAATTCTGCTGGTCTCCATGCCAAGAGGACTGGTGGGACGCTGGGTGGACACTGACAGACACTGGGGAAAGCTTTACCTGGGGAAGCTAACAAGAAGTACAGGAGTTATCTCTTAGACAGGTGTTGGAAAAGGAGATGTAGGGTTTTACGTTTCTGAGATTCATCTCTTTTTTTCTTTTCAAGAGGGTTACGTTCTAATTGTTGATATCAAACCTTGCTAAGAACTCCAGAGGAAGAATTCTTTTTTATCTCCAGGGTTATGTAAAGGAAGTGCCTGTCTGGGTCAGGTCTGGGTGGGAGCAAAGATCACTGAGGATTCACCAGGCAAAGGGGGCAAATCTACTGGTGCTGTTAGATGGTGAAAGATCCACACTCAGCTCTCTGTTTGGCGAAACACTTGTCTTCTGGGACAGAGCATCGGCAAGGCAATTGTGACTTCTAGGTGAGAGAGAGAGAGAGAGAGAGTGTGTGTGTGTGTGTGTGTGTGCATATATGCTTGTCTGTCTAGCTATAGTTACAAAGTGATGGCACACAAACAAGAATAGCCATCATACCAGTGCTGGCCGAGCTGCTTGGCAATACTCTATAGGTAGAGTATGTGCATTTAAATTCCTGGTTCTTGGGAGTGGAAGGCTAAATTTGGAGTGTGGATGGTGATGCTGGGACACTGGTCAATGTGATGTGATCATTCACATTCTGGACAGCTGCCTTGGCCTCCAGGTCTCACTGGAATGGGCAAGTCTGTTTTCTAGAGGTCCGTGGCATACAGTTTTAGGGAAAAAAAATAGAAAGTAAATCACTGGTAGTAAATGCTAAGTTCTAAAATTGTTGGCTGATGTGTCCTTCTAGACAGTTCTAGCCTTAGTTGGATTTAATGCAGGGGAGATGTGTCATAGTGACCTGACTATGGGGTGACTGTATTCACATGGTTGAAGCTTTGCATAAAGGTGATGCTGATGTGGCTTCTTAGCATAGTCCGGGCTAGTTGGTTATTTAGGTTCTGCTTGGGCAGCAGATAAACTTTCCCAGCACATGAAGATCTGTGTATGCAGGAATTGTTGTTTCCTGGTCCAATATCTTTGCCCGATGAAAGCATTAAGTCCTGCAGGTTCCATCATGACTTTGTGGCCTGCTCATCTGGGCTTTGATCATCCACATGCTCCTGGAACTCATCTCATAGGGCAATTTCAACACATGACAGACTTGAGCAAAGCCAAGATGGTGATGCCTACCCATTAATGACTTTCAACTTTGGCCCAGCAGGTGAATACTGGGATTAGTCATTTGCCACTTTGTTGAGTTTGCCAAATGGCTTTTGGACCTTTTAAAAAAGTCCTTATGGTACCTCAATATGATGCTTTGGTGGAGTCCTGTTCATTTTCCACTGGCCTTACTAGGTGGTTGATTATTATGAATGCAACCAGGGCCTCAATTGTGGAATACAAATGTTCCTTTGTTTTTGTATAGAGACAGATGAAAGTAACATAAATGTTTTGGTAGTTTTGTTAAAAATGCAACCTAAGCTTGAAGAACCAAAATCTAAGCCTGCCTTTATGTTTCACTGAAACATTTTTACTCAGACAAAATAGCAGTACCTGAGTAAAAACAGGTTTGTGATGGTTAGGAAAGATTCTCCTAATGGTACTTTGCAAACCAATTATATAAGAGAAAGCTGAATCAATTCTGAGCATGTTATTATTGGTATTAGGATTTTCAGCTCTCGAGTGAACAGTGCTTTACAGTTTATATGTGAAATTGCTTTTATATATAATGCTTAATAATCACACACTCTTCTTCAAAATGCCTTGAACTTTGAGAACAAAACCTAAGTTGAAGGAAGAGGTACTCAGAGACATGATGCTGATTCAGACATCCCCCAGAGAGATATTTTGGCTAAGTTGAACCCTTGCACTATGTCTGGTTATCTGACATTTTAGCCACTAGCTGATCTGCTTCTTAAAGATGGTCTTGTTTCACTCGGCACAATCTATTGGCTGCAGATCTGGTCAGGGTAGAGCTGGGAAGTGCCAAGGGGCCTTGAATTACCACAAATGATTTTTCTCCACGTAGAAGCAACAGGCTAAGAGAGTCTCCCGAGAAAAGCTGGGCTTATGAGATAACTAGCCCCACTTGGAGAAGATTTGGAAAAACATAAAGAAAAACTAAACTTTCCAACTGCATATCTGGACCAAACACCTGGATAACTATAGGTAAATCCTTTACTATATGACACCATCCCAGCCTGGGTATGAGTGATAGCACACACTCCAAGGAACGACCATTCTTGAATGCTTTCACTTCCCAAAAAGCTATTGAAGAAAAAACCATTAAAGTCACCAGACAAAGAGCTATTCCTCCGAGTTAAATAGGAATGTCCTCTGGAGGGAGAATTCCACCACTTCTGCCAACCAGCATCCCTGTGGGCAGCTGTGTTTGAGAAGAGCATGCCTATCAACTAATGATGCATGGCCCCTCCTGGCTCCTCAATGGAGAGTCTGTGATGGTGGCTTTGCTATCCACCATTAACAGAAACTTGGCTGAGTTTCAAAAATGTAGCTCCTCCTATGAATTCTTCAATTTAACAAACGCTGTGGTTCCCCATTTTTGTCTTGTGTGTTTGCCCACATTTAATCATCTTTTAATTTCATATAATTTTCTCATTTTCCAGATTTCCATTCAGGGTCCTCAGGCTGAAACTAGGAACATCCCATGCCCAGGCTGGCTAGACACAACTAACCCTATATAGATATCAATCAGGTCCCAAGAAGAGGTCAGAGAAAATATTTTAGGAAACAGGGTTGCGAGCCTTTGTACATCTGTACTCAGTGGCACTTCAGTTGGCTGACCATTTCAATTTTGGAAACTATAGTCCATTAACATGAAAAAAAGGCAATTATGTATTTGTGTATTTCCACCTATGCTTGTGTTTTTTGCAAACATTTATAAAAAGTGGCATGATATAATACAAGAATTGTGCATTCTGGTGACAGTAAAATTTTGTTTATAAAATACCATTACTTAACTAAGCTTCAGGACTATTAAACAAACCAACTCTTCTGCTGAACATTTGAGTTTCACTGTGACCAAAGGTTTGAATATGTGACTACTTCATATACAGATATGACAAATGTCTGATAGGCAGTAGTTTTCCTTTTTTGTTTTTTACTTCAAAATATTACAAGGGGGGGTAGGGGTGAATGAATATTTTTGGTTACATGTATCAATTTTGTTATGCTTAAGTCAGGGTTATAAGTGTGGCCAATAATTTTCAACTAGAGTGATTGTTCTATTTCCATATTAAAAAGAAACCAATTAGTCAGTATGATCAAATTGGGGATTTAGCTCAGGTACAACGTTAATGCAAGCTTAAAAACAACAACAAAAAAAAACGTAAGGTACTCCTTTTTTTTTTTCCTATGTTGCTATGAGGTTTAATACATATAATATATACTTTTTTGTATAGTCCTTTAGGGCAAAGCATTTCCTGGCATTGAAAATTTACTTAACATTTTTTGTGGTTAAATTATCATAACAAATATTAGTAATGTATAATTCATCAAGACCAACAAGCCAGCCTCTTGCATGATGTTTGGTGTTTAGTAGGTATTTGAGATAATTCTCAGAATGACATTTTTTAAAAAACTGTCTAGTTTTTGTTTGGCTACAAATAACATCAACAATACAGTTCATTTCTAATGTAGGAGAAACTTGATTTTGGAGCCTTGCCCCCAAACCTGGTCCTCATTACTGCTTCAACTCCTGTTTATATAATTCTACACAATTTTGGCAGGATTCGAGAGCACATACCAGGGTGTTGGCTTTTATGAATCTCCTGGGATGTGAATGTCATGCTGCCTGGATGAACTCTGGCCACAAATCCCAGACAAGCACAATGACTCTATTTATTCAGACTTGGCTGCCTGAATGCAGATTGACTCTGTGGGTAATAAATTTTCACAGGCCAAGAACTTCACCATCAACCAAGCTGATCCTGAGAGGAAAAATGCATCTAGGGAAGTGGAGTTGGGCTGCAAAAAACCTCCTATGTTTTTATTCCACGTCTGCATGTCATTCAGCTAATTCATTTGGTCACTGATTGACATGCACTGTTAATGCCTTCAGAGGTTCTTTTTAAAAGCTCTGCATTCTGTTATGCAATTGTCATATTAAAAAGAAACAAGGGAAAAAATGAAGAGCTCCCATTGCAACTGGCAATCTGCTTTTAGCAGCACACCCAAAATGATGTGAGTCATTCAGTGACCTCTACGGCAAAAAGCAGAGAATTGAGATGGGAATGCTTCTTGTGCCACTCCACGAGAAACCAAAGGGAACAAAAAGCAATGACAGTAATTTTGTGCTCAGAGCAACCACACCTACAATCTTGACATCTTGATGCAGCGAGGCTTTAGATTCTAAGAGACGTGATTATTACTCTATGCATTATAAATAAGAAAATAATTGGCTCTTTCACTTGCAGATTTATGTTAATGACCTAGATATCTATTAAATTAATTGTGTGCTCTCCAAATATTGATTGCGGATTAAAAGGTAACTTTTCTTCATTGTGCGGGAAGTAAATTATGCCAATAGGGAAATTTCCCTCTACAGATTAGATCCAAAGATCCCTGCCTGTAAAATTAAAATAGTCAGTTTAAGTGGATAAACCACGCTCATTTAAAGAGAAAAATGCAGTTACATAATTAAAATGAAAAGACTGCCCCATATGTATGGATAATGTAATTACTGGAAGCCGCAGGCATGTACGTAGCCATTCAGTTTGGATCCCTGTTTCCTTCCTTTCCCTGAGCTATGTATTTGTCATCTCTGAAACACTTGTCTGCAGTTGACACTATCTCTGCTGCTCCTTGCTGAAAGTCTTAATCATGTTTCCCTCTCTTCATGCTTTAGCTATAATAATCTCATCTGCATATTTGCTTAGGTCCAACCTCTCAAGCTTTCCCTGACTTGAGAGGCAGAGCTCATCTTTTTGCCAAATGGGAAGATGTGCAATAATTCATCTCTCCTTTCCTAATCCATTAAAAAAATTTCTTTAGTACTTAGTGTCTTTAGTAATAATTTTGTCTTAAGTCTTCTAATTCCTTCACATTCTTCCATGGAAACACTGGCCTTTGGAATTGTCAAAACCAAGAGTTACAGAAAAGAGATCAAACAAATTGCTCTGTGTATCACATCTCATTCATTCACCCAGACAAACAAGAAAGCTGATTCTCAAATATGTTGTGCTATTTCCAGTTGGAACCTCATCAAGTATGAGAACCATAGGTGCAACCATGAGATTATGCCTCCATTTTATTCTATCTGCAAACTTTCTAAGTAAACTCTGTTACAACCTCAGGTCTAGAGGTCACAGTCAAAATTCTGCTTTCCTTGAAAGGGAAGTCTGTGGAGAAACCCATCTTCTTGGTTTTGGAGGCTTCTGTCTGAGACAGCTAATGAAAACTTGTAACTTCAATATGACTCGATGTAAACACGTTTAAGAAGCCACAAATCCCAGACAAGCTAAAGACCTTTGCATGGAGACTGGATAAGCACTTTTCTCTCAAATAGGTAGGTTATTTGTCCATTAATCTATAGCCAGTTTATGATCTTGGGTCTTATATTTTTGTCATCTCTGCCAATACTTGTGGTGTTTAGACAGGCCTAATTTGAAAAATCATAGTTTTCAGTAAAAGAAATAGAAGTAGAGGAAAGGTCATACAGGAAAATGGATGGTGTGAAACACCCTCAATTCAGTGCAACACGCATCCATCCAACAGATAGTTAGCACCTTCAGCGGTGCCAAACACAGTCCCTGCCCTCAGGAAACTTCCAGTTAGTTGGCAGAGATAGATATTAGAAAAAGTAAACATGTAATATATAACAAAAATTATGGTGAAATTCAGGAAAAAAGACTAAGGTTACTGTGAGAAGGACTAGCTGGAGTCCAATTTAGATAAGGGGGAGGTCTCCCTGAGGGAGTGAAAGTTATGCTGCACCTCCAAGATGAGGAGGTGTTAGTCAGGCAAAGAATGAAGCAGTAGAGGCTTCGGGAGGCCCTGAGGCAGCTGAGCCTGGCTCGTTGCAGGAGCTGAGCAGAGGCCCGAGCTGCTAGAGTGCATGAATGAGCTCAGTGCGAAGAGGAGACATGGACAAAGCCAAACGGTGCAGAATAGTGTTGGCTGTGCTGGGGGCTCTGGATTTGATCCCAGGTGGAATGGGAAACCTATTTAGACCAAGAAATTGCTTGATATGATTTACATTTTTAAAAGATCACTGTGGGGAGGTTGTATTCTAGAGGGCAGGGAATAGAAATACAGTTTATACTAGACTAGTTTAGACTAGCCAGGATGGAAAGAGGTGGATGGACCCATATTTAACTCTGGAGGTTGAATTTATAGTATTTAGACATAAAATGAATATTTGAGTGAGGAACAGTTAGTCATCAAGGATGAGTCCAGTGTTTCTAGGCTTAAACCACTGGGTGCCTGGCAGTGATAGTTTTGGAAACGGGAACAATCACAAGAGGAACATGTCTGGGTGTCCAGGTAGAAGGGTGGCAAGAACAGAAGTCTAGTTTGGCATAAACTGAATTTGAAATGCTTGTGAGACATCTAAGTGGAAAAGTCAAGTAAGTCCGCAGTTCAGAAGAGAGTTCTGAGCTGAGGATGCAAGTTTAGAAATTGTCAGTATATAAAAACTAAAGGTCATGGGAATAGATGAGATCACCCAGAGAGAGTGGAGTGGAGAAGAGAAGTCAGGAATAAATGCTGAAAGTCTCCAAAGTTCAAGATTAGGTTGAAAATGAATGTCAGCAAATGAGCCTGAGAAGAAACAGCCAGAGGGGATAGGAAACAAACCAGGAGAGCATGATGTTAGACTCCTCAAGAGAAGTGGGTGATTAATAGTTTTTAACACTGTAAGTCTTCTAGTGAGATAAGGGACTGACCCAGTGAGGCATGGTTCTGGTGGAGAGGTGGGGGAATAAAGGAATCAAAAGAACAAATCTCAAGTAACTGAGAGGAAATGGGATGGACTTTTGATAGGAGCAGAGCAGTGTCTTCCTGTAACAGGAGGGAACGGGAGGGAGGAGTGAACATAAAAGCAGTTGTGTGGATGTGGTAGTGGGAAGATTTTCCTGTTAGGAGCCAGTTAGCCATGCATCTGGGAAATAAAGATGAATAAGATACAGAATAAGATTCAGTTTGTTCACTCAAGAAATTAGGAAGACAGAAAACTTATCATCATCATCATCATCATATTATCCACTATTATAAATTCTGTGATAGAAATAATCATAGAATATTAGCAGGGAGTAGGAAGAAGGCAAGGGGCTAAAACCCACCTAACAAGCACAATGAACACTATTCAGGTGACGGGCACATTTATAGCCCTGACTCAAGCCGTGTAATAAAAACATTTGTACCCTCTTAGTATCTTGAAATTAAAAAAAGTGGAACAAAGAAAGAAATAATTGGAGAATATTAAGAGAGAAACTTGTAAAATTATAGCACCAGTGAACTGTTATAAGTTATATATATATAATGTAATACCTAGAATAGCCACTGAAAAGCTATACAAAGAGATACACACAAAAACATAGATAAATCAAAATGGAGCCCTTCAAAATGTTCAAGGAACCCACAGAAAGGTGGGAAAAAGAAAATAAATGAAAAAACAAGGAGAACAAACAGAAAACAAAAACTAAAGTGGCAGACTTAAGCCTTAACATATCAATAATCACATTAAATGTAAATGGTCTAAATACATCAATTAAAAGACAGAAATTGGCAGAGTGGAAAAAAAATAGGACTTAACTATATCTGCACACAGGAAACTCATTTCAAATATAACAAGATAAGTAGGTTGAAAGTAAAAGAATGAAAAGTTGCATTATGCAAGCATTAATCAAAAGAAAGCAGGAGTAGCTATAATGATATCAGAAAAAGTGACCTCAGAGCAAAGAAAATGACCAGAGAAAGAGTGGGACATTACATAATGATAAAAGTGTCAATCTACCAAGACACAGCAATTCTAAATGTATACGTACCAAATAATAGAGCTGTAAAATATGTGAAGCAAAACTGATAGAATGGAAAGAAGAAATAAAAATAGACAAATCTTATCTTAGCCAGAGACTTTAACACCTCTCTCTCAACAATGGACAGAGCAATTAGACAGAAAGTGAGAAAAGATATAAAAGAATTCAATAACATCAAACAACAGAAAATAACTGATATTAATAGAACACTCCACCCAACAACAGCAGACTACACATTCCTTTAAGTGCCTATAAAACATATACCAATATAATATCTTGGGCTATAATAAATCCTCAACAAATTTGTAAGAATTAAAATCATACAGAATATGTTCCCTGACCATAATGGAACTAAACTGGAAACCAATAAAAGTAAAATCTCTGAAATTAAACAACACACTTCTAAATAATCCCTGAGTCAAAGAAGAATTTTCATTGAACTGAATGACTATGAAATACAACATGTCAAAATCTGGGGATAAAGCTATGGTAGTGTTGGGAATGAAGTGTATAGCACTAAATGTTTACATTATAAAAATCAATAATCTCAAATCAATAATCTAAGTTCCCTCAAGAAAATAGAAAAACAGCAGAGATGTACCCAAAGCAAGCAGGACAGAAAAAATAAAGATAAGAAATCAATGAAATTGAAAACAAAAATTAAACAGAGACTATCAATGAAACAAAAAGCTAGTTCTTTGACAAGATCAATAAAATTAATAAACCTCTAGCAAGACAGACAGAAAAAAAAAAGAAGACAAACGATGACTATCAGTAATGAAACAGAGGCTAACATTATAGCGCCTACAGTCATCAAAAGGACAATGAAGGAATAATATAAACAACTCTATACACATAAATATGACAACTTAAATGACACAGATAGACTAATTACTTGGAGAGCATGTATTACCACAACTTACCCATTATGACACAGATAATCTGAATAGCCCTATAACTATTAAGGAAATAAATTTTTTAAGTTTTAAAAATCACCAGCCCATATGGTTTCACTGGAGAATTCTGCCAAAGAAGAATTAACATAAATTTTTACACAATCTCTTCAAGAAAAGAAAAGAGCTGGGGACACCTTCTAATTCATTTTATAAGGCCAGTATTACCCTGATATCAAAACTAGACAAAGACAGTAAAAAATAGAAAACTTCAGACCAATATACCTCATGAACATAAAAAGGCAAATGTGTGGCCAGGATGTGGAGCAACTGGAATTCTCTTACATTGCTGGTGGGAGTGTCAGCTGGTACAGCCATTCTGGAAAATGGTTAGAGACAATCTACTAAAGTTGAATATGGCCACATTTATAATCCTACTGCCCAGCATTTATACTCCTGGGCACAGATCAACAGACATGTTCCTGTATGTTCAACAAAAGACCTATAAAGGGATGATAATAACAGTGCTATTTTAATAGAGCCAAATATCCACCAAATATCCTTGTGTTCATCAGCAGTTGAATAAGTAAATTATGGGATACACACATAATGAAATAAGGTAACAGCCATGAAAATGAACAAACTTCAATTATATGAAATAGACTCAACATAGATAAATCCCACAAACATAACGTTGAGCAAAAGTAGTCAGATACAAAAGAGTACATGCTGTATAATTCTACTGACATAAAGTTCAGAAATGAACCATATTACTCTACGGTGTTAGAAAACAGGAAAGTGGCTATTCTTTTGGAGAGTGGTAACTGGAAGGGGACATGGAGGTACCTGGGAGGCTGGTTGCATCTGTATCTTGATCTGGGTATTGGTTATATGGGGTTGTTTTATGAACATTCAACAAGCTGTATACTTAGGGTACATGTCCTTTTCTCTGTGTATGTGGCATTCAATTATAAGTTGATAATCCTGAACATATTTTTTGTCATTTATAAAAGTTTTTATTATTTCCATAAATAATATAAAAGCAAAAAATGCCTAACAGATCTGGTGACATGAAGATGATGGGTGACTTCAAATTCTGAGGAAGAGGCAGGCTTGGGGGATCTAACAGTGATACCAATTTTACAAATGAAGACATTGAAGCGGAGAGCAGTTCAGGGGCTGGGCCAAGGTTGCAAAGTTACAGAGTGGGGGATTTGAACCCCTGGTGGATGGCTGCTGTGCTCTTAATACTAAACTAGACAGTCTCTTAATCTTTAAAAGCACAAAGGTAATGAGGAGAAAAGGAAACATTACCGTGTTTCCTGGAAAAAAAGACAGGGTCTTATATTTATTTTTCCTCAAGAAGACACCCTAGGGGCTTATTTTCAGGGGACGTGTTATTTTTTTTTTTAAGTACGGTACAACAATCTACATTTATTCAAATACAGTTAAGTCGTCTTCTTCTGGAACATCATTACAACTCTCCAAACCCCAAATTCCATCCTGAATTTCTTGTGACTCTATTTCCTTTAGAACCATTGGCCCCAATCTCTCATGTCAAGCAATAGAGCTCTCATGGGGCAGATGAGAAGGGTTCCTAGTCTTCTTCACCGCTTCGCGATGAAATGCATGGGTTGTGCAGATATGCTGTGCAGTCACGCCCATCACTAGGTCTTATTTTCGGGGTTGCGCAAATGCTTAGAAATCCTGCTAGGGCATATTTGATGGGTAGGTCTTATTTTCAGGGAAACACGGTAGACAAGAGTGTTGAAATGCACAAGAGTCTGAGGCTGTCTGAGGAAGGGCAAATAGACATAGCAACTTGAAGCTCTTTATGGTATCTCTTTATTACAGTGGCTATACAGGCTAATTGAACCAATATTCACAAAGATAACCACATACAATGTAAGAAAAGGTTAAGGATCTTAGCATACTATATTATGTTTATTGAGGCAGGGGGTTTTCTGGGAAAGATTTTGTGTTTAAAGGACAAAGTCTGATTACATCTGGATCAGAACAGAGAACCCGATATAAAACCATCCTCATATAGCCATCTGATCTTTGACAAAGCAGACAAAAACATACACTGGAGAAAAGAATCCCTATTTAATAAATGGTGCTGGGAAAATTGGATAGTCACAGGTAGAAGACTGAAACAGGATCTGCACCTCTCACTATTCACAAAAATCAACTCATGATGGATAACACACTTAAACCAAAGGCATGAAACCATAAGACTTCTAGAAGAAAATGTTGAAAAACGTCTTGTAGACATCGACCTAGGCAAAGAATTAATGAAGAAGACACCAAAAGCAATCATAGCAACAACAAAAATAAATAAATGGGACATGATCAAATATATACCTGGAAAAATCATTTATTCTAAATGTTTAATTATCTCACAATGCCAGAGGAATGAAGTGTGTCTATGTGTGTTGTATGTGTGAAAGAGCTATACTCTTTCAGGAAAAATAATATGTTGGTCTTGAGAGAAAAAAAACATTAGTCTTTTTTTTAAAGTATGGGAATTATAATTTTGTGATTAGACCAGGGTATGATTATAGGCCAAAACAGGACAACTTAATATAATTAGTGTTGAAGCAACTAGTTTTAAACTTCCATATACAAAACCACTATTTGGAATCTTCATTAGGAAAAAGGGATTACTGAATAAAAATTAGTCATTCTGTCAGTTCCTTTTATTGCAAAAAAAGGAAGGTGTACGCACATAGGGATTAAATGCAAGAATAAAATATATGATCTGTATATTCATAATACAATATTATCAATGAGTACAGATTGGAAGGGAGTAGCTAATAATGCAAAACGAGTTGATTCAAAGTTCTCACTGCCTTCGAGAACATGTATCACTAATAATGAGTTTTTTTAAATTGATTTTTCATTGGAAGTGTTTCCTGGAAATGGCTCACGAAGTTATTTCCAAATTAAGAAAGGTTTGTAGATTGAAATAGTCTGTGAATCCTTTTTCTAATATAAAGTACACATAATTTGTATGTTTGATATGACTTAATCTATAATGTACCTATTTTAGCTGCTCAATGGGGAAAAACACAAAAGGATGAAGTCATTTGTTTATAGTCACCCCGATGTGGAACAAAAATTAGGGATGAAGCCATTCTATATTTCTGCTGAGAATGCCGTTTTGTGGATGGATATCTGACTGCCCTGATGTGTATACCTAGAAACAAATTAATCAATTTCTAAAAAAACTCAAAGCCTGAGTGGCTTTCCTCGCACAGTTAACCTTCCTTCACTAGGTTTCCTCCGCTTGCCAATCTGGTTTCCAGACTCCTCAAGCTCTTCTCCTGTCTTTCGTGCCTCAGTTTCTCTCACAAGGCAAGCAACCTCTTCTGTGACCTCACAGCCATGCTCTGCTCAGACGCTCTTCCTTCAAATTTTCCTTTGACTTTTATTTCACCTCTGCCTATTCTCTCCATACATTATTTGTATTTGCACGTCTAGACAGTGAATCATCTGCGTAGCATTTCACAATACCTTTGTATTAAGGTCACTATTCCAAAATCTATTGAATAGCAAAAGTATTTTGCATTGCATACAAAAATGACTCTCTGAATTGTCTTTCTACCCATCCCATTTATCCAAACTTGACAAAATACAATACAGGTGATGAGAAAAAAGAAACAGAAATGTTTCAGGAAAATCTGTCTTTAGTGTTTTTAAACTTGCTTTGAAATACAAACATTTCCTGAAATACAGAAGTGAAAGTGATGAATGTTAAGTGGATATTTTTTCACCTTAACTGACTCATCAGAAGAGTATTTATAACCCCCTGACTGATGTCTCGAGTTGATAAATCAACACCAAGGGAGAATGTTTCAAGCACATTTATCATTTAAGACAAACAGCATGATTATTTTTTATTCATCATTTGAGCTCACCTCTACATTTGCTCCTTCTCAATGTTAATAATATCTATATAAGACTGCTCAATATTTAATGTTACAGCTTGCATGGTGCATGCTGATGAGGTTAAGGTCACATGTTTGATCTGCAGAAGGCCATTTAGCTTTGCCAAAAAGAAAAAAAAAAGGCTGTATTTCATAGCGAAGCCTGATACTAGTCAGTTTCGTTGTAATACTCGTTGTTGGTCTCAATGTCATAAAGATCACAGAATTAAAATTTTAAGGGAAATTAAGGTTAAGATACTTTAATGGACTGGCCCAATTGCATAGAGGCTCATAATTAGCAGAAGAAAGCCTGGCATCCTCGAGGACCACACTTCAGCTCAGGTAACACCCAGCACAGTGCACTGGGTCAGTGCTACCTGTGTCACAACCAAAGGACGGCAACGTAAAAGAGAATCTTACCTGCTCATTCTCTTCTTCATCACTACTTAGCTTAAGGTCATCTTCTAGCATTCTGAAAAGAGGAACAAAGAGGTACAGAGACTTAGAGATTTCAAAATAATTCAGCAACAAAATATCACCTTTATTAGAGCAACATGTCAGTAATAAGTCTATTTGATTTCCTAATTTTTTTCTTTCCCTTTTATGCACTTTTCTTCTGATGCACTTAGGAAATAGCAGACAGTCACATCATAAAAATGAATCCTCACAACAGTCCTAGGCTAAGATGGGCAGTCTCCAGAAGATGCTGTATCAGGGAAATTATACTTAACAATAATTTATTGTATATTTCAAAATAGCTAGAAGAGAAGAATGTTGCCAACACAAACAAAAGATAAATTTTTGAGGTGCTGGATATCCTGATTACCCTGAATTGATCATTATACGTTGAATACATGTATCAAAATATCATATGTACCCCTCGAATCTGTACAACTATGATATAGCAATAAAAAAAAAGAGATGCTGTTTTAAAAAAACAGAACCAAATAGGGGCTTTTTCCGGGGTAGTTTTAATTCCATAATTACTTATTTACTGGTTTTCATGTTCTAGATGCTGTGCTCTGCCCCGGTACCTGCCTGGGGGGCCTTCATGGTAAAGAGAATTAGGGAACAAGTAGCACTGCTGAGAGCCATACAACAATAACTGGCGCGGTGAGCAACAGATACTGAGGCCTTCCATCCCTCAAAGAGCTGGAGAAGACATCGTCCCCAAGATCCTACTGAGTGTGGAAAGCCACACAGGAAGGAGCTTCCTGAAAAGCCCGTGAAGACAACTCCCAGCCCATCCAGGTCCTTTAGATTTGTCCCTGCACAGGCAGTAGGGACCCATACTTTTGGGTCCATAAAAGTTAAAAATAATAATAAAAAAAGAAACACAAATTCAGGTCTTATTATTTGTGATGATGATAAAATTGTATTCTTTTTAGCACTGTCATATCGTTTCTTTAGAGAAGAGTAGTTTTCACATTAATTAATTTCAAAAGCAGTCTTACTCAGAAGCATGTTCTATAAAAGCACATTGCATAAGCAAAGCCACTCTGACGGGGAGCAGGGGGTGCCCACTTCAGAGGGACCCTGGGGCTCCAGGCTCCAGGTGCAAAGGCCTCACTGTCTTCCTTGAAGCCGACTTCCAAAGACTGTCCCCTAAAATGTGCCTACTGACCGTTAAAAGCCAATTATAGGCCTATCATCAATACATGCCTCTGAATATTTGTATAAGCCATTTCAGACACTTGGAGTGAACTAGGGGTAAGTCACTTAATTCCTCCCACCCCCATTTCTTCATGTGTCAAGTGAAGGGTTTTGCTGAGCAATCTCTAAGGTCCAGTCCTGCCTTAGATTCCATAAGTCTACAAAATAAATTTGCTCCCTGCATTTTATCAAGTAGAAAAACTTCTATTTGTTCTAGAAAACACAACTGAGAAATCTCTAAGTCGTTTTGGTGTCCCATTTAAGGCTTTACCATTAGGACACCAAATCCGTTTCCTCACAGGTTCTTGCTATTCTCCCAGTATCGGGAGGTACATTCCTTCATTAATTAAACCACAAGCAAACCAACAAAACATCAGCAGACTGTGGAGCTTCACTCCCAATTACCCTGTACATCTGGCATGCCATTCATTTCCTTAACTTCACAAACGCATTGCTTGGCTTCAAGGGGAAGAGACCACTTGGTGATTCGTTAGAGCATTCATTGTTTGGGAATAACCTAGGGAAGGGGCTGTTTTCTCTTTGTCTTTGGGTCCCCAGTGACTAGCACAGTGATGGCATCGTGTACAGTACCAGTCTGTTGGCTGGGTTGAGGTACCTTTCCCAAGACTGTTTTCCTACCAAAAGGCACAAATGCCTTTCTGATGAAAAAGACCAGAGAAGGATATAGTTTCTTGCCTCCACTCCTCACCCTTTGTTTTGGCGTAAATCGCCATTGCGATTTGGTTTAATCTCAAGGACTGCCCAGCAAGCACCCACTGGGTGCTCTAAGTGTGGGTGGTCCTGTTGGTGGGCAGGACAAAGGGGGAGAAAGGACACATACTATCACAGTTAACAAACCCCTTGCTGTTAGAAGGAAGTCACGGGACTGGGAAGTTTAACCTTTATATGGACAATAGGTGCACAGACTTGAAGGTCACTGTCAACCAGAGCAAGAAAGCCCAGCATGTCCCAAAGTAAGGTATCTCAGCTTGGCTGCAAACCAACCGTGTGACTCAGTCACCACACGAGGCTGGCATTGCTGAAAGTCGCCTCAACAGTAAAAAATGTGTGTGAGGTTCTCTTCCAAGGTAGGGAGTGCAGCTTATTTCTGTTTATTTTAAGCATGTGCTAGATGTGTTCACATAAACACATGTCCGTTTGGATCACACACTGCCCCTCACACCCCCCGATCCTAGACGTGTCTCCCCTTTCCATCATGGGGCTTACCTACCTCCTCACCATTTCTGGAAGAAAAGCAGTCAGGGATCCATCTTGCTTTGTGAATAATAATCACTCTATCACTGAATTTACCTCTCTTATATTTAAAAAAATGAATTTATTGTATTTCTGGTTGAGTTCTAAAAACAAAGGATCACATGTAAAAACACTTTGTATTCAAGAGAGCCTTCAAGGGTTCAAATCCAACTGAACGTCAGAGTATGTCAAAATATGAGAAAGTGGCAATGGAAACATGAAATTGAACAGCTAATACCCACATTCCCACAGCAACCCTGGGTGATGCTATTCCCAAAACATGGGATCACAGAGCTGGGACAGACAACCATGGCCACACCACACCCCAAACCCCAACAGACACACAGGCACACGCTGAGGAAGCAGCCTCGCTGCCGGCTGAGAACGTGGGTTCCCTGCTTTGTTCTGACGGTTGCAGGCAGATCCCTGAGACTCAATCCCCGAAGCACGGTGCTTGTTCCTTTTCACTGCTTTCTTCAAGTCTGGTTCAACATTCACAAAGAACTCTATTTTTAATGCAGAACATATCAGAATGACCTCTTAGAGAGCCTAGGGAGGGCTGAAGTTCACAGCTGAACAATCAAACATGGTTGGAGAGGAAAGAGAAAACCCAGGACACCCACAAGATCACTGGGACTATCCACATGTGGTGTGTGGCCAGCAGATGGCAGGTGTAGCCTCCTTCACCTGAACACACAAATGGCATCCCTGTGGCTGTGCGCCCCGCCCACTCCCAGCCCCTGGAGAACGTTTTTATCGCCTATTTACGAAAGGAAATAGACTGGCACCGGTACATTAAACAACAAATGAACAGGAGTGTTAAAGGAAGAGTAAAACAAAGATACAAGTTAAGTGTTGGTTAGGCTACTGCGGGTGGCATCTCTGTTTTTGAAAAAGGCAGGCAAAGACTTTGGTGATCTAACGGCCTGGCCAGGGGCAGAGTCTGGGGTTGGGCACCTGCACGCAAGCCCATCACACCTGGCCTGCACAGGCACCTCCAGGCCCTCCTCCAGCCTTCCCTCTGCCTCCCACCCAGAGCCACTCCTGTCATGTTCCCTTAGCCCTCTCCCTTCACATCCCCTCAGAGCCCCCCCTCCCACGTGACAGGACCCCCGACTCACAGCAGCAGCCCTCGCTGTTGAAGGGGAGGCGGGCACTATTGGGGAGCAGCGGGCCACAGTGGTCAGAGCATGGACGCGGCGGGGGGGGGGGGAGAGGGAGCCTCGCTCTACCACTCCACAGCCCAGGGACCTGGCACCTGCCGCACAGGGCTTCCCTGAGAACTCATCCCACAGTCCCTAGAAAGGGCTCAGCCCAGGACCTGGCACAGATGGAACATTTAATCAATGTTCATTTTTACTAATATTCCCTTTTTACCTAGGAGGGAACCAGGCCTCAGAGCATTTATTAAGGAACTCGTCTGGGTAAACCAGTTGAGAGACTTTGAGATATCTTTGTAATAGTGCATCAAACTAAGCCATTTGTGCTACTTTCGGGCCATTCTGAAAAGAAAGGATGTCATTCCCTAGAGACCACGGAGGGGGAATATATTTCAGGTTATAACTGCTGTCAGTTGGTCTGATGTGGCTTTATGTTGACAGAAGACGGAAAACATGCCTGTCAGCCCCCTTGCACGGGGATGTCTGCCCTAGAAGCCAGTGGTCGGCCAGGGGTCCCTCAGCAGGGAGGACCTGCTGCCAGGGACAACAGGACATTGAAATAAAATAGACAACAGAATTGAGCTTTTCGAATTGAGGCCAGAGAGCAGAAGTGCAGTCTGAAGTGCGGATAAACCTGGACCACATGGCCTGAACACTTGAAGAGCTGTCAAACTACTGTCAGGGACTCTCTAAGTCAGTGCCTCATGGTGACTTTGCAGTGGAGTCTGTACCAGGTAACTGAGGACCGTGATACTTAAAGGACACAAACAAAAATTTTTAGAATACGATTAAGTGATTGATAGCTGGTGCCTACAGTGTTGAGACCCAAAATTTTTCAGGAAGCAGCAACAGCAGCCTGCCCATGACAGATGGCAGCTGCTTCCAGTACTCATCTGTATCTCACACAGGTACTGCGAACGGGCACCTTACCTTCACACGTAACAGCAGCCATTGCACAGAACGCTGGTTTTTAATTAATAGGATTTCCCTTGAATTACTTGCCATTTGGGGCCCTTAACAGATCTGAATCCTTTAGTCCTTTAAAGTTCATTTCATTTTGCTTTATCTTAATGGCTTTTTAAAAAATCTGAGTTCTAATTGGGCTGTTTGATTTTCAGATTTGTTTCTATAGCTGGTGCTGCTACTAGTACCTTCACACATGTGAGATTTCAAGCCAAAGACAAATGTTTATGAATCTCCATTAAACATATTCATATATGCAAATATCTATCCTAGCAAACAGCACTGCATGATAGCCTATTCCTTATGCAAGTGCACCCCTCTGCAGGTATTCCCCAAGCCATCATCGCTAGTGCTCACAACACAGGAGGCAAAGTTACACAACTCATTTCATTCTTTCTGAAGTCCACTGCTCTGTCAGGGTTGGTGCTACCATCTGCCTGGGGTTATTTTCATTAATAAGTGATCACCTTCCTCTCTGCATTTGTTCCCAAGAACTCAGCTCATGCCATTCCAGTGAACTGGGAACTGGGAAGCTAGCACAGGCTCATGCTGCATCTGGGGCACAGATGAGGTAATTAGTCTGAAGGCAAATGACGAAATTAGGAATAAAATGAAGGGGTGGTCTACTTGACCTAAGCGTGTCTAACTCTGATGTCTTCAGATCCAGGGATCTCTACATCTTGTCTTACTGGCTTTTTAAAAAACATGAAGCAATTTAGGTCCACAGCGAGATGGTGTTTGCTGACATCCATCTGCTTCCTGAACTCCTTCCTCCCCAGCACCTGTTCTGGTTGCCAGTGAAATTGTAAATGATCTTCTGTTTCTGCCATGTTCAACCTGGGGTGAAGGTGCATTGTCTCTCATCTGTTTAGGACCTTATTATTATTATTATTTTTTTTTTAGGGACAACAACTTCCAATGGCCCTTTTTACCACTTACATGCCGAGTCCACCTACTACCTTCTACATGGGCCCGTGTTCCCTGGGGATAGCGTCTCATTTCCTATCTTGTAAGACTCTTACAAAAGCCAACCTCATTAGGTAACACTAATAAAAGCAAACAGTGGTACCAGAGTCTGGAGTGGTGGAAAGCATTTTGAAATGGCAGCTGCCAGGCTGGCCAGCAATTTAGTCTGGACTCTGTCCCTAGCAAGCTCTGTGAACTAGGGAGAATCATTTACCCTCTCTGGACATCATTTCCGCATCTCTAGAGCAAGAGCTGGATAAATGACCTCTACATGCTCTTATCGGTTTGAATTCCATGGCTCTTTGCCTTTGCCAATGGGTAGGAAGTCCAGGAAGACGGCTAGAGAATAAGGAGCATTGCAGATGATCCCATATGACTCAGTTGAAAGTAAAATGAACAGGTAGGAATTTGAGTAAATGGTACCAAGATGTAATAGCAGCCTGGAGCCCTGGGTAAAGCCCTCATTTTCTCATATCAGGTGAAACATTCCAAATGGCTGTTCTAGGAATTAAATAGAAAACGGATATGGCAGTGCTTTTAGACAGAGTGCGATGTAAATATATAGAGTGTTTGACTACTTTATGAAGATTTTTCCCATGTAATATGGTATGCAGGACAAAACCTCACCCTCAGGCTCTACTCTTGTAAATCTGCAATCCTGAAGATGCTTCCCTAAACCAAGAACAAAGGCCATCACCAGACAGTATACTAGTTTTCCTGCACAGGGTATACAGCGACTACTGAACTGGGAGATAGGGCCAGCTTGAGACCCATTCCTCTGTTGTAAACTAACCAATTGGCTTTAGTATTTTTAGACTATTCCCTATTATAGTGAAATGTGACCCACAAACTCATGTCTAACAGACTTTTGGTAGTTTAATAAAACTTCTTTTCCTCTTAAGAGGACCTCTATAAATAAAATCAGATTACATATACGTTGATCATCTCCACAGATGCAGAAAAAGCATTTGACGAAATTCAACATCTTCTTTTGATTAAAAACCTCAACAAACTAGGTATACAAGGAATGCACCTTAACAAAATCAAGGTCATATAGGACAGGCTCACGGCTAACATCATACTCAACTGTGAAAGACTGAAAGACTTTTCCCCTAAGGTCAGGAACAAGACAAGGACACCCAATCTTATCATTTCTATTCAACATAGGACTGGATGTCCTAGCCAGAGCAATTAGGCAAGAGAAAGAAATAAAAGACATCTAAATCAGAAAGGAAGTAAAATTATCTCTGCAGATGACATGATCTTATGTATAGAAAATCCTAACCATAAAACCTGTTAGAAGTAATAAACAAGTTCAGATGACATATAAGAAGACAGTGAACAGAGCAGCACAGTAATGTGCCAATGTCTCAAAGGATCTCCCACCAAGTTCTCTAGGCCCTGTTCCACACATCATCAGAAAGCTGTGTCCTCTCAAAAATCCTATTTCTACATAACCCTTTAATTTTTCAAAAGGAACAGCTTGTTCCTGAACTCCACCATGAAGAGGCATTTAGAAAGGCACGAAGTCACAACATACTCTTCAAGGTAATTGAAACAATAAGTGGGACAGCTTGTGGGAAAAGAATGAAGTCATCTGGTATTAAGGTATACAGACAGTACTGCTGGAAAGCGCATAGCATTCACCAACCAGATACAGAAAACACCAAAAAGAGAAGGGCACCCCTACCAAATTTCAACAAGAGGCCAACTGCCCTAACTGTGAAAGTGAGGATTTCCCAACTAACCCTCTGAACATAGTCCACACTTTTCAAAGCCTTTTGTAGGCGAAGTGTGCTAAGTTCCTTATCTGATCAGTCCCCAGGGAAAGTAAAGACTTTAAGAGTGCTGTGGGATACTACACATATAATGAGTGCGATGCACACCGTCTGGGGGACGGACATGCTTGAAGCTCAGACTTGGGTGGGGCAAGGGCAATATATGTAACCTAAACATTTGTACCCCCATAATATGCTGAAATAAAAAAGAAAAAAAAAGGAGTTCTGTGGGGAAAATGTTTACAAAGAAATACATTCTTGGAGCGTGAATTGCTCTGACCTCCAGCTGCTGGAGTAAAGTTAGAAGCTCCTTGGGAGCTTCAGAAGTAAAAGTTAGGCCAATGATTCTCCAACTTGAGCCTGCATTAGAATCTCCTGTAGGACTCTTTAAAAAAAGACCAATTGCTGGTCCTACTTCCAGGGCTGGCTTCTGATTCAGTAGGTCTGGGGTGGGCACCCCAAAGTAGCATTTCTCATAAGTCCCCAGGTGATGCTGGTTTGCTGGCCCAGGGGCCACACTTTGATAACTGCTGGGCTAGGCCATAACCCCCTGCCCACATGGTGTATTACATCTGGAGTCAGCAACTGAAAGCAGGGAATCTGTAAGAGGCTCTCTAGAGCCACCTCTGAGGGCATACTTGGGCTGGTGGACTGGTGGGGCCCCGAGCCCCTGACACTCAGACAACACCCTGGTGTGTATTCCTAATGAGATCTCACCCACAGCAACTGCCTGCCCACAGGGCAGGATCCCAGAGAGAATCAGGGGCCCCTCCTCCCGCCTCTGTAGCTCTAAGAACTGCTGCCCATGCATACAATCAACGGAGCCCAGGTCGCTGGAATACAAGTTCCATAAAAGCTGTGTCCTCAAAAAGTACCTGGTTAATAGGGGACAGAGACAAATAATCTAATGATTTTAACATGGCAGGATAAGAGCTGGAGCAGAGATATGCTCTTGATCCAGGGGCTCAGGGAAAACTAGCTGGAGGAGGATGTGCCTGAGCTGTCTTCAAGGCCCTAGAGAGTCAGACGAAGTCAGGGAGAGAGAGCCCACCCTACAGAGGAAGGATAGCCAACTACGGAGTTCTTGGGGAATGTAGGTAGTTTATTTCCTTCATTCCTATGGTTTTCTTTTTAAAAATAATACATACACATGGCACAAAACTTCCCAAACAGAAAAGGATATCCAAGTGCAATGTCTTCCTTCCATCCTTGTCTCTGCCTGCCCACTCCCCACTCTTGTTCTCCACAGGCATTACGGTTGGTAGTTTCTTGTACATTATTTCAGAATTTCTTTGTGCATTAACAAGCACATATGAATGCAACACATTAGACCCATTAGAGTAAGTATAGGACATGAAAGAGCCACCATGTGTGGTGGATGAATATAATGCTAACTGGACTCTTACCTGCTGTGTAGGCAGCTTCTAAGAAGCCTCCCCCTGATCCCTGTCTTCTGGTATTCTCACCCCTGTGTGAAGCCTTCTCCTGAGCATGGGATGGGCCAATGACTGGCCCCTATTGAATGGAATAGGCAAAAGTGATGGGATGTCACTTGTGAGATTAGGTGACTTGCTGACATGCATGCTTTTTTGTGCTACTCACTGGCTTGCTCCAATGAAGCAAGCTGCCGTGTGGATAGGCTGCCCTACAGAGAGGTCCCCATGGCAAGGAACTAAGGACACCTCTGGACCACAGCCAATGAGGAGCAGAGACTCCCAGCCCAACCACCACAAGAGCTTGGAAGTGAATCTTTGCCTGGGCAAGCCCTAAGATGACTGTACCCCTTGACTGCAGACCTGTGACAGACCCTGAGGCAGAGGACCTGCCAAGCCACAAGCAGATTCCTGACCCACAGAAACTATGACATAATAGATGTGATTTTCAGTTACTAAGTTTAGGGGTAATTTGTTAGGCATCAATAAGCAACTGATGCTAGTGGATGGTAATAAACATTTAGTGTGTCCCTTCTTCAAGTCTGCTCCCAATGGTTTAAGCCAAAGCATTCACAGCCACCATTCAAACTGCCCAATGGAAGTATAATGTGAGCCAAATTGGTCATTTAAAATTTTCTAATGGTCACATTAAAAAAAATGAAAACCTCCAGGAGGTTTTATGTTTTCCCCACTTGCACTAAGCCCTCAGTCCCGCTCTGCCTCTTTTAGGATGGCAATCTGCTCTATGCTCCCTGCCCAACAGGGTATTCTGGACAAGCCTGTGAAAGTGAAGATCCTGGAAACTCAGAGTGTGGCGTTGCTAAGGGCAGAAAGGGAAGGCTTTGGAACACCACAATGACTGTTTTTGGTGGGTATCAGGATCCTAAATGCCCATTTTGTCCCCATTAAATCTGTCAGTGACCTATCCTGCTACTATTAATAATTCTGATGCCGCTATTTGCTCATGGCATGGCATTCTGCAGGTACCTGTGAGCTCTGGCTTCACAGAAGAGCTGGGAAGCTGGAACTAACATGCAGTTGCACGTGGCCCCCAAAAGGGAGATGCTCAGGGATTGGGTTTAGAGGCCATGTGCTAGGAAAACAGAGCAGTGGGCGGCCTTGCAAACATGTCTCATAAAACTCTGACCATTTGGCAAGGGACGTCTGTACGCTTGTTCCTCTGATTTAACTCCTCCCCATTTCTCTTGGATGTAGTAAAGGCAAACAGTAAATCACTAAAGTTATTTGAACTTTTCCAGTTTTTTTAAAAAATTTGTATTATCTTACAAAGTGTGCTGGCTATTCTTTTCACTTGGAATTGTGATGCTAACTAGGGGAGCTGGGCAGCCCAGAGGGACCTCTTTGTCTAAGAGAACTGGGATGCTGGGCCCCCTTTCTTCGAACATCCTATGACTTATTCCACCTGGAAATATGTAAGTGCCACACATGGTTTGTGTGATTGTGAAAATATGAAAACACTCCATCTTTTCCATTTAGGGCAATGTAGGCCACAGTTATGAAGTAGCTTTCTCTGAACATATTAGACTTTAAAATTGCATCTTCCTGAAAGAATTACAGGGAAAGAGGGCTGTATCTACTCTATCATTTCTATAAAAGAAACTGAGGCTTTAGAAAGAGTACTTTACCAGGGAGTGCTTTCTCCCCAAAGATGGTTTTAAAATTCCTGTCTTTGTTTGTTACAAGGACTTCTAGAAAATTGGTTTCTGAACTTGATGTTCTTGGTATTAAAGAATTGAGTTTCTAAGGCTGAATGTATTCAAGTACAGTGTGTGAAAGAACACGCACCTTCCTGGGGCAGACAGATGCCAGGTCAGAGGATCCTGACTGGGAACATAAAGTTTTCTTGGCTGTATGGATTCAACGATGGACATTTCTTGACTTACACCTCTTTGCACCTAACCGAAGGGGAAATGAGATGGGTATGTATTTATTTGGCTCAAGTCTGTGATGTCGAATATGAATTGTCAGGTCGCCTAGTTGGGTTGCTAACTAATGGTTTGCTTATTTAATTGATAACTTGTGACAGTAAGAATGCATTGAATCTAGAAGGTCTATACATACATTAGGTTAAGATTTGTTCTTTGGTTTGAAATATCGGTTTTTGCATTTTATGGCTATTGTTATTGACAAATTAATTGCTAATAAAGTCCCTAATTAAGATATTTATTTGAACAGATAAACTGTTAGAATTAGAAAAGAGAACCAAGCATAATCTCCTAATTAGCAAATTCACCCACTTTAAGCTACAACAACAGTCACATGTTGCCCAAGTATGGCATAACACACCGGTTCCTAAACTTTACTGCACACTGGACTCTCATGGGGGTATTTAAAAATACTGATGCTTGGCTCCCACTCCAACTCCACACTCTGATGTAACAGATTTGGGGTGCAGTCTGGGCATCCAGGTTTTTTCAAGTTCCTTAGGGAGCTGATTCATAGGCCTTATCCCCAGAGATTCTGATTCACAGCAAAGTTTGAGAACCACTCCATAACTCAGAGAGAGCTGGACTGAGTCCTAAGAGCTGGAGGTCATGAATAGCTCTGCACTTTGGATAAAGTCCCAAACTCTAAGTTTTAGTCTGTCCCTTAATAAAACAGGATGATAGTCAAGATTCAAATGAGACAATAAAGGCTAAAGACCCTTGTAAACTGTAAAGCCTTATAGAGGTTCTCAGTGATGGGTTTAGCATTGTCTGGGGGTACTTTTACAAAATACTGATTCATGGGCCTTATCCCCATAGATTTTGGTTTAATTGGTCTTGGGTTGGCCAAAGGCATCAATATTTTTGACAAACTGTTATGGTCTGAATGTTTTGTGCTCCCACCAGATTTGTATGTTGAAACCTAATCTCCAGTGTGATAGCATTAGGAGATGAGGCCTTGGGGAGGTGCTTAGGTCATGAGGGCAGAGCCCTCCTACATGGGACTAGTACCCTTATGAAAGAGATCCCAAAGCTCTTTCCACCTTGCATCCTTTCCACCATATGAGGACCCAGCTAATAGGTGTCATCTATGAACCAGAAAGCAGACTGGACTTCCAAACCTCCAGAACTGTGAGGAATACATTTCTGTCATTTTTAAGCTATCCAGTATAAGGAATTTTGTTATAGCAGACTGAGCTAAGACACAAGTTTCCCAAAGGAACCTATTCAGCCAGGTTTGAGAACCACTGCCTTAATTCTAACTGAACTATCACCTTCCTATTAAAGGCATCTCTAATCCACAGGACAGAACTAGTCACTTATCTAACTTTGTACATAGCTAGTGCATTGTGTTAGAACTGTCTATTAACTCATCTGACTCTACCTTTGCCCCCATCTTCCATTTGAATAAGATGTGCCTCAAGGGGAGGAGGTGTTTCTTCAATGCCCAGGATAAGGTATAACTCCATCATTACTAATAAGTTAAAGAACTATCATGATGCATTTCAGAATGTTTCAATGGTTGTTTTCAGAAAGCATGGGCAGTGATAGGGAACCTGAGATCACTTCCTTTGGCCTCCAAGACAAAACACATAAGATTATATAGATTATCACACTAATTCCCTACATTAAGTGTCTTTCTACTTAATATACCTAGAGTGGTTTCTCTTCTCCAGATCAAACTCTGAATGATATGTATAGTAAAGAGCATGAGCCCTGGGGTCAGAAAGCCTGATTTATCGATTTATATCCAGACTCTGTGCCACATTCTAGCTGTGTGTCCTCGTGCAAAGAACTTAAAGTTGCTCTGCCTCAGTTTCCTCATATGTGAAATGGAAAGACGAGAATGCCTACCTCCTAGGGATGTTTTGGGAATTACATGGAGAAAATGCATAAAACATTTTATACAGTGCTTCGTATGTAGTATTTACTAATAAGTATTCAATATTGTTACTGGTACTTTATTACCCATTCCATCTTGTAACAGTAACTATGCTATAATTTAAGTCCATTTTACTTTTTCTAACAGAGAACATAAACTTTGTAATTTATTGACCACCTCTCCAATGAGCACATTCTAGGTGCTAGAGATACAAGTTGAAAAAGTCTTTGCCTTCAAGGGGTTCACTGTCTACCGGGGGCATAGGCAAGAAAGTAACCTAGTGATGTGATAAATGTGGGAGCAGAGATCATCATCTTCTTTCCTTGTCAGACAATCCTGATCCTTTTATCTTTCCTTGTAGGTCTATTTTCCAGTCTTTAAGACACCTACGTAGTTATCTTCTGTGTCTACTGCAAATTCTGCAATGTCCTTCCCAATTTATAGCCATGGGTGGGACACAGTCCACTACACAGGCTACATCAATATTAACTGCAGTGGGAGAATTACCTGCTTTAAGTTGGAAGTCAATAGTTCTGAGAATTAAGGCCTAAGACTCACAAATTAAAGCTTTCTCCACCTGAGCTCATTTAATTGCTCCTTCCCCAACCTTATGTCTTGAGGAACAGCCCTCTGCCTCCTCGTTCAGGACAGCCATGGGGTCATTTAAGATTCACAATACAATTTTAACAACCTTGTCCTATGCTGTGTGGACCAAGCTGACCATCGGGCTTCTGTGACTGTTGAGGGGACCAAGCCAGAACTGGATCCCACAGAGATCCGGCCACCCCTCCTCTAGGCAGTGCGGTCCCTGGAACACATGCCCTCAGGGCTTTCCACTGCTTGTGACTAGATGGAGGCTTTTATACTAATCCACTAGTCATCTCTGCTGCAAACATCATAAGCAGATCATTTAAATGTGCAGAGAAGGAAAAGACTTCCATGCTCCATATTAAAGAAAAAGCATCCTATGAGCTATTTGTTACACTTAGAGATTGGTATATGATCTTCAAACTAAGGTATTTCCATGAATTCAGCTTTAATGCTACCATTTCCATAGCACTTTGCATATTATCTCTGATACTTCCAGAATTTTTCATTATAAAACTAACCCAGGTGGTTTGAATATATAAATCAGATAACCCCAATCTAAAAAAAAAATCTCATATATACCAGGACTAACATATTCTTTTTCTTTTTTTAAAGTGATTCGAATTGAAAATTAGGCCACATATATTAAAAGTTCTAAACCCATTTCAGGTACATACAACTAACTAGCTTTTACAATGGGAAACCTTATTACTCAGCCAACATGCATCTCTAGCCATCAGCTGATCCTACTGGACTTGTTCATCTCATGGTGACACGGAATGTGTCAAACAATCCATGTCAATCAAACCTTGCCATATCTATTGCAGAGGAGGGTTCCATTTGCTGGGTTGGAAACAGCCACCAGGCCCGGTTGAGGCCACTGCTCAGGAAAGATTTAGCATTTCCTCCTGGTTTTACATCAGGCATATTTTGGGTTTAAGCAAAGAGTGAAACTGCAGAATCAAGTCTATTACCTATCCAACTTTTACACATTCATCTGTTTGACTTTCAGGTGGCAGAAAGGAGTCTTCAGTGTAAGGAAAATAATTTATGTGAAAAATTTTAAGCGAGAGTGCGCATTTTTGAACCAAATTTGCAGAATAGTGCTGCTTCTACTTACTGCTTAAGAAAATAACCAGGAAAATCATGATAAGTCTAGTTACTAGCCATGGTGTAAATCCTGCTTACAGGGATTCACTGATGGAGGACAGGCGAGGAGGATACAGAGGGACAGGACCCCAGTCCAATACAGACTTTTTAATTTTCCTTTTTAGATAAGTCAGGAGTCCTGATCCATAGTTTTTAATTAAAATGACATAAGATCAATTGATTTCAGGGCCAACACTAAATAACACTGTGAAGTAGTGATGTTTAACACATTGACTGCCACATTAGAAAAAAATTTTTCCTTGGGGCCATGGTACTTTATGGTGAAAACAGAATAAAAACTTTGAAAACAAAATGATCCTTTCTAATTTAATGAAAAATTTATTTTTTATTTTCTGTGAGTTATACGCAACTTGAAAAATAGTCCTTATGGCTCCCAAGGGGAAGAGATATATGAGCTACATATGCTTCACGAGGCTCTGGGCTCAAAACTAGCATGAGTTAAATACAACTCACATGGCAGTTAATGTGTTAACTTTGAAAACCTCTACCATTTTAGGTGTGTCCCTTCTCTCTCCAAGGCTCATGCCTCCATCCAGACTATTCCTTTCTGATGGAGCAACTAGAGCAACCAATACTTAACAAGTCCTGGAATAACAGCACATCAGCAACTTCTATCATCTGTGGCAATATTAATCAATACTGGAGTCATACTTCATTGATTTTCTATCCATGCCAGGCACTGTGCCAGCCAGTGGGGAGTCAAGGATGAGTAAGAGATGGTCCTTGCCCTCATGGAGCTCCCATCTGGTAGAGGAGCTGAGGCTTACTGAATTTCTAATCTGGGCAATAGACTGTCCTGGGATCTTTTTAAAGAGTTCCCTGAGTGCAGTGAACATGTGACATTAAACTCAAAACAGAAAGAGGACTCTAGGAATGCAATTTTCTATGTGGCCAAGAGATAAGTTCCTACCATAAATTTACCCCAAGCTTCTGAAGCACCTTCACCATTGGCACCCACGCGGCCATTTTTAAATGGTAAATAAACAAATATGCAAGAGTAGGTACTTTGTAGTTATGTTTCTTAGATTTGGCCATTGTCAACCTATGAAATGCTACTAGGACACCAACAGAAGAAGAGAAAAGTTCCAGTACAGCAGGGGCTGGATGCAGTAGGAGAATCAGTTTCATCAGGTTAACTCGGTGGGTAATGGGAGGGAGGTGAGAACATCATGTCAAGGAGAAAAGAGGTAGTGTTCTCTGAATTTAGTGAGGACACACTTCAAGGCACAAGGCTGAGCTCTCATAACTGCGGGGGAACCACAGGGGAGGCAGGCTGTGGCTGGGCTGCAGGGGGATGAGGTAGGTGGATCTTGCTGAGGGTCCAGCAAATAGTGCATGAAGGCACAGGGCTTAGAGGGAAAATTCAAGCCAGTCACTAGTCAACTGTTTCTTAATCACATAAAAAGTAATAAACTGAGAGGTGGCGCCAGCACTGTAGATACAAAAAAGGGGCAGAACTGTCATATGTTGCTAATGGTAGCTATAGGCACAAAGGCTTGTCATTACCTGTGCAAGGTGGTTATAATTCTGGGCAAACAGATATTTTAAGTCCCAACAAAGCATTCAGATCCTTGACCAGCAAAAGCAGAACTCTTTCCAAATTACAGACCTCTATATATCTATACATATGCATTAAGACTATCAGGGGCATTCAATTGCCAAATTAAGTGGACATCTTTGTTGCTGTCTTGCTTGGTCACTCTGATTATATGACATTTTGGAACTCCTTTTTTGAGGTGCTCTTTGTGTGGCTTCTTTGACACTCAAGGTTCTCTTTATCTTTGATCTCTCCTTTCCTTTGATGATTCTACTCCTTCTGGACACTCTTATCACTTCATCCACTCCCAAGCATGACATCCACGACCACTTCCTCCAAGTGCCAGCTCCACAGGGCCAACCGCACCTGGACATCTCTGCACCATGGTTTCCTTGAGACTAGAGCCTGTATGTCATCTCACTGGGCATCTTTAGTAACGAGCAAAACGCCTGGCACAGAATTACCGCACAATAAACATTTGTGGAGCGTGGATGTGCCTCCACCTTGCTTGACCCGAAACTAGAACCCAGCATTCACTCCTGAATTCTGTATCCACCAACCTGGTCATCTGCACGAGGGTTTTGACTTCCTCTCTCACTCCCTGCAGACAACAGAATTCCTAAAGCTGTCCAGCCTATTTCTTAAACTGTCTTTGGAACCTCTCTCTGTCTCTACCTCTCATGATGCTGCTGCAGTTCACACTCCAGCGCTCGTTATAATAGTTTAGTATTAACAACACTCCCCCTCTCTAGTCCTTTCTCCAGGTTCTACTTCCCATCTTGCTGCAATCTGCCTGTAATTTAAATTCATAACACCTGCTGCTGCTTAAGGCTCACAAGGGCTCGTCATGGTTGGCCTCCCTCACTGTAGTTGCTGCCCTGTTCTCAGCCCTTGTTCTTAACATGGGAACCATGCAAACCATTAATAGTTCCACTTCTCTGAATCTTGGCCTGGGCTGCCCTCCCTGCCTGAAGTCCTTCTCCCTGTCCTCATCTATTACTCCCTCTTCAAGGGCCACTCCAAAGGGCACATCTTTTTGGTGCTCAGTGACCTTAATGAATCACCCTCCATGGAACATGTGTCTATTAGTGCACTTGTCACCCTACGTTGTAATTACTTATCTTCAAGTCTGTCTTGTCTGTTTGACTCATGGGCTCCTTGAGAGAAGTGTCTGGGCCCCACTCCTTTCTGTGTCTCCAGTGCCTGGGGGACACAGGTATTTATTTCATTGAAAAACATAAGCATACACCCCCTTCATAATAGGAGACAGACCTATAGTACAGCACAGAAAAACTTGATCCATGACACCAAATGGAATGGAATACACTTAAAATATATCTTTAAAGAACCAAAAAACCAAAAAAATAAAAAATAAAAAAAAACAACGCTCCAAAGTAAGTTATAAAAGCTTACTTTAAAAAACAACACTTGAATTTATAATAAACACAATCTTTAAAGCCCATTGTCTATTAACTTTAAAAATAAAAAGTGGTTAGGCAAATTGATCTATTATAGAATCAGACCAACAATAGGAAGGGCTCAATCGGAAACTGCTGAGATCCCAGGGCCTCAATGGGCTATGCAGTTGCCTATGTAGTAAAGGCTGCAAGACGGAATGAACATAAACGTATCAGAATTCATATATGAAACAAGCAGACACTGAATGTTACTTTTTATCTGGATCTTTTCTCACAAAAATTTGACTTTTGACAAATTTATTTTGGTGAAAGATATCCTAAGAATTAAAAAAAAAATTAATTTGTTCTTTTAAGAGTGTGTCTCCAGGCATGGTGGAGTTGCCTGCTTTCTGCTTTCCTGGTGGAGAAGGCAGCAGCAGAGAGACCGGGAGGAGAGAGATGGACCCTGGCACGGTGGGCGGTGTCGGGCACAATGGGAATGTTTCTGCCTGATTTTCTCACTGTGGAGGATGCGAGGCAGGATAAAGGGAGGCAAGGGCTGCAGTGGGAGGGACTCATCCCTCTCTTGCTCTGATGCTTGGGGCCCAGAGGACCAGTCACTTGGGAAAGCTGACGTCAAGCAACTGTTGGTCATTTCTGGCCCTGTCAGAGGCTCCTTCCCTCTCTTCTCCTCCCTCACCCCAACCATAGCAGTCAGGGTTTCCTCACTTCCCACCCACAATGCACTCCCTGCTCCAGAAAAATCTCAGGCTGTTGATTACCACGGCTGGTCCCCAAACCAGGCTGTGCCCATCACTGCTCGTCCTTCCCATGTGGTGGAAGATGTTCAGGGGGAAATCTGGAGTCTCACTTGTTCACCAAGGACTTTGTATAGGATCTTTCAATATATCCATGCCCAAATTACTCTTGTGAAAAATATGAATGCAATAATAAACTGCCAAAAATTGCACGTGCCTCCTAAATTTCTGCGGCCTCGAGTTTGAGACAGTGTTATTTTTGAGCATCCAGTATTGCTGATGCTCTTGTGCCCTTGTCCCCATCCGGTGTCCAAGCTGGAGCATTTCCCTGTTCCCACGGAGCTGCCTTTCCGCAGGATACCTTCACTGAAGGCCATAGTCAAAGGACTCACACCATGAGTGAGTTTGTGCACCAGGCAATTCCTCTTGGGGGAGGTGGGGGAAAACTGCTGCCTCATTTAATCCTCAAAATAACCTGGAGAATTTTTTAGAGGCTTTGTTGATAATCAAAACTGCAGTTTATAAACTTTTGTTGTTGTTGGCACCCCAACCCTTTCTCCAAAGGGGCCTCAAGTAAAGTCTTACCGTGTATCCTTCCTCCAGGGAAGCAGCACTGCAAACGTGCAAGTGGTCACTCGCCGTAAGTGACAGGGTGCTGGGTAATGGGACGAGCCCTGCAGTGCCTGCCATCGTATGAGTGGATCAGGAGAAAAGTGGACTGAAGGGAATAAGATGCTCCCATAGAAGGGCTCTTGGATAGAAGGTAGAATTGCATTCTGAGGGAGGTCTGTGTCACAAGGATATTAATTAGTGGCTAGGGCCCAGGAAAGGACTAAGATGGTGTAATTAACTAGTATGATCTAAAATATGGAAGGCTTTATGGACATTTCTGAGCAGGCTTCTCTCCCTTCTTGGAGGCAGCTTTTGCAAATAGCACCTGGTGCTCAGCCTCCAGGGCCAACAGCTGAGCCTGCGGGCATGGAAAGGTCAGAAGAGCTTTGCTCAAGCCCAGGGCGGGTGTGGCCACCCCTGCAGCCCTGGTCCGCACCTTCCATCTCTGGGCTGAGGCCTCCTCCTGCCCAAATCCAGAGAGGACTATTAACTCTTCCTGCTGCAGGACTGAGTCCCTGGCACAGGGACAGAAAAACCCCAGTTGCTGAATCTAGTTCTGGCCTTTGCTGAGCTGTTTCATGGGCACGGTGGCCCCTGCGGCCAGTGACAGGACAATGGCTTCTGCTTTTCCCTTCTTCAGCAGCACATTCTTTATTCTCACTCTTGCATCTTATAAATAGCATGAAGGGCTGGGAAGGGTTCACTAGTGTATGATGGTGGGAGGTAGGGGCTATGCTTCTGTTGGCGAGTAACCTGTGGAGGACAGGCTGGTGAGGGAACAGTGAGCCTCATCCTACAGTGCTGTGCACTGTGCTCTACCTGCACTGCCTGGCCTCCTTCCTCTGCCAATTCAAATCCTACATACATTCCTGCCTTTCTCAACCTTTCCTATTCTCTGACCACCATCAGGGTCCTTGTAGGTTTTCTTCCTCCACCAGACTGCTTCAGGACCAAGATGATGCACTAAATGCTTCTGTGCCCTCCAGAGAGCCAGGTTGTCAGGCATCAGGTTAATGCAGAAGGAGGTGACTACAGGTCAAAGTCTTGAGCTGCATGAGCTTCCTTAAGGCCCGAGTGCTCTCTTGGGACAGATGGCTCTGTAGGGCCCTGAGTCCATCTGAACAGGTACTTTTATCACAGCCCCTGCCACCTTCTACTGAAGAGACCCTTCATGCTCCAGCCTCACTCTCTGATGGGCAAACTTCTGTAGATGCCAATCCACTCTCTCACATTCATTTTGTTATTGCCAGGGCATTTCATGGGCCCTGGACAGGGCAGGAACTCAACAAAGGGACAAACTCCCAATGGAACCAAATGGAAATTAACAGACTATTATTAAGTTACAGGGAAAAGAGCTCAGGGATAAGGAGAAGTGAGATTTGAAAAAAGCAAAGATGCAAATTCCACTGTTAACTACAACCAAAGTCAGTATTAACTAATAGTGACATTAACATTATAACCCCAAATAGGTAACTGTAAATGTGATACTGCAAGAAAAACCTTATTTTTCTTTGTGTATGTTTCAATCAGATTCTTGGAAATAAACTTTTTCTCTACTCTCAGATACTATAAAACCTGGACGTGCCCAAATCTAATTTTCATATGGAAATAGTACACAATTACGATTTCTTATCTAGTATCACCATTTATAGTAATTCTACATTTTTTCTATTAAGTAAAAACACACAATATTTTTAGAAATCAACATGATTTTAACCAAAGAAAAATAGAAGAGTTGGTGAGTATCACAGAAATGGCTCCTGGACCCTGCAGTCTGTCTCAGACTTATCACTTGTTCCTTATTAACAGGGAAAATAAATGGCTACTGCATGCTCCCAGGCATAATTCTTTTTATCCTATGATCCCAAATACTTCTTTCTATCTCTCCCTCATTACAAAAAAAAAAATAATAATGTCATTCAAATCTTTTTTAAGGAATAAAAATGAAGGCCAGTGATTTTTGGTTCTGTATTTATGCTTTTAGGTTGGTACACAGAAAAGCACCCAACACTCTTACCTCCCACTGCATCATTATTTCCAACGTGAAGGCACCCTACATAAAACCTAGCCTTTTCACTGTGTCAATACTCATTTTTCATTCCTTAATGATTTGATGCAACTTTCTAGCCAATAAATTATAGATGGATGTTTTAGACTTTCAAAGGATTTTATGGACTCAAGGCCAGTTTCTGACTGAAGGGAAGACCCACTATTGCCTCACTAATCAGACGGTAGGTATAAGGACAGGGGCACATTCCGTGTGAGCCACAGCAGTGGTGAGCCTCAGGGGTAGCGAGAGGCAGTTAAATGCACCCTCTACCAAAGGAAGCCAGGGAGAAACCGCTGGGGGCAGTGGCTTGAGGGGCTTTGAGAGCAGGCACACCTAGTAGTCAGCCTGAAATTGTTCGCGTTGCTTCCTATAAGTCCCGTCCCTGACCACCCCACATGCCGAGTGATTCTCTAGAACAATGTGGTCTAACAGAAATATAATGTGAGCCACCTAGTTTTAAATTTTCTAAGAGCTATGTTAAAAAAGCAAAAAGAAAGAGGGAATTTTAATAATATATTTTAGTTAACCCAAAATACTCCAAATATTGCCATTTTAACATATAATAAAAAATTGCTAACTATATCATTTACATTTTTTGGTATGAAGTATTTGAAACCATGTGTGTATTTTACACTTACAGCACATCTCAGTTCAGACCCTCCACATTTCGAGTGCTCAATAGCCACCTGTGACTGGGGACTCCTGGAATGGACAGCACGGCCCTAGTGTCCCCAGCTGGGCCAGTCATTCTTATCTTAGGTGGCTCACGTCCCATACCCAGCTTTCACGTGGTGAGTCTCCCAGGGAGGGGCCCCAGGACACTCAATGCCTTCCATGTTGACAGCTTGATTCATCTAGTTCATTAGCTTCCCAACAACCAGGGAATTTATTGCCAGGTTCCTACATCTATGAGCATAAACGTATTCTTTTTAGTCAGGTCTCTTGAGATAGCCTGGAAGTGTGCCCTTAAATTGCAGGGAAAAATAATCTGGAAAATGTCTTTTCCTGTAAAAGCTCTGATTTTATGTGTGCCCAAAGCTACTATCACAGCAGCCATACAGAATACAGGAGATGAGGCCACCCATCCCCCCCTTTTAAAAAATTATAAATGAACACGTTCAATTCCAACAACTTTAATAAACAGAAGATTTCTCAAACAGACTACCACATTTTCACTTTTTTTATTGCTAAGAGATGGGATTTCATTTGTAATGTATAATTCTGAGAATTCATGGGCACTTATGAGCACTTTAATGCCATAAAATGAGGGAGGTGATGAAGACACTGAGATAAAGTATCTGTGAAAATAAAGATGATCAATCACAGAGTCATTTTCCCTAGCCAGAGAACTCTCCAGAATCTGTGAAAAGATCATTTGTTGGGGGAAAAAAACAAACCCCAAATCACTCCAATAGGGCTCTTACCAAACATTAGTCACCACTTTCCCAGGAATGACATTCACTCCTCACAGCCTGAGAGCCACAGACAGCAGCTAGCTGTCCAAACTCATCCAGACAAAATTGATTATTTTTTTGGTAAGAGGTACAGATAAAATTCTCAAATGAATTACCTGAGAAGTCAGTTTGACATAATATTTCATAAAATCTCTGCTGCTTGAAAGAACTATAAAAAGTTTCATTAACATAGAGCTTCATCCCCTTCCGACTCTGCACACCAACTTCAAGGCGTGTTACAGCATCAAGGCTCAGGTGATTTATACACAGTGAGCTGAAATCATTGCATCTCAGCTGAATTGTGTGCAATTTTAAGTCGGCCCATCTAACATTTCTGTTATTTAAACTTTGCACTGCATTTAATATTTGCAAAAGGTCTAATCCAGGGCGTGCATCAGCAACCTACACAGTTATACCTGCACCCAGGTGGTTTTCTACAAAGGGAAGAGAATCAGGCTACACTTGCACTGTGTTGCTTGCTTGTTCTCCTGTCTATAATAGACATGTGGTCTCTGGAAGCCCAGAACTTACACTAATGAAGGCTCTGCTCATCTTACAGCAGCAATCCCCAATCTTTTTGGCCCCGGGACCAGTTTCATGGAAGACAATTTTTCTGTGGATTGGGCAGGGGGTGGGGGAGGATGGTTTCCAGATGATCAAGTGCATTACATTTATTGTGCAGTCAAACCTCTCTGCTAATGATAATCTGTATTTGCAGCCGCTCCCCAGCACTAGCATCACCACCTCAGCTCATCAGCCATTAGATTCTCCTAAGGAGCGTGCAACCTTAGATCCCTCACATGCACAGTTTACAGAAGGGTTCGCACACCTATACGAATCTAATGCCAATGCTGATCTGACAGGGGGTGGAGCTTATGCAGTGATACAAGTGACGAGGAGCAGCTATGAATACAGACAAAGCTTCACTGGCTTGCCCACTGCTCACCTCCTCCTATGCAGCCCAGTTCCTAACAGGCCACAGACCAGTACTGGTCCGTGGCCCCGGGAGTTGTGGACCACAGTCTTAGAGCACAGCACGTGCTTTCTAAGTGATGGGATTCTCGATGGCCACAGGCAGGAGCCTGCCAGCCTTGCAGTTCTATTCGCTCTCCTCTTCTGCCATCCATCTCTTCTGAGGGACCGAGGCCCTGGCCATGCCTTGAAGTTTTGATGGCATCAAAACTCTTGATGGCATCAAGTCTCTCAACCCAAATTTTCTTCTCACCCCAAGGACTTCAGTCTAGGGAAAGAGTCCACATAGCTCTTGATAAGCAGAGACTAGAGGAAGTAGTAGAAAGCTGGTGGGGGTATGTTTTATAAGAGTTTAGATCAGCTTGGGAATTCTATATGCCATGTGGGATCCTGCCACCTCCTCAGCTGGGTGGCACTGCAGGTGGAATGAGATGGCCTTCTGCCCGTCACTGTCCTGGGTGTGAGGGAGCATGGCGTGTGTGTTTATGGTTAAGATTGTGTGTGTATGGTTGAGCCTTGAAAAAGATCTTCTAACCCAAAGCCCCAAGTTAAGAGCACAGAGTTTTTGCAGAGAAAGAAAAATAAAGCCAGCTACAGAGCAAATGTAATAAGGAAGAACAATTTGTAAAATACTGAATTAGGTTCCTGTGCATAACGCTATTGTTAACACTACTTCTTTGTTAATTTTAAATACGCAAGGCCTTTTGCTCTTGTAGAAAGGCCCTTGGAATCAGAACAAGAGGAAAATATGTCCTGGTAAGGACCCAGGTTCTGAGAACACCTTTTAGGGTCTGACAGCTCTGCCCGACGGATCTGAGTTCTAGCCATAGCTCTGATGCTAACTACTCAGCCATCATTTCCTTGTAGTCTCTTTACAATGAGGATAACCAGCTCTACCTTCTTCAAAGGCTATTTTTAAGACAACATGATATAATAGAATTGAAAATACTATTTTATGAACATGAATAAAGTGGTAAACAAATACCTGACTTTGTGAATTTGCATGTTGCCGATATATCTATTGCTTGTATCATAAGGTCTCATCTATGATGTTCTAATGATGTCTATTATTTTTTACTTTAAAACCTTTACATGTATGTATTACCAGGCTGTTCAAAATATAATTCCAAATGTGTACCATCTGTTGGATTGGGCTGTGGCAAAGCACTATGTAGTCCCTGAACCTAACCCAAAGTTCCAAGAACTAGACCATCTCTGAACTTCTTATGAGCTTAAAAACTCTAATCTGTGCAACAACAATCTCTATCTAGGCATCTATCATTCTTGCCTTTGGATTGCTGTTTTTAGCAGTTTATTTGTATTTTTTAAAGGTCATTCCCCCACCCACAGGATAGCTACATTTCTTCCAACACCACTGATGATGGAGTGTTAGGGCCACGCTGGGTATCTGCAGAGTGCTGACTATCCAAGAGTCTGCCTATGACTCATGTCTTAGATTGCCCAGCATTGGGGTGCTGGGGGTTGTCACCACAACATTTGCAGGATTTGGAAATTTTACCTCAAGCTCAATTCCAAGGGTGTTGATTCTGGCTAACTACTTTTATACAAAACAATCCAACACTTTGACTCACTTTGGGAATCTGGCATTCTTGGGCTTTTGATATTGAGACAGTGGAAAACTTTTATATCAGTATAGGTGCTGCCAATAATTTTTATCCATTTAAGCACTTGATCTTTTACATATTTACCCAGCAATTTCCAAGGCTACCATGGATCAGAGTTAGCACTGCTTTGCAAGGAGAAATGGCTCCATAGTGCTAATGGTCTTGCACTAGCAGGCACCAGTGAGAACATCTTAGGCATAAGCTTTAATTTTGGTTTTGCACCTTAGAGAAACCTTGTAACATATTTTTAACTAGGTGGTAACTTCTTATTGTATTAACTAATCAACATAAACACAAGTATAACCAAAATGTTATTTTTTGTTTATACTGAATACTATAAAAATATAATTACTTTTTCTACCTTTATTCTTTTGATGTTAATATTTACCTTTAAAAAGAAAAAATGATAAAAGGAAAGCATCAGTGAAAGAAAAGTGCATGACTTTATGCAAAAATAAATCAAACTATGGTAAACAGGGATCTAACGCCTTCACCAACTTAGAATGCCAGTTCCTAACAAAGCTGCAGACGTGAGCAAAAGCACATGTGGTTTCTGTAGATGAAACACTTATCAAATGATGCAATCATGTTGGGATATTAGTTATATAATATATAAAGGTCTCCCACGAATGTACTCGGCTGTTCACACTCCCTGGGTTTTCCTATGAATACAAAGAAACCTTCGCTTAGGTGCTTGGGGCTGTGCCTCTCCAGCTGCCTCCTACCTCCCCACCCTTTTCCTACGGCGTCTGCTGGTCTCTGATGAGCGCCTTCTGATTATCTGTGTCAGTTCAATTTGCTGGACACCAAGTCATGGGCAGGACATGGAAATATAAGAAGAGGGATCATGTGGCTTACCTAAATAAAGCCCATTTAATAACAACATCAAAATCTTGATGTGAGATGACCTATGGCCTGGCCTCCTAAAGGCTGGGAGAGCAAGTCTCTCATCTTCCGTTGTAGTTAATGATCTTTCCCTAAACCTGCATCAATCATCAAGTCAACTTCTAGGAATAACATAATTTCTAGAAGAATTAA